>CM017580.2:6939226-7051039 GCA_007844105.2 Rhamnella rubrinervis | reverse complement strand
GTGAGCTGCATTGTGGAGAGGAATACACCTGCATCCTTAATTGATACATATCTTGGATTCAATACTACTACGACTACTACTTGGCAAAGCATTAGCATTTAGTATTTTATCGTTCAATACTTTTCCCGGACCCGATGCCTCAATAATTGCGTCATACACCTACATATATATATACATACATATATTATAAAATCAAGAAAATTCTAATTGTAGTGAGTTTAATTAAACTAGAGCATATTAAATCCAAGCTGTTAATTAATTTGCTTTGTTTTGCACAATTAAGTCATTCGCCTACCAGCAACTTTTGTTCGTCTTTCAAGTACTCAAATGGTCCATCAAAACCAAGACTCGCCTGGTATCTGTGTGCAGATATTTTATTCGTTAGTATATATACACACACATGTACCCAATTGAAAAGGATTTTATATATATATATAATGATTGAAATATGTATGTATAAGTGGGCACCTTTTGACTAGGGTCTGGAACACGATGCCGCTCTCCCTGAGATTTTTGAGAATTCTTGTGAAGCACGAGAATTAACACTCATTTTGGTGAAGTTGGCAACAGCCTCCTTGTAATGTTGAATTTGGTTGGTGATTCGAAGTGTTCAAATCATTCAAATCATGGGATTCGAAGTGTTCAAATCATTCAAGTCTTTGATAAGGTTGTCAACATGAGTGGTGATCTTGTCAAGGTAAGTCCTTCGAAGAGTGTAATTGGTGAAGCTCTGGAGTGCATTGTTGAGGCATACCTCCACATAAGAAAGTATGAGAGCACCGATGGGAGCCCGAACAGTGTCATCCTTGTGCTCACTCACTAAATCACCACACGCATTTAGAATGGTCTCAACCGATACCTGGTTTGAGTTGCAGATTCTTAGGTACTTGGCTTGCTCGCCTACCGATTTGAAATAGAGGTTCTTCAAGTTTTCAACCTCATGGCCGCGAATGACTGTAGCAAGCTGGCGGAGCTTCTCATCTTTGAGGAAAACAATGTCAGAGGCCATTGATACAAGTAAAAATTAAGGAATTAATGTTTGATTTTTATTTCTTTTTCCTTTGGGAGATAATTGGCTTTTCTTTTGGTTAAAACAAACTGCATAAAAGCACAAAAGAAGAGCCCAGAAGGCTACAGACCAGCAGACTCCTATTCTACTAGGATAGAAAATAACAAACTAGGAGGAAGCTTCTCCATGGAGGACTCATCCACCTCAAAACATCTACTAGTGGCTAGAGTTTCCTTAGCTTCAGAATCAGCTATCAGATTACAAAGTCAATTATTCAAGCACAGATTCCAAACAAAATTAGATAATCTATTCCTAATATTCAAAATCTTATGAAAACCAAACCAGCACCGTGGTTCGCTCGAGCTCTCTATTTCGTTGACTACTTCTAGAGCGTCCATTTCCTAGATCACATTATTCCAACCACCTCTTTCCACAAATTCAGACGCCAAGTGCAGAGCGTTGAGCTCAGCTTCGAAAAGGGATTGGCTAGAAACAACATAGAAGACAAAAACAAAAGTCTACCTCCATCATCTCTCACCACCATCGCTGTTGTCGAGACTAAAGACTTAAAAGTAGCATCCACGTTAACCTTAACCCAACCAGCCGGAGGGGAACCCACTTAGCTAAACTGGAAGAGTAACTTGCACTTTCGGTGACATCTTCCGATTTTAAAGAGCAGAACTCAGCAACCAAAACCTCAAACCACCTTATAATATTAACAAGATCAATCTTTCCTTCGAAAAACATTTTGCATCTCGCTACCCGGACAACATAGAAAAGAGCCACCCAAAAACTTGGAACTCAACTTTACTAAACCCCAGTTTCAATGACTCCAAGTCCGGATTCAAGCTTCTGTGAGCTAAATGGTAGATATTCTCTCAATGCCAATCGTCTATCCTGCCTCCCCATTTGCTCCCAAAAGCAATCGCATGTACCAAAATGGCATTACTTAAAAATACGAAAGCTTGTCTCCAGCTCCAAACCACAGACTGGACAATCCACCTCCACCGAACCCACTCTGTTAGCGATTGCCTCTATTAGGAAGTGACCCAGCTAGCAGTCTCCAAAGATGGATCTTTAAATGTTCATGAAGCTGAGACTTCCAAAGCTATTTCCAAATCGGGTCAAACGCAACCAAACCTCTCTTTCATTAAACCCTTGTAGCAGCTCTGGACCGATAATTTTCCAATAGAATTCTCCAACCAGAGTAGTCTATCTGAATGATTGTGCACAGCCCAATCAACCTTTAAAATTGCATCCACAAACTCCCTGTCACAAATACTCTCAATCAACTCCATGTTCCATCCACTACCATCTCCACACCTTAAGTCTGCGACCTTGTGAATGCCGCAATCGACAGAATTAACACATAATCTAGGAACGAAGTTTCAAATCCATGGGATTTAAGGGTCCCCCATGGATTGATTAAACTATATCCTAGTTTGTAACAAGCATTGTAACGAATCACAGATCTCGACTCAAGAATCCCATGCCACACCAAAGAGTCCCCTCTTCTAGGTTTGCAGCTTAACAAAGAACTAGAATGCAAGTATTTGGCCTTAAATAACCGAACCCATAAACTATTTTATCCATGGCTACCTTCAAGCCTAGCTTAGCTAAAAGTGATATATTTAAGTCCCTGAACTTTCGAAACCCCAAGCACCTGCTTCTTCCGGCTTACACACAGATCACTCCACGCCCTTAACGCCAGAAATCTCTTCTTATTCGGTTCAATACCCCACCAGAACCTGCTGGCCAACGAGTCTAAAACCTTACAAGTCTCAATAGGCAACTTAAATGTGGACATTGAGTGCAGGGAATAGCCTGGACTATAGATTTTAGTAAAGTCGCCTTTCCTGCTTTTGGATGCAGATGAATCTGCCAACTCTCCAGACGCATATTCATCCGTTCCTTTATACAATCATAGTCCTTTGACTTCTTCCGAGAATGATTGAAGGAGTTCCCCAGGTAAATAGCATTAGAACCCATTTCCTTAAATCCAAGGACCGATTTGACTCTCCTTCTTATAGACCTCTCCGTACCAAGTGAAAAGAAAATGTTGGACTTCTTTGCGTTAGCCTGTAACCCAGACCACTTTCCAAACATAAACAAAATATGATTAACAGCGTTCACATTTGCTTCGTTAGCTTGACATGCCACTAGCATATCATCGGCATACAGTAAATGTGAGACAGCTGGAGCTCTTTAGCTAATTTTAATGCCCTTAAGTCTACCACTCCACTCTTACTACTGAATCAACCTGGAAAATAATTTGGTGCATAAGATGAGTAGACAAGGAGACATAGGGTCACCTTGCCTTAACCCTCAATTAGGAACAATCTCTCCACTCAAGCTGCCATTGAGAAGCAGCTTGTATTTAACTGAACTGACACAGCTTAGAAATAGATTCCGAAATTTGTTCAAGAATCCCCATGCTCCCAACACTACATCCATGAAGCTCCACTCTAGACAGTCATAGGCTTTTCTCAAATTGATTTTGACCAACATGAGTTCATTCCTCCTCTTATACCTCTTAACTGTGTGGACAAGTTCTTGAGCCACGATGGTATTCTCAGCAATCCACCTATCCGTCAAGAATGCACCGTGGTTTGAGAGATCATATTGCCCAAATAGTGTCTTAATCTAGAGGTAAGGATTTTGGACACTATCTTGAAGGAAAAGTTGCTTAAGCTAATCGACAGAAACTGATTGAAATTAGCTGCTCCTTTCACTTTCGGAATTAAGACAATTAGAGTCTTATTAACATGCGCTGGCACTCTCCCAGTCATGAAGCATTCCTGAACAAAACGCACAACCTGATTTCCCACGATCTTCCAATACTTCCTATAAAGCACCCAGGAAAGCCATCCGGCTTTGGACTCTTGAGAGGGTACATTTCCCAAATTGTCTTCCTTATCTCTTCCACAGTCGGGATAACAATGATCACAGCATTGTCCTTCTGTGAAATACACGGCTCAATAAAATCATGAAGGCCATCAAGAAGAGCAGGAACGTTAGACTTATAGAGTTTAGCAAATTCCTCCATGAAGTATTTTCCTATGTCTTCTGCTAGTTGCCCAGTCCTCTTTTCCTTTGATAATATATATTCCATTTCTCTTTCAGTGCAACATAATACTAGCATGAAAGAACTTAGTGTTCCTATCGCCTTGAGGCAACCATAACTCCCTTGACTTTTGCTTGTAAATGGATTCTTGCCTAGCTCTTTGAATCCAAAGCTCTTCCATAATAATATTTTGTCTGTTAGTGCTAACCTCCTCCCTAGCATCCTCTATGACTTGTAAATTCTTCAGTTCCTCTTCCAGAATGCGGATTTGATCATGCACATGTCTAAAATGGTTTTATTCCACAACTATAAGGCTTTAGCTGTAGAGTAAAGTTTAGCACTCATTTTCTAGGATTCAGAGCCTCTCCTATTAATGTCAGACCAAGCCCCTTCTACCACCTCATTGCTTCTCCTATTAAAGGTCTAAGCTTCCGAGAATCTGAAAGGACGATGACCTCTCTGCTCATTCTTGCTAGTTCTTATCACTATAGGAGGATGATCAAATTCTGAAATATCCAAATTCATCACTGAACAATCTGGAAACATCCGAAGCCAAACAAGACTAGCCACTGCTCTGTCCAACCTCTCTTTGATCATCCTTTCTTGCTCATTTATCCAAGTAAAGCACCTTCCAGCAAAACCCAGATCGAGCCCCCAACAGAATGTAGGAACTCTTTAAGACAAAGCTTTCTGCCTTAAATGCCCATCCTCCAAACTTCCGAGCCATCGACAATTTCATTCAAGTCTTCAAACATAAGCCATGGCTTACTACTTTCTACCACAAGCTGCTCCATAGCACTCCAAAAAGACTCTTATCCCTATACCTTGGTGGCCCATAACAACAGTAGCAGTCTCAGGAAGTAAACCCGACTCTACAACCCACTTCAGTAGCAATTAAATTAAATGATTTCCAGGTAACCTTCAGGCTGATATCCAAAGACCACAGAATCGCTAACCCACCAGAGCGGCCTTCAGCTTCCACAAACTCACCATGTTCAAAATTCAGCTTGCGACGAATCTTCTCCATATATTTGGCAGAGCTTTCCGTCCCCGATAGGAACACACAAGACGGTCTCTATTTCCTAAGCAAGGCCTTCAAGTATAGCATAGCCTCTGACCTTCCTAAGCCCCTGCGATTCCAAGACAAGATGTTCAAGGATGAGGGGCATGATTGGGCCCGCCTCCTCGGCCCCTTAAAAATCCTCCTACTCCAATCTAATCTTCCTAGGCGTAGATCTTCTGATCGACGTACCTCGCTGACAACTACTGCTTGCAACGTTGGTGGCATTCCTAGAACCTCTGTTTGTAGTTCCTTTCTCACTAATTATTCGGATGCCCAATCTCTGGTTCCTTTGCCGAAGTCGGGTCCTATAGCAGGAAGCATCTCCCATGTTGAAATTCAAGGGTAGGAGCTGCTATTAAGGGATCATACCTCCACCTCCGTGAGCTAAAGACTAAAGCTCTTCCACACTTTCGAGCCATTCATTCGTATTATAAGCATCAGAATCTCGATTATTCTCCAAGTTTACTGGGCTTGACAAATCTACAAGCATACTACCTTCCCCCAACTGCACCATATCATGCCTCTCGTTAACCATCTAGCCCATCACCTGACCCTCACATTCCAGGCTCATCACCTGATCCAGGCCCTTCTAATGCCTCCCTTTTCTTACTATTGGATCCACAGTAGTTGGGCCTCTCGAGCCCAAAGGCCGGCCTTATAAACCTCGGAACAATTCCCAACCACTCAACTATCTCACTCTCCAAACATTTTAGATCAGTTTCAAAAAAGTTACCCCTACGATGTCTCTCAGCTATTGCAATAAGCTCAACTCACTGTCTCGCTCATAGACTCAGTTGAGTGAGGTTGTACTGTTTTCTCCTGACTTTGTTCAGAACCAGACTTTGAAAGTCGATCACCCCCTCATTGAAGTGCTCCCTGATCGTCAGACTCAAAGCATCCACCTCTGGACACATATTCCTTATGCATTGGAAGCAATTCGGACCCACTTGCTTATTCCTAGTCCACTGATCCTGACCCGCTAACTTATCGAGCTCCACACTAACTTCCTTCCCCTCTAGCAATTTAGTCTGTGCAGGACCTGTCGTAGTTACAATTAATGCGTCCACATGAGCAAGCACCTTCTCACTAAGATTATCAGAAATTTTCAAATTAGCGAACGTCAAACAGCCGGCAACCCCCGTACGGAGCCAGGGCCCTTATTGTTGATTTGAGTTGTCAATTAACTAAAGTTAAAGTTGTAAATTAACTAAAGTTAACTTTTTCAATTGCTTTTTATATAGTAATTATAGGTCTTCCACTTTCTAGCTTAGGATACTGCAAATACTGCAGATTGTTTAGTCTTTTCCTAAATAGTTGTCTGTACAGGCTATATAGCTCTCTATGCTTGTATTAGTCAATATATATCAACGAAAAGAGTGAATATTTTTCCTCTGAACATGGTATTAGAGTGGGTTATTTGTTAAGATTCATATTTTTTTTCTTTTTTAAAAAAATAGCAGATAGAAAGGAAAAAAGAAAAAAAAAAGGCACACTACCACTCCAATAGAACAACTCAAATGAGAGAACTCGTTTTTTGCAGATCTGACTTTTAGAATGACACAAGTACTGAACTAGAATCAAACACAGAACCAGGTCCTGAGTCACGAGTCTACTACGTAGATTGGAATCAAGTTGGACGGTAACTACTACACACTATGGTCTCAGATTGTCGAGATATATATCTCAGGCAAAGACAAGTTGGGATACATAAATGGGGATCTTCCACAACCTCAACAAACAGACCCTGCTTTCAGGAAATGGAGAACAGAGAATGCAGTGGTGAAGGGATGGCTGATCAATTCCATGGACCCAAGATTGGTTAGTAATTTTATTAGATTTTCAACCGCGAAGGCCGTTTGGGATAATATTGCTACAACATACTTTGATGGCACTGACACATCACAAGTATATGATCTTAAAAGAAAAGTAACAGGCCTTAAACAAGGAGGAGGACCCATCAAGACATACTACAACAACCTTCAAGGCCTATGGAGAGAAATCAATTTTCGACGACCAAATCTGATGGTATATGATACTGATATTCAGAAGTATAACTCTATTGTGCAGGAAGATAGAGTATATACTTTCTTAGATGGACTCGAAAATCGACTTGACAAGATTCGAGGGATGTACTTCAGATAAAGCCATTCCCAACAGTGGAATAGGCATATGCACACATACCAAGAGAGGATCTAAGGCAATCAGTGATAATGACAAATGGAGAAACCATATTTGGTGGAGCTATGCTTTCCAAAGGAGGACATAAACCACAACAGCAGCCTTTTTCATGTACCATCGCATAGAAAGTCTGACACAATGATAAAACCAAAGCTACAGGGAGAAGGAGGAGGTTACACACATTGTGGGAATTTGAAACATACAAGAGGAACATGCTTCAAACTACATGGGTACTCGGAGTGGTGGCACAAACTGAAGGTGAAAAGAAACGGGATGCAGGTAGAGGCAAAAATTTTGGACGTGTAGCTCTTATGAGGATAGATTCTCAACTATCTCTTGTACCACAACAGGAATCTCCAAATTAACAGATTGCTCAGAGTGATTCAGGTAATGGTGGTTATGCTCTTTCTTACTCCATATAAGGGAACCATGGTGGCTGGATCAGTGATTAAGGGGCGACGGATTGACGTTTGATCATTCTGATTTTTTTGATGTCACCCAACCGAAACGAAGTTACATTGCCAATGCTAATGAAGTAACATATCCAGTGACAGGGGCTGGAACTGTTACTCTTTCACCTTCTTTTTCCTTACAAAATATGTTATTAGTTCCATCCCTCTCCAGTAAATTATTATCTATAGGCCAAGCAACTAAGGAATTGAATTGTTGTGTACTAATGTATCCTGATTTTTATTTATTTGAGGATATACTCACCAAGGAGATTATTGGTCGTGGTACTAAAAGGGAGAGGTTGTATTAAATGGATGATCTCAGTCTTGGCAGAGCAAATAATATGCATCATGCTGGGGCCAAAGAAAGATATATTTGGTTATGGCATGATCGGCTGGGGCATCCCTCATTTCATTATATGAGATGGTTACTTCCAGATTTTTTTACAAAGGTGAATGCTTTAGATCTTAGCTGTGAAGTTTGTATTCAAGCTAAGAGTCACTGTGTACCTTATCCAATAAGTTTGAATAAATGTTAGACTCCGTTTGTGATCATTCATTCTGATGTTTGGGATCCTGCTTCTATTTCTATTTCCTCTGGTCTTAGATGGTCTGTAACCTTTGTAGATGATTGTACACGAATGACTTGGCTTTATGTGATGAAGAATAAAAATAAAGTGTTTGGAATTTTTGAATCATTATGTAATATGATTCGGATGCAATTTTCAGCTAAACTCCAAATTCTTCGATCTGATAACAGTTGGGAATATGATAATACACACTTCCAAAGATATTTTCAGGAACATGGTTTGTATCATGAGACCACTTGTTCTCAACCTCTGCAACATAATGGTGTTGCAGAGAGGAAAAATAGACATATCCTGGAAACAATTCGAGCACTTTTGACTGCTGCTAATGTTCCTCAACAATATTGGACCGATGCAATGGTTACTACTGTGTACTTACTAAATCGAATGTCATCACGGGTCTTGAATTACCGGACTCCTCTTCCAAGTCTTGTACAACATGTGATATTACCTTCAGTTCTAATGCTTCCTCCACGAAAGTTTGGTTGCGTTACATATGTTCACCTACACAGAAATCAAAGAATAAAACTCGATCCATTTGCTATCCATTGTGTCTTTCTGGGCTATGTAGCCCATGAGAAGGGCTACCAGAGTTACGACCCTACCACAAGACAGATTTATATGACCTTGGATGTTACCTTTATTGAATTCGAGAATCTTTTCACCTCACCATTTTCCCACTCTTCTCTTCAGGGGGAGATAATAAGTGAAGACCAGAGTTGGAGTTAGGAAAATTGGCCAGGCTTCAAAACATCGAACAGTGAAACATTGAGAATTTCTGCTGCCCAACATTCAGAAGTGGACGGAGTAGAAGTTCAGCTGGGGGACCCAACAATGACAAGCCAAAGTGAAGAGGTTAAGAATAATGAGTGTGTTGACGAGATAAAAAGTGAACAACAACCAGCAGGTAAAAATCAACATGAAGAAGCTTTTGAAACTGAAAATGAATATCCCTTCTCTTACCTGGTAGTACCACCAAAGGACCAATCTTTTAAGAATATTCCTGAGGTACGAACTCTAAACTCTTCACAGAATAATTTTGTAGATGATTCTATTGGCTATAGACTACCTTTTAGGCATAATCATGGGAAACCCCCAAATCATTGTTCTCCTAATATTGGAAAGAGTAAATCAAGATACCCGATTGCTAACCATGTTTCTACTCAAAGATTGTCAAAATCACTTAGAGCGTTTGTTCATAAAGTGTCTCCAAATTATGTTCCTAATATAGTTTTTGAAGCTATCTGTAAACCCCAATGGGTCCAGGCAATAGATGAGGAGATAAAAGCTTTACAAAAGAATGGTACTTGGGTGCTTGTGCCATTATCCAAGGGGAAGAAAACTGTAGGATGTAGATGGGTGTTCTTTATCAAACACAAAGCAGATGGGTTATTTGAAAGGTACAAAGCAAGACTTGTCTCTAAAGGATATACTCAGACGTATGGGATTGGCTATCAAGAAACGTTTTCTCCTGTAGCAAAATTAAACAGTACCATAGGAGTATTGATCTCTCTTGCTGCGAATTTGGACTGGCCATTACATCAATTTGACATTAAAAATGTCTTTCTCCATGGGGATCTTGAAGAAGAGGTGTACATGGATATTCCACCTGATTTTGTTGCTTCCACAAAAATGGAAGTAGATTGCAAGCTATAAAAGATGTTATATGGTTTGAAATAGTCACGTAAAGCATGGTTTGGTCGGTTTAGCCTTGCAATGAAAAGACACGGTTTCTACCAAAGCAATTCAGACCATACATTATTTTTGAAGCACTGACAAGGGAAGGTAACAAATCTAATTATCTATGTTAATGACATGATAATTATAGGGAATGACAAGGAATAAATCTCTAGTCCAAGAGTATTTAGCAATTGAATTTGAGATGAAAAATCTTGGAGGGTTGAAGTATTTTCTGGGTATTGAAGTAGCTCAGTCAAGACAAGGCATATTTCTATCACAAAGAAAATACTTGCTATTTGAAACAGGAATGCTAAATTGTAAACCTGCTGACACGCCAATCATTTAGAACCATGGTTTGAGAGAATTTCCAAATCAAACCCCCACAATAAAAGAAAGGTATCAACGTCTTATGGGAAAGTTAATTTACTTATCGCACACACGACCTGATATTGTTTATACAGTAAGTTTAGTTAGTCAATTCATGCATTGTCCTAGTGAAAAATATATGGATGCAGTAGTTTGTATTTTACAGTACTTAAAGTCCTCTCTAGGAAGAGGACTAATGTTCAAGAAAAATCAACAACTGTACATTAATGGCTATACAGGTGCAGATTGGGCAGGGAACATTACTGATAGAAAATCTACTTTAGGCTATTTCACGTTTGTGGGAGGAAATCTGGTCATTTGGAGAAGTAAAAAACAGAAGGTAGTTGCTCTATCTTTTGCAGAGGCTGAGTTTAGAGGTATGGCTAAAAGAATTTGTGAATTACTTTGGTTGAAAAGGTTACTAGAGGAAATTGGGTGTGCATCTCATTCTACAATGAATTTGTTTTGTGATAATAAAGCAGCGATAGCTATTGCACACAACCTAGTTCAACATGACCGAACCAAACATGTTGAAGTGGATCGACATTTCATTAAGCAGAAACTTGAGGACAAGGTTATTCAATTCTCTTTTGTGAAGTTTGAAGATCTGTTAGCAGATATTCTTATAAATTCTGTCTCTAGTAAAGTGTTCTACAACTCATTGGACAAGTTGGGCATTGAAGATATATATGCACCAACTTGAGGGGGAGTGTTGATGTGAATTGTCAATTAACTAAAGTTAAAGCTGTAAATTAACTAAAGTTAAATTTTTCAATTGCTTTTTATATAGTGATTATAGGTCTTCCACTTTCTAGCCTAGGATACTGCAGATTGTTTAGTCTTTTCCTAAATAGTTGTATGTACAGGCTATATAGCTCTCTTTGGTTATATTACTCAATATATATCAATGAAAAGAGTGAATATTTTTCCTCTCAACACATATAACCTAGACACAATACCAAAAGAGCTCTTCACCATAGCAAGTTCGACAAATTTGCATCTGCCAGTAACATGGTCAATCATAAACAAAAATCAGGCCACCTTTCGAAATTGAACTAAATCCAAATTTTCGTTCCCTCCTCCTGCAATTGGGAAAACCCTATAAGGATAGGACTATCAACTTGGATATCTATACGAATCCTAAGGTATCTTTGGGCCACTATTGTTTTCCTATTGACAGAGTCCTCATGGAGACCTCCAATCTTCCTTCCTATAATTAACCCCATCCCTCGGTGCAAAAACTTGGGAGAGAGTCCATGGATTTGCATGAAGAACGTACTTGAAACGAATTGGATATCTTCTAATGCCTTCTCCGGAGGCCACTCCTTTAGAATCAGGTAAACGCTGTCCATAGACCAAAGACACCTATCATACACTCTGTCCCTCGGATTTATTAGTAAAGCTAAACTTGAAGATGTTTTCTTTAATCTTTTCAATCTGAACTCTGCTTTTCAATTGCCGGAATGCCTGACAATATCCGATAGGGTAAACAGCTTGAAAACTCTGGCTGAGAGCAATTTTTCAACTGGGACCTTTTCTGTTAACCTAGCCTCCGATTCATTAGACTCAGGGATAGTGCACTCAACGCATTCTGCAGACCGACCACCTTAGAGATCTTAGACTCCGATACTGCAGAGAAAAATAATCAAAACCACCATTAGAAGAGGCTATACAACCGACAAGGAACCGTTATAAAGTCTTAGCTATACAACCGACAAGGAACCAGTTATAAAGTCTTAGCTCTCATCTGAGAGATTTTTATTACCGAAAATTTTGTTTTTTGGACGTTGGTAGAATTTCTCTCCTCCAATACTACACCAATTTATGAATATGGTTTTGACCAAATATTTTTTATGAATAAAAAGTGGCTCATGTGGATTTTATCATTATGTTTAGTAGAGCCTTCGCTATTCCATTTTGCAACTCAGAGGAGTGAGAGCGCCTCTGATCCCTCCACGCGATTCAAGTAAGACCCCGGCAATAACTTACCAAGACTAAACACAACTCCAAGCAGAATTTTCCTTTTTCCGCCAGCCATCCACGCCGTGGCCCTTAATTGGCTTGAATATATGGATACTTGCATTTAAATCGTCAACGCCGTGTTGGATAAAAAAAATCAATACACATTTTCTTTGTAAAATATATCTCAAACTACATATTTTCCTTCTTAGTCAATAATCATCCCAAAAGTCCCTTTGGAGACAGCCTAGAGGTATTATTCACTCCCCTTTCATGAGAGGTCCCAGGTTCGAGTAATCTGTCATATATTTCAGTAGCATTTATCTACTTTTTTCATAAAAGAATTTAATTATAAAAAAATAATAATAATCATCCCAAAAGCAAATTATATTAGTCTGTTTTGATGTCGTCATGAAATATAAATATATGTGTACTTTCTCAACCGAAAAATGTATTAGTCTTTCATTTTTATTTTTATTTTGTTATTAAGAAATAAACATATATTTATTCCCTAATTTTAAATAATATTTTTGGAAAACAAATTGTACAATGAACAAATTCATTGATAGAGAAATATGTATAAAAATGTTATTTTGAAGAACTGGAGGAAGAAAACAAATTTTTGTAACTTCCGAAGAACTTTAGTTTGATTTAGTTTATTTTATATGGTCAAAGAGACACAGTACATGTAGCTTAACAATTAAGAAAGATGGAACCCCCCAAAAAAAGAAAAACAAGACCAGAGATCGATTTAAACAGGTGTTGGTTTGTACTTTATGAATAAGGTGACAAAATGGAAGACCATGTGTGGCAGTGGGTCCACCTACGATCTAAAGTAACCCATCTATTTTTGTTCCTTTTTTCCCTCTCTTTACTTATATATATATATATATATATATATATATATATATATATATATATATATATATATATGTGTGTGTGTGTGTGTTTTATTGAAGAATTAGACTTAATTTTTTGGGCAAAGACTTAATTTTTTTTCTTTTTTGGTAATAGGCGAAGACTTAAATTGCTTATTATAAAATTTCAACTTGATATACGAGCTAATTACCATAAAAGACAAAAGTTTTTTAATTAGCTCATGTGGCAACCGGCAAGTGAGTTGGCGTTACATACAATTATTTGACAAATTGGTATATATAGTCTAATAAAAGATAAGTGAATCTCGATCAAATAAAAACGAATAACTCATGTCATATTAGTTGCTAATGTTCTCATATAAAATCTCCAATACGCCATGCAATAACAAGAAATTTTTTTGTATTGAAGCTAAATATTTAAATTGGAATCTTTCAAGTAGAGTTTATTAATTATGCTTTGTGCAGCTGGCAAGGCCACATGAATGTGACAAGTCTTTTTATATTGAAGTTTTTTAGATCTGATATTAAAGTCTTTGAATGGCTGATTCCAATATAAAAAGACTGATGTACTAATCCAATATAAAAAGACTTTAATATCAGATCTAAAAAACTTTAATTAATTAATAAACTCCACATGCGTTATTACCAAAAATAAATAAACTCCACATGCGTGATGTACTAATAAAAGGAAAGATTCCAATTCAAATATTGTTATTAAAATGTCAGCTCTATGCAACGATACTGGTGTCTTTGCGAGTTGTTAATGCACAAGCATAATTAATAAACTCCACAAATAATTAATAAACTCCACATGCCTGATGTACTAATAAAAGGAAAGATTCCAATTCAAATATTGGTATTAAAATGTCAACTCTATGCAATGACACGGGAAGATTCCAAAAGATTTTTTTTTTTTTTTTATTTGTCATGTTTTAAATAATTGTGATTAAAAAACTTTAATATAAAAAGACTTGTCACATTCATGTCGCGTTGTCAGCTGCACAAAGCATAATTAATAAACTCTGCATGAAAGATTCCAATTCAAATATTTAGATCTGATCGCCTTAAAAGTCTATGGGCTCTGTTTAGATGTACGTAACTAATTAAAACAATTTTATTAAGGAAAAAAAAGTAACTGGTTGAATAGGACATAAAAAAGACTAACTAATTAAACACCTTTTAAAGACTAACTAATACTAATTTGTCAAATAATTGTATGTAACGCCAATCTCTTGCCGGTTGCCACATGAGCTAGTTAAAAAACTTATGTCTTTTATAGTAATTAGCTCGTATATCAAGTCGAAATTTTATAATAAGCAATTTAAGTCTTCGCATATTACCAAATATATATATATATATAAGTCTTTGCCCAAAAAAATTTTTATTTTTTAAAAGTCATGAATATATTTAATAAACTTGTCATATTCAATAAATACTAATTAAATCAACGATCATTCTTCTTGTATTATCTTTCCCCCACACCTTTTCTATTATTGTTATTATTTTTCATCTAATTTTCTTCCAATCATACTACAAATATATATTATTGACGAAATCTAATTCAATCTTTCAATTTGAGTTTAACAATGTCATTCTTTTAGAAATTTATTTAACTAATGCTGCTAATATGCAAGAAAATTCGAGGATTATCATTTTAAAAAAATTTGCAGGTATTTACTTGACATTACTCGACAATATATACTAGACATTACTTGTCCGTATGGTATCGATATGATATAGTATATAATGTTTCTAGTATTATGGTGCATAATAATTAACATAAGGGTAGAATCGACCAATAGCTTATTAATAAAAATGTAAAAAATTAAAAACCAATACATAATTTACACATGAGACAGCCTACGTGTGAAGTAGAATAATCACGGATATCGACCAATAGATTATCATGGTTAATGGGGATTGCAAAAAACTTATTATCCCCTTAAGTATTTTTGATAATTTATTTATTATCCATGAAATAAATTAAAAAAATTCAAAAGATATTAGGACCCTCAAAACTTTTAATTTTCAATGTAGTCCAATCCTAATCTTACGTTTAAATGAGAAACAGCTCCATCGATACGAGAGTATCACGTGATCAAATATCACCCTCCTTCCATAAAATTAATGCACCAATATCCACTTTCTTAGTCAATGATCACAAAAGAAAAAAAAATAATAACAATAATATTAATAAAATAAAATTGTATTGGTCCTTTTTCATTTGGTCATATAAAAAATATATATGTAAAGTCATCGTCATTCAATTTCTTAGTAAATTATTACTATAAAAAAAATTCTTAGTAAATGATAACCCAAAAATAAAAGTATTAGTCTTTTTTTACTCTCTTTTTTAAATTTTGTCATTAGAAAAGTTATTAAGTCACCACAAATATATACATAGAGATATACAGTGCATAATATGTATGTCCAAAAAAAAAAGGACACGTAAAAGTTGCCTTGTCCCTATTCACATTAATTAACCCGTCTGTGTTTCGCAAGAACCACTGTGACACCACGACAACCTTAAAGGCCACAATCGTCCGTGTATTCACAAAGACCACCGGGACACCCTGACAACGTTATCAGCCCGCATTGAATTTCGGGATTTTAAGAAAAATACCTACAATAGAGGGGCTTTGTTGAAGCATACCCGTGTCATAATTAATTTAGTAAAAGGCTTTGTCAAAGTAACTAGTGAAGAGAGAGTGAATCGGTTGAGAAATGGCAGGCAATGTTATTAATATTTGAGAAGATGAGCGATATTATCTTATTTAAATTTTATTCCGAATTTGATGAAATTAAAATGTTTAAAAATCACATAAAATAAATAAAATAATTAATCACACCACTGCAAGGATGATGCTGGTTAACAATTAAGAAACACCAATGAATGAATGGATGATATAACTTTAATTATTTCTCTCTTTTTTTTCTTTTTTTAAATTTGCTTATTTGTTTAATTGTTGGTGTGGGCGGGGGTGGTGGGTGTGGGGTGGGGATGCAAAATACATATATAAATACGTGGGCGTAGTAAACCATGGAAAGCATTGCATGTAGCACCAAAAACAGCTACTTCAAATTAAGTAACTGGTGGAGAGAGAGTAGTTTAGTTGTGAAATGGCAGGCAACGTGTCTGGAAACCCGGTGACTGACGATATTGTCAGACTAATTTACCCAGATGTAAAAGATGTGACGCCCCAACTCAGGGCCAAAGTGGCATTCCAATACATGAATGCTGAGGGTAGAGATGTGAATTGCAAAAACTTTGTGTACAACCTCAAGCAAAGGTATGGAAATGGAATCTCTGCACTTTGCATGCTTTTCAATGCTACTGGAAGTAGCTTAACATATGTTGGTTACCGTGACTGGCATGGCCATATCTATGAGTCCCCATACCCTTCAGTTATTCAGAATGGCCAGTGGGGTGGGTTTTTGCATGTCCACCCCTCTGCATGGGCGTCCGGATCGGAATCCGCTGTTGTATTTCGCGGCAAGAACAGTGCTGGAGATAGTTGTGACTGGATGCTTGCTTGGGGCATTCCCTATGTCGGTAATAATCATGTAAGTCCGACTTACCTAATAGTAGTGGTTTCTACTACGGCTTAATATTGTAGGGTACTTAGAATCAGCCATTCACGACATGAGGAATAGTCAGCTCGTAATAACTGCATTGCCTTTTTCATTTCTCCCCTATGTTAAGCATTTTATATATATGTGCAACATAATGTTAGCATTGTTATCTACTAGATCGAAATTCGAAATGTATGATTTTAATCATCTGTGCATATATTATTAATTTTGCAACTTATAGTTTTGCAGCTAATTAATAAAGAATTCTACACAATCTAATTACAATATTTATCATGTAGGCATATACTGAAATCCGTGAAGCTAAGCACTACGAGACTGATCATTGGGACTATATCAAAGGTTTGTTGGAAGCCAAATCCACTCATACTACTGACACTTGGAATGGATGCTACTCAGCTGTGACAATTGGCCAAGGCACTTCCCCGGAGTTTGTGGGTATAATGTCCTTGGATGGAGTCATCTCTGAACGCTCCGCTGCTACTTTAATAACCTTGGCTGCTGACTCTGCTACAGAGGATAAGGAAGATAAAGAATAAATGGCAACTCTGTCAAAATAAAAAAATATATTTATCATAAATAATAAAGCTGCAACTGCTAGACTACTAGTGCAAGGCAGCGTTTATGATTTGGCATTGTCGCAATTATGTATGTTGTCCAAAATAAATAAACCATGTTGTACTAGATCAACTTGAGGGTCTTGCAATATGAATAAGGACATTCTTTGGATATAGCTACTTATCCAAATATTTTCTTTCAATCCTTCGTTTGTTTGGCTTATGAGCTTTGCAATGAATTCATACTTTTTTTTTAATTAATTTTATGGCATTTTTTATTTCTATATGCAATTATCATTATCTTTTTTTGGGGGATCTACACGCCTAAATATATATTATATGCATGATATTATATATATATATATATATATATATATATATATATATATATAATTTCACCCAGTCCAAACTTAATCTGGCAAAGCTCATAATTAAGAGCATGACGACCTAAACCTTGAGACCATGGAATTCTTATTGTTTTTTAATTGTCTTTGCTAATAAATTACCACATCTCAGACGTCTAAAATGAAAACTCAGAAAACTTGAGGTAATGAAAATGCAATTTAGAGTGTGGTCACGTGTCCCTTGCTGGAAAATGAATTATTCTTTCTTGTTCTTTTCATTTTGTGAGTCTCGCTTAGGTGTGGGTTTCCCATATACTTGTCCATTCTTAATGACTTGTTAAATTAACTAAAATTATGTAACGAACCATCAATTTTAACAAAAAAAAATAAAAAATAAATTAATAATAATAAATACAAAATATAAATGTATTAGTCTTTTTTTATAATCATAAAAAGTTATATATGTAAAGTCATCATCTTTCACTTTCTTCGTAAAGGATACCAGAAAAAAAAATGTAAAATTACCGATAATAATGGAAACCACAAAAGTAATGCATCTTCTATTTTCTTAGTCAATGATAAAAAAAAAATAATAAATAATAATAAAAAAATAAAATTCATCATCATTCACTTCTTTAGTAAACGTACCAGGAAAAAAGATGTTTTTTCTTTTTTTTGACACTAGAAATAGAAAAAAATATCGCGGCAAGAACAGTGCTGGAATTGCTTCTGACTGGATATATGCTTGCTTGGGGCATTCCCTATGTTGGTAATAATCATGTAAGTACGATTTACCTAGAAGTGTTTTAGTTCTACTGTTCACCATAAATGAAATTGTAATCCACAATAATTGCATTGCCTTTTTTCCTCTATTATGCATTATGCTCAATATATATTGGCAATGTCAAGCAGCATATCAAAATCTTATATATACGATTTTAATCATTTACGCATATAATTAATTTTCAAATTATATAACTTCGTAGCTAATTAATTAAGAATCGACACTATTTCTTAAGATATTTATCGGAGGTCTGTTGGAAAACAAATCCTCGAGTAATTATACTAACACATGGAATGGATGCTACTCTTCTGCGACAATAACACATGGAAACATATGGAAAGAAGTAGTACTACATTAAAACATATGGAAAGTAGTACGACATCAACAACTCCACCATCTGACCTAGCTACCAACAAAATAAGCCTGTTGATGCCCTTTTCTTCTCTGAAACAACCGTCATAGAGCTAATTTTTGTTCTCAAAAAGAAAAAGAAAGAAAAATCGCGTAAAGACTAATAGGAGTATTAAATAGTTAAGTTTACAACAATGGGCACTTTTTGACTGATGTTATAATTATTATTAACGATTTTTTCATGTACTCGTCGTTAATAGGGTGTCACGAAAAGTCCTCTTCGTAATTGTGATTCTTAATTTATTATTTTTATCAAAATTTTTGACTTCACAGATTAAAAAGAAAGGAAAAAAAATTGAAGGTAGAATTGCCAAATTTAATAAAAATACATAAAACCAGCATTTGATATTTAACATTCATATACATAGACAATGAGTTTGGTTGATAGAGCAATCAAATTCATTATTTATTTTAATATGTATAATATAGATACAACGAGAGTTTGATTGATAGAATCATCAAACTCATTATTTTAATAGGTTTAAAATAGAAATAAGGGTGGAAAGGAAGGCATTATTTGAGAGTGAAACTCTTTAATTATTTTAACTCCTACTTGTTGGCAATTTGTTTGGCCAAATCCTTTCCATTAGGCATGTCTGCTACGTGAAAGATAAAGCCCTCATTAGGAAGTGGTTTTGTGCCTCCGAGCCAAAAATTAAATCAAAAATGTCGCCAGCAATTTCTCCAAGAATATATGACCCCAAAATGCCAACCACAAATCCAATCCCTGTAACGAACAAACTAGTTGCCGCAATACCTTCTAACCCAGTTAATATGGCTGCACCTCCTTTTGATGCTACTTGCTTTACGGCATTACGCATTGCCGTTTGGATTGGGTGGTCAGATGTATATACGTCCCAAGTTATGGTAGCTGCGTTGTAGAGGAGCATACCTGCATCCATAATTGATATATCTTTGGATTCAATACTAGTACTGCTTCTTGGCAAAGCAATAGCATTTAGTATTTTATGGTTCAATACTTTTCCCCGACCCGATGCCTCAATGATTGCGTCATACACCTGCATACATACATACATATTATAGAATCAAGCAAATTCAAATTGTAGTGAGTTTAATTAAACTATTGCATATTAAATCCAAGCTGTTAATTAATTTACAAGCTTAGTTTTACACAATTAAAATCATTTACCTACCAGCAACTTTTGTTCTTCTTTCAAGTACTCAAATGGTCCATCAAAACCAAGATTCGCCTGGTATCTGCGTGCAGATATTTTATTCATTAGTACATATACACACAGGTACGCCAATTGAAAAGGATTTATATATATATATATATATAATGATTGAAATATATATGTATAAGTGGGCACCTTTTGACTAGGGTCTGGAACTCGATGCCGCTGTTCCTGAGATTTCTTGAGAATTCTTGTGAAGCACGAGAATTGACACTCATTTTAGTGAAGTTGGTAACAGCCTCCTTGTAATGTTGAATTTTGTTGGTGAGAGTGGCAACATCAGTGGGATTCGAAGTGTTCAAATCATTCAAATCTTTGATAAGGTTGTCGACATGAGTGGTGATCTTGTCAAGGTAAGTCCTTCGAAGAGTGTAATTGGTGAAGATCTGGAGTGCATTATTGAGGCATACTTCCATATAAGAATGTATGAGAGCAGCGATGGGAGCCCGAACAGTGTCATCCTTGTACTTACTCACTAAATCACCACACGCGTTTAGAATGGCCTCAATTGATACCTGGTTTGAGTTGCAGATTCTTAGGTACTTGGCTTGCTCGCCTACCGATTTGAAATAGAGGTTCTTTAAGTTTTCAACTTCATGGCCGCGAATGACCGTAGCAAGCTGGCGGAGCTTCTCATCTTTGAGGAAAACAATGTCAGAGGCCATTGATACAAGTAAAAATTAAGGAACTACTGTTTGTTTTCTTTTCTCTAGGAGATAATTGGCTTGGGTATATGGATACCTGAGCATTTAAATACTTGTCAGAACACCCATGTTTGATAGAAAAAATTATTACACATTTTCCTGTAAAATATACCCCGAAATGCATATTTTCGTTCTTAGTCAATAATTATCCAAAAAATAAAATTATATTAGTCTTTTTTATTTGGTCATAAAATATAAATATATAAGTACTTTGTTACGCAAAAAATGTATTAGTCTTATTTATTTATTTATTATTAAGAAATATGAACGTTTTAAATCACCAAAAATATATATTTGTATGTAATCTTATTCTTTTAGTCTTTTTTAATTTGGTAATTAGAAATATATCACTATTAAGTCACCAATAAAAAATATATTTTTATGTTGTCCTTTTTTTTTCTTTTTTTTTTGTTGGGCATAATCATGATTTGTTAGAAGGATGCTCATAATCATGAATTATTCTTTTTGTGTTCAAATTTTCAGATAATTCATGTTTCAATTTGTTGCAAAATACTTACATAAATATGTGTTCTCATAGACATGAAAACTATTTCAAATTAAGTAACGGAGAGAGCAGTAAATCAGTTGTGAAATGGCAAGCGACATTACTAATATTTCAAGTTAGCGTTTTCATCTTATTAAATTTTATTCCCCAATTTGATCAAATTAAAATGTTTAAAAATCACACAAAGTAAACAAAATAATTATCATACTCTCAGTGTTGACTTTTAAATGATATATCAATTGGTTTTTTAAGTTTTTTTATTGTAATAGTTTAATTCTTATATTATGACATTCCTTAATTTCGATACCTTCCTGTTGGGGGTGTTTAGCAATTAGGATTATTTTTTTTCCAATTGATTTATTGTAATTTTATATAAATTTTTTTTAAAAAAAAGAATAAGTACAATGAAGAAATTCATTGATACAGAAATGTATAAAAATGTTATTTTGCCTCCAGAAAAAGCAAAAAAATCACAGATTAGACATGAGATTGAAAACAAAAAAGCAAAAAAAAAAAAAAAAAGCAATGGATCATAAGATTGAAACAAAAAAAGCAAAAAAATCACAGATTAGACATGCGTTGACAAAAGTACAACACAAGTGGTAGACTCTATGTAGGAGCGGGTCCACCTACGATTTAAAGCACCCCATTTTGCTCGGATTGATCAAGCCACCGGTCGTTCTCTTCTCCGTGTTCGCACTAAATCTGATCGCACAAGGACCACAAGGGTTTTAAGAAAAATGCTCAAAATAGAGGGGCTTTGTTGTAAAATGACAATACCTGTACAAAAATTTCTGAAGTATCCACATCATCACCTTTTGAATTTTAAAAATTTATTACAAACTAATCTTAATTTATAAATGCGGTATAATTTTAATTGTTTAAATATATATATATATATATATTTATGTTAAAAGCTTAAATAATTAACAATGGATAAAAAACTAAACGAGCTTGAATTATAAACAGTTTAAAAGATATTGTTTATATAGTAAAAATATACTGTATTTATTAATTAAATTAAATTAATATTGACAATTATATAATATAAATAAGTAGTTGGATTCATTTTTTAAGAGTTTAGGCTTTTGGAATTAGTGTAATTCAATAATTAGTTGGACCAACTTCTAATAAGCTTTTGAAATGAATGAGGGTAATTCAATAATTAATTGGAATAACTTTTTAAGAGTTTGAATTTTTAGAATTAGTGGTAATTCAACAATTAAAAATACACTGTATGAAATTTATCAGAAGCTACATATTCTCTTTCTTTGTTAATGATCATCTTGATAGAAAAATTAATAAAGAAATATTTTTTTACTGGTCCATATTCTGATTGGGTAATCAACACGTGGAGAGAGTCTTGTGAATAATATAAATATAAATAACCCGTTGAACATATTTCTTAATAATTAAAATTTTTGAGATTAGTAATAATTCAATAATTAGTTGGATTTATTTTCTAATAACGTTTTCTAACCGTTTAAAACTATTGAGGTCAGTAATTCAATGATTACAAATATACTGTGTAAAATATATCACATGGTACATGTTCTGTTTCTTTGTCAATGATCATCTCGAAAAAAGGAAGGAAAAAAAATTATACTAGTCTATATATTATAAGAAATTTTACCAATATATTAATTGATTAATGTAATAGTTAAGGTATCACAGAGCAATTGGATAACAATTATTATATTTAAAAATAAAAAATAAAAAGTGAAGCCTTAAAATAAACATAACTGATAAACATCCTGGTAACCTGTATATATGTGTTCTCATAAACCATGGAAACAATAGCATATGACACCAAGAACTATTTCAAAGTATCTACTTGGGAGACTAGTGAAATGGCAGGCATCGTTATTAAAATTTCAAATGAGAGCTATCATCTTATTAAAATTTTATCTAGAATTCGATCAAATTAAAATGTTAAAAATTAAATCACTCAAAATAAATATAATAATTAATCACACTCTCAATTTTGACTTTTAAATGATATCTCGATTGGCTTTTGATTTTTAATTTTAGTATTATTCTTATATATTAAGCCATTTCTTAATTTCGAAACCTTCCAGTTAGGCTGTTTAGCAATTAGGATTAATTTTTTTTTCCTAATTTTAAATAATATTTTTTTAAAAAATAAAAGTAGTAAAATGAAGAAATTTTCATTGATACATAAATATGTATAAAAATGATATTTTAAGGAATTAGAAAAAAAAAACATATATTTATTACTTCCGAACAATTTTAATACTTTATTACCATATCACGTTGTATATATATATCCATCAAATTATTGCTCCTTGAACGAGGAAAATAAATAAATAAATAAAATCTTCACTTCTACCCCATTAGATAAAAAAAATAATGGTTTCACATATATCATTATTTGTTTAGATTAACTCATTATTGATTTGCTAATAACTTGAGAAAAATGAAAAACTTCTTTGTTCATGATTGTTGACTTCATTTGGGGGGGGGAATGCACTTCTACATCTATCTGCAAACTATAAATTAGATTGAAAAAATATAGCAACAAACTAATTAATTAATTTATAACTTCAAACACTTGTGAAACATTGATATTGTTAGTGTACTAATATGTAAAGTTTAATATAAAATAGTCAAAAACTAAAATGATAATTTGAATAAAAAATCTAGAATTACAAATTTTCATCAAATATATTTTTCTCACTCCGTTAATTGTACCCCCATACTTGAAAATCCTCTATAGAATACGGAAGACACATGATAATTTGTTAAGGATTTGTGGAACCTGCAATTGATCTGAAGCAGAAGTGGAAGGAAAAAATATATAACAATCCAGATACCTTAAATCCAGAGCCTGCAATTGATATGAAGTAAAAGAAAATAACCAAATTTTTTTTAAAGAAGATAATATAAACATAATTAATTGTGATGAATTAAACCCTATTTTTTTTTCTTTCATTTCCTGAGTTAAAATATTAAAATGCTTTTTATTACTATTATATAAAATAACACTTATCCTATTATTTTATATGCATTTAGAATCTCTAACATTTTCCTATAAAAACATACATAAAATTACAAAAGATCGAACGAACCCAACCAAAAAAAATGATACACAATAAAACACGTGTTGATTAATAATACTTAATAATAAGTGGAAAAGTGGAAGACTCTATGTGGTGGTGGATCCACATACCATTTTAACTTCTTAAGCCAATCAATTTGGTTGGATTGGTTTTTTATTGTTGATCAGACACGTGGTTCTCTTACCCGTATATATTAAAATTTTGGTTGGATTGATTTTTGTCGCGTTCTCTTGTCCGTACTTACAGTGGCACGTCTGTCTCCAAAAGGGCCACCCTGTAGACCACAGCAACCTCATAGGCTCATATGCCTGTATGCCTAGTTGATGGAAAAAAAACTCCGGTGGTACTTTAAGAGTATCAATTTTAACCCCGAGATGGTGTCGTATGAATAAAAATATTAATAAAGTATTGGATAATATTATTTTAACAGAATAAAAATTGATATTTTTGGAGTATGAGAATGTATGTTTACATAAGGACCACGGGTACACAGCGACAGCCTTACTAAAGGCGACATTGAATTTTGGGTTTTTAAGAAAAATACCCCCAACAGTAACAATGGAGGGCCTTTGTTGAAAAATATTCATTGCATGTCATAACTTAGCAAAAATGCTCTGTCAAAGTAATTTGGTAGGACTGATTTTTGCGTCGTTTCTCCAGTCCGTATTCACATTTTGGTTGGTTTGATTTTTGAATCGTTTCCACATTTGATCGGTTTTGAATGAGAGTCTCATCATCTGTTCTCTACTACTCGATCCGTATTCACGTTAACCTGTCTGTGTTTCCACAAGGATCACGGCCGGTAAACCACGACAACCTCAAAGCCTACATTCGATCGTCTGTGTTTCCACAAGGACCACCGGTACACGTTATCATCTTACTAAATTTTATCCCCCAATTTTATTAAAATTGAAATGTTTAAAAATCACACAAAGTAAACAAAATAATTAATCATGCTCTCAGTGTTATACTTTTAATGTTGACTTTTAAATGATACATCAATTGGCTTTTCGAATTTTTTATTGTAATAGTTTAATTCTTATATTATGATGACATTTCTTAATTTCGATATCTCCCTGTTGGGGAGTTTAGCAATTAGGATTACTTCTTCCCGTTGTTATTTTAAAAAAACAATAAGTGCATTGAAGAAATTCATTGATACAGAGATGTATAAAAATGTTATTTTGAAGAATTAAAGAAATAAACATATATTTATTGCCTCCGAAGAATTTATTTTCTTTTTGTGGTGGAAGAAACACTGCAATTTTTTTATGAATAAAAAGGATCTCGATCTCATCATGGATTCTATTACCTTGAGATCAGTAAGAGAAAGAAATAGATTCTTGATTAGTAGGAGAGGTAATAACTGAACAAGACTAAACCACAATGTATGAAAAGATCACACTCGTGTAAACACCTCGCAATGGATCATATGATTGAACCCAAAAAGCAAAAAGTCACATATTAGACATGGGTTGACAAAAGTACAATACAAGTGGTAGACTCTATGTAGGAGTGGGTCCACCTACGATTTAAAGCAACCCATTTTGCTTGGATTGATCAAGCCACCCGCCGTTCTCTTCTCCGTGTTCACAATATATCAGTCTCTGACTGCACAAGGACCACAAGGCTTTTAAGAAAAATGCTCAAAATAAAGGGGCTTTGTTGTAAAATGCCAATACCTGTCCAAGAATTTCTGAAGTATCCACATCATTATCTTTTGAATTTTAAAAATTTATTACAAACTTAGAGTTCTAAAAAAATTTAGATATATTTAATTAAAATTTTTAAAATATTTTAAAAATACAGGATATTTAATTAAAATTTTTATAAATATTTTAAAAATATTAAAATATTTAATTATAATTTTTTAAATTAAATTTTTTAAAATATTTAAAAAATATAAGATATTCAATTAAAATTTTTATAAATTTTTTAAAAATATTAAAGTATTTAATTATAATTTTTTAAAAATTTATAAAATCAAAATATTCAATTTAGATTTTATTTTTTAAAGAGAATAACTTTTATATATTTTTAAAAAATTTTAGACGAGGAGTATATATATTTCATATTAAAATTTATTTCTTATTTTTTTTTTAATTTTCATAAAAAAAAAAAACAGATATTAGGGTTGTTTGTGTTTACGAAGATCTCAAAAAACTTGATGGCAAAAAGGAGGGTTGGCTCATCGACAATCTCAATCTCATATGCGGTTAGACTTCTTCCATAGCATTCTTTGCCTTCCCTACCTTATCCTTTTCCAGATCAAGCTCTGCCTTCAACCCCTCCAACTCTGATTTTGCCTTCACCAGCTCATTCTTTTCCAAAAGAAGATTTTCCAGCTCCTCTAGCTCGTCTCTGGCGCCCGTTTCGAGTTTGGCATCATCTTCGGCCTCTTCAATCAACCTTCTAGTGCTGCTTATAACTCGACCCTAAATAAATCCAACTCGATTCTCACTGCATTTGGCTCAGCCTGTGTCATATTCATAGAATTATTTGCGATTAATTAAATACATAATAAATGAACTTAAATTAAATAATATAAAAAATTACATAAACTGTATCAACGATATGAAAATAATCGATAAGCAAAAAAAAAAAAGAAACGAAAAGATTTGGAGGTTATATAAGAAACCAGAAGCAATGTTGCTGTGCAGTACTCTGATTTTCTTTCCAATTTCTTTTATAAATTAAATTTATTTAACTTTTTAAATTAAAATATGCTTATGTGGAATTTTGAATAAATATTGTGAATGGTACAGAACAAGATTAATAAAATAAAAAAGAGATATATAAAGTATTTATAAATATTAATGTGAAAAGTAAAAATAAAAAAAATTATTCAAAATCTATAAAAGTTATTAAAAAAGTTTACAAAAATCACTCAAAATTATTCATATTTTTATATAAAATCTATAAAAATTAATAAAAATCTACAAAAATCTATCATTAAAAAAATCTGTTTTAATTGAATATATCCCTCTTAATTTACAAATGCGGTATAATTTTAATTGTTGATATATATATATATATATATATATATATATTTAAGGACCACGGGTACACAGCGACAACCTTATTAAAGGCCACATTGAATTTTGGGTTTTTAAGAAAAATACCCCCAATAGAGGGCCTTTGTTGAAAAATATTCATTTCAAGTCATAACGTAGCAAAAATGCTCTGTCAAAGTACATTGGTTGGACTGATTTTGCGTCGTTAACAATTAAGAAATAATACCATTGCATGAGATAGCCAACGTACGTGTGAAGAAAAATAATCACGAATATCTCTACCGACTAGCTTATCTGTTTAATGCAAAATACGTATATAAATATGTGGGTGCAACAAACCATGGAAACCATAGCCTGTAGTACCAAAAACCACTACCAAGTAAAATGGCAGGCAACGTGTTTGGAAACCCCGTCACTGACGATATTGTAAGATTAATTTACCCAGATGTAAAAGAAATAACGCCCAAACTCAGGGCTCAAGTGGCTTTCCAGTACATCAATGCTGACGGTAGAGATGTGAACTGCAAAAACTTCGTGCACAACCTCAAGCAAAGGTATGGCAGTGGAATCTCTTCACTTTGCATGATTTTCAACGCTACAGGAAGGAGCTTAACATATGTCGGCAGCCATGACTGGCACGGCCATATTTATGAGTCCCCATGCCCTTCACTTATTCAAAATGGCCAGTGGGGTGCGTTTTTGCATACCCGCCCGACCGCATCGCTGGAAGGATCAGAAGGTGCTGTTGTATATCGCGGCAAGAACAATGCTGGAGTTGCATGTGACTGGATGCTTGCTTGGAGCATTCCCCGTTTTGGTCGTAATAGTGTAAGTACGACTTACCTAGTAGTAGTACGGCTTAATGTTGCTCATGTTATGGAGCAAAACGTAGGCCAATTCACGAGGACTGGAATAGTCAACTCGTGATAACTGCATGGCTCTCTCTTTCCTCTATTATGCATTATGCTCTACGCGTTAGCAATGTTATGAATTTGATCGAAATTCAACATATATGAGTTTAATCATCATTTATGTATATTATTAATTTCCAACTTATATAACTTTGCAGCTAATTAATCAAGAATTCTACACAATTTCTTAAAATGTTTATCATGTAGGCATTTACTGAAATCCGTGAAGCTCACCACTATGAGACTGATTACTGGGGTTATATCAAAGGTTTGTTGGAAAGCAAACCCACTAGTTATAATGAAACTTGGAGTGGATGTTACTCAGCTGTGACAATTGGCGGAGGCACTTCGCCAGAATTTGTGGGTATAATGTCCTTGGATGGAGTCCTCTCTCAACTCTCCTATGCTGTTTTTATGTCCTTGGCAGCCAACTCTGCTGTAGAAGACTCCGCTACAGAAGATAAAGAAGATAAAGAATAAATGGCAACTTTTGTCATTTATTTAAAATAATATATCTATATATATTTATCATAAAAAATAAGCTCCAACTGCTAGACTTCTAGTGCAAGGTAGCGTTTAAGATTTGGCATAGTCGCAATTATGTATGTTGTCCAGAATAAATAAACCACGTTGTACTATATCAACTGGAGGATCGTCCAATATAAATAAGGACATTATTTGGATTGGCTACTTATCCAAATATTTTCTTTTCAATCCTTCATTTTTTTCGCATATGAGCTGTTCAATGAATTCGTACTTTGGATATATTCTATCCACGGCCTAATTTATTTAGGGATAATTTCGAAATTTACCCAACAGTTTGAAACTTGTACACATTTCCTATTGTATTTTTTCTTTTTTTTCTACATAAGCTACACTCCACGTTTCACTCAATTTATTTATTTTTAATATAAATTGGGCATTTAAATCCAAAATTCACTTGTAAAAGACAAAAAGACCCTTTAAAAAATATTTACCGTTTTATATTGTTTTCTGGTTTGCAATTTTTTGATACAATAAGAGATTTATGAATGTAAAAAAATATTTACCGTTTTATATTGTTTTCCGGTTAATTAGTTTTTGATACAATAAGAGATTTATGAATGTACGCACCAACTTCATCAACTATTGCAATGCAGAGAACCTTCAAATCCATATTACAGGTTTTATTATATGATATATATATATATATATATATATGTTTTGACTTAAATAATATTTCAATGAGTTTTTCATGGAGTATGTATTGTTAACTCAACCAATTAACAGCCAAAAGAAATTTCGAAGACAGATTTCTTCGTGTTTCAATATTTGGTTAATTATTATGAATTGTGACTTTGGATTAGCCTACCATAGTTGTAGAAGTGGAATCAGATCTGAACACACATATCCCCTTCCTCCTCCTTTTCAAAAACATGTTTGGTACATCATCCTCTTCCTAGTTTTTTCATTTCAAGAAATAGAATTTTGGATCGGTGTACATTATAAACACTCATGGAATGGTGATAAATTTTTTAAGACAATTATTTAAAATTTAATGTTGTAAATATATTGTCTACTTTATAAATCTGTCTTTCATATTAAATTTCTCATATATATAGTTGAATTTTAAAAGGAAAAGATTGAGGAGTTAAAAAAACTGAAACAAGAAAAGCGAAGCAAAAAAAAAAAAAAAGATGTGAGCATTTAGGAAAAAAAAAGTTTGCGTAAAAAAAATAATAAATTTTTTTTTCCGAAGCATTAAAGAAAAATAATGGCAGAAATATGATACTTGTCCATTCCTAGTGACTTGTTAATTAACTAATATTACTTGGTGAAGGGTGAACTTGGAGAACTGAACTTATGTAATGCACCATCAAAGTTCTTTACTCAATGATCACGAAACAAAATAGAAGTGTTTTTTTTTTTTTTTTTGGTAAAACACAAAATAGAAGCGTTGTTGATAATGCCAACCATAAAAGTAACGGTAGTGCTACAATCACCAAAAACTTTTTCCGACACATTTATTAAATAATGTGACAGTTGAGGTATTACAAAATAAATGATTGACATTCTATCTTAGAAATATAAAAAGTGAATCTTTAAAATAAAATAAGTTAAATCTAAATGAGGTAAATCAAACAATAGCACATGGATTCTTATATCAGTTGGTAAATAAAATTTAACATCTTGATCGTCCTAACATTATTATAAAATTTTTTTGTCAATGATCACAAAATAATAATATTATTATTAATCTCCCATGGACTCACATATTACCGTTTTAACTGGGTAAAATATATTAAAGACAAACAAAACTCCTACGGCATGTTTATTATAAAGGTCTAATTACAAAAATTGCCGTTAAACCTATATGCACTCGCCCACCTAGCTCCTTTGAGCCGGCTTATTACCAACTATTACTTTAGAGACATCTAACCGCCTTAAGGCTGGCTACTTACTTCTTGGCCCTGGTCTTTTATTTTAATGCCAATTGTTGTGACTGGATTTTGTGACTTAGAGCTCAGATAGGTAAATGCAAGACAGCTGAATTTATGTTGCAATAAACATGCAATCCAGAAAGCTGGAAGAAAGTTAAAGGAAACCTAAAAACAAAGAACACAAGGTCAATGGAGACGTAGGTGGGATCACGAGCGTGCACCATCTGACGCTCTAGACAGTGTATAGAACTCCATTGGCTTAGAGAGTAAGAAATCACAATGGAGGAAGAAGTAGATTGCTTGGAGAAAAGGTGAAGTATTCTGGTTGAGAGAATGAGCCAGAGACTCACCAGTGGACCCATTCTTAGCTTTTGTATTCTAAGTTAGAGACGTTCGATGCATGATAAGTGTCTAGGCATCACTCTTGAGATAATGCCATCTGTCATCAATGTGGGTGCTACGAAAGCTGGCTGAGGTGACAATTCCAAGTTGGCTACGAGTGGTTGGTGTGACAAACTTGCCTTTATAGTAGTTGGACCTTTTTAATGTTGTCACGTTGATGTTAAAGGATATTTGGTTAAGTTGGCTGATATCCTTATCTTTTGGACAGGTTAGAAGCCAGGTTTCCAGTAGAGTGCAAGTTGCAGGTTTTTCAAAATGGGTAGATTAATCGTGGGTGTTTAATAGCTAGTTTTCCAAAACTCCTCAAGTACAATTCTTTACTTGCTCACCAAAAAATATCTTTAGCAGTTCATTAAAATGCCATCGAAGTTGTGGTCCCATGGGTCTTGCGGTGCCACTTATCATTTGTCCCCATGGCCTTGGTTTTGGGCTTGATTCTTGGATTAGCTAATGGGCTTGGCAAGTAAATAATTAGCGGGCTAAATCACCCATAACACCAATAAAGTAAATTTGCATGTGTGCATAAATTTGTTGATAAACGAGCTCGTCCAAAATTGTGAGAGAATTAATGTGTATCCAAACAAGGATTGAAATGTGCATGCATAAAATATAAAGGATAATTTTCTATTGGCTATCTATATGATGAGTGAGACTAGATTATTAATTTAATTATATATTTATATGTGAATCATGTGAGCTTGCGGAATATGGATAATATTAACGGAAGAATATTGAAGAGAATCATGTGATATGAATTTAGAAACTTCCTTAACACACCCAACTTGCTCCTGATTCATTTTGTAAACTCATTAAATTTAGTGTTGAATCTTACTCAAGTTTAATACATATTCTTGTGCCCGGTATACTCAAAAGGTTGCATAGTTTGAAGTAACTAAGAGTAATGGATTGTGAGTCAGACGAAGCGGTATTCTAATGTAGATATAAAATAAAAGAAAATAAATATTGAATGGAGATGCACACCCAAGTGGGTAGTGCAGAGCTCCCTCAATTACATAAGAGATTACTTGATACTTTAGAAAATATTATTTTGTATTACTAAGTTTAGATAAAAGGAGTTGTATATTATAACTTTGGACTCCCACACATTTATACTAGGCTTAGGTACATTAACACTAAATGCTAAGCATGAACCTTCTTAAATGCTAATACATAAAGAGTCACATTCATGCATAGAACATTAATAATAAATTAACTTTACAAATTTGGTTTAATACTCCAACAATGCTTCCCCTAAACCAAATTTGCTCTTGACTCTCAAAGCTTGAAACAAAGAAAAATATTGCTAGACACTCTACTGAAGCATCTCCTCCATTTCTTTGTGCCATTCTCCACAATGGGTGCTTTTGATTTTCTATCATCACCTTTTAGAGTTCCACAATGTAGCTGTTAGTCAAAGCCATAGCTTGCTGTCTACTAAACAAGCCTTCACTGCCCACTCGGACCCTCTCTTTAATCTTAAGTAAAGTAAAGTAAAAGTAATGAAGTGAACAACTGAAGCTTTGCCAGTATCTACTTGTTGAGGCATTGCTTCCCCTAATTCTGAAGCACAACAATAGAATAGCATTCCTATCTTTTTTTTTTCCTTCTCTCTCTCTCTCTCTCTTCTCCTTTTTCTTTTCTTCTTCTTTTTTCTTTTCTTCTCTCCCATTTTTTTTCATCTCTCTCTTTTCTTTTCTTTTTTCTTTTTCTTTTATGCACTCTTATCAAGTTCACCTTTCCTGAACTTACAATTTTTTTTTCACTCTTGGTACAAAATACACAGATTTTGCCACATACAAAATCTAGAGTTAACCTCGTTGGGTTGCTAATTTTACCAAGGATGTACAGGTTTGCCACAATGCAAAACCTAGAGCTAACCCCATTGGGTTGCTATTTTCACTAAGGATCATTGTCCCTTTTTCTAAAGTGCCAAACAAAAACTTTTTTTTTTTTTTGTAAAACAAATTCATAAGAGAGAAAATTTACGGAGAGAATATTTGAAGGAGAGAAAATTTTGTTTCAAAACATATGACAATTTTTCATGAAATCACACACTTTCAGAGAATAGACACATAACCCAAAATGCATCTTTCCAACATCATATAAAACAAGCTTTCGAAAACATATCACTTCCCTTTGGATTCTTTTAGCTCTGATACCAATTTGATGTAGATATAAAATAAAATAAAATAAATATTGAATGGAGATGCACACCCAAGTGGGTAGTGCAGAGCTCCCTCAATTACACAAGAGATTACTTGATACTTCAGAAAATATTACTTTGTATTACTAAGTTTAGATAAAAGGAGTTGTATATTATAACTTTGGACTCCCACACATTTATACTAGGCTTAGGTACATTAACACTAAATGTTAAGCATGAACCTTCTTAAATGCTAATACATAAAGAGTCACATTCATGTATAGAACATTAATAGTAAATTAACTTTACAAATTTGGTTTAATACTCCAACATATTCGAAGTTGAAGGAACATCAGCTGGTGATTATAATCAGTCAGAGAATTCATCTTTCGAAATCTAACCAAAGTTAGAATATGGGATTGTAACAGTCTGAAAAATGTGTTTCCTGCCCCAGTGGCTAAACTTCTTGAGAAGCTTGAGAAATTGTGGATATCCACTTTTGTGAGAACATTATCATATTATAAATGATAATATGTTTGTGCAGGGTTCATTCTTTGGAAGTCTTGCACATGTAGTTTGACTTTCACGTTCTCCAATATGGTTTGGTACCACTAGATTTCTTTAAATAAATCGTCCTCCAATGTTTTGTGAAAGGAATACAACAGCAGTTCTATCTGCTTTCCTTCAAAGACTTCACAATCTGAAAACACTTGAATTATTTTATGGCGACATGGAAGAAATATTTATCAATGAAGAACCACATGTCTTTGCACATTTAAGAACTCTTACGATTAGTGGAATGAACAACCTTATACACATGCGGAAAGACAGCTCACAACTCGCAGGCCCTGTTTTCCCAAACTTGGAATTTCTTAAAGTGGAGGATTGTGGCAGATTGGATAACATAGTGTCCTCCACTATATCCTTCCGTAATTTAGTCAAATTGGAAGACGATAATGATGATGTTGTTGACTTTGAGAAGTGGTGGTTGTGAGGTCTGAGGATTATGCTGATGCCGTGGTCATGCCATTATTTTCAACAACAAAAAATTATATTTCTACTGTCTTCACTCAAACAGGTTTTTTAGTTTCCTTAATTTCATATATATATATATACACACACATTTAAAATATAACACAAAATGAAGCAATAACTATTCTTCTCATGATATGGTTTCCCTTTTTTATGTCAGTGGAAAAATTCTAAGGCGGGGATGTTGATCCAATGGTGCATGGTTTACAAATGAGAGCAGGATTCAGTTTTTTTAAATGATGAGAGCAATATTCAGTGTGAGTATGAAAAAGAGATTAATTACATTATTATATATTTAATAGTTGGTTATGAATCGGACAGCCTTTACAACATATGCCTGAATTGGTCAAATGATCAACTCAAATTTTGGACTCCATTGGTTAGTAGTCCAAATCTGTCGTCCTGCATAATTTGGTTCAGCTCAATATCATGTTACATAGGAAGAAAGTCAATCTCCTGACTACGTAGCTGATATACAGTGCGATACAGCAGGGGTAGAATTGACCTATTCATATGAGATTTAGTAAAAATTGAGAATAAAAGATAATATATATTATGTACATTTATTTTGTCTATATTTATTAATGTGTCACGTCATTGTAGCCCATCTAGATTAGGAGATCAATTATATATATAAGGTAAATTTAATAAAAAGTTTCTGTCTGATCCTCAAAATGTTGCAATATATTATATATAACTTTATGTTGTTTTGGATTCACAATTATCCAGTTGGCTAGACTGAGATGACAAATTATATGAGGCTGGTAAAAAGCAATACTGCTTAAAAATAGTGACGCTGTTTTTATTATGCTTATGAAAGAGACTTGCAGAGGAGCGACATTCATTTATTATGTATTATTATGTTAATTAGATAAATATAATGCATTTAGTTATGTTGAATTTTCCAATAAATTCTGTATTGTACTTTTGTTACGCTACAAACTGTGTATTGTACTTTTGGTTGGGGTGTGGGAAGGAAAGCGTGGGGGTTGTACTGGAAATGGGAAAGAGAAAGTGAAAGAAATGGATTTGGTATGTTGTAGAATTATTTTGTACAATTAGAGAATTGGAGCAAAAGTGTATGTTGTAGAGCTGTTTTGTTCAATAATTCAAATTATTGGTTTTGATCACTGCATGGTTTGCCTAATAGTTTAGATAATGCCATATAATTTTGAGGATTGGTTGTGTCAAATGAGCTTGGGACCTTGGAGGGAGAGTCTTGTAACACTGTTCCTTCTGTTGGATACTTTTGTCTATTGCTAGTTTCAACCAAGAGATTTTACTTTAAAAAGAAGAAGTTATAATTTTTTTTTAAAAAAAAGTTATCAAACTATATATGTTTAATTCAACTAAATTATATTTGACAGAGGATACAATAGCAAATCATTGGTTCAACTATGTTTCGCATTTTTATAAGGTATTGCTAAGGTTTTCTTCATACAACAAGATTTTGACATTTACAGAGTGCCTGAATAAGCAAATGGGGATTCATTTATGGTGCTCCTCAAGCTCTATTCTAGCTTATCCTCCCAAGGTCTTCTCCAAGACCAATATGAGAATCCCCCTTGACAGCCACACCAATCATATTCGTAGGACTGCTTGTTAACGATATCGTCAAATTCATCCCCTGTCTCCTCTGCGTATGCACATCTACATGTCCAACACCAATACGACAACACTTTTATATATATATATATATATATATATATATATATATATTCTCTTACAGTGTAAAATAATTTTACAGAAAAATGTTTGAACTGTATCTTAATCTCATTTTCACACACACAACGTGATAGTTCAAGTATCACACACACACACAAAAGCTAGATTCCATTTGGACTTTAATTTCTTCAATAAACTATGTTAAAATTAATCCAAGATCAAATTATTCTGTGTTGGTATTTGATGAAAGTCTGAGAGAAGCCAAGACTATTGGAACAGAGCACGTGATAGGCAAACATGCCGTTATATGTACAGTGTGCGTCGTTGTAATAGTAAAAGATGCCGAGCTCTCGTGCCAAAGCTACATCCTATGTTTTTGTTGTTCATTCAAGTGGGCTTTGTGAATTGGGCTTGACGGTTACTGTTTGCTCTTCAATTGATTAGTGTGTACAAGTGGTGTTAACTTGGTGAATCCACGTATTTTGTCTTCCATAAAACAGCGGCCATTCTTCATTGTTGCAGAGTGTTATGAAAAGAACAGAGAGCAAGCTTCCTGTGTCAATCCTCTACAAGTTTCTTCCTTTTTCTTTAGGGTGTGATCTATTTTCTTTGTGAAAATTATAATGAAGAAAAGGGTGTATTGGGTTTTGGGATTGAGTGCTATATGTTCATGTGTTGAACGTAGGTCTTGGTTGTAATATGCCATTGTTATTCTTGAAGCTTTGTAATTCAAACAATTAATAAAAGGGACTCTCCAATAACTAGAGTAAGTGGATGTAGGCCTTCTGCCGAACCACTATAAAAACCTATGTGTGGTTATTTGTTGTTGTTGTTTTTTGACTGGGATTTCGTAACAGTGGTATCATAGCCGGCTTTTTACTCTGTGATTGCTTGATTCAATTCGTGGTTGTTTCAACAAATTGTTGAATCTTTCTTGAGGGATTCTTGGTGAATCACAATGGCGACTAAGTACAAAGTTGAAGTCTTCAAGGGTAAGGGCTATTTCCTTCTCTGGAAGAAGAAGATGAAGGCTGTGTTAGTTCAAAAGAAAGTGGTGAAAGCAATTTACAAACCCTTCCCTGCTGACATGTTGGATGAGAAGAAATTAGAGATGGATGAGATAGCCCTGAGCACTATCATTCTTCATCCCTCTGATTCGATCTTGAGGAAGGTGGACACGATGAAGACCACTTCTGAAATGTGGACCAAATTGAATGAGCTCTGTGAGGTAAGGTCACTACCAGATCGTATCCTTTTGGTTGAGAAATTTTTTGGTTTTCGTATGGATACTAGTCAAGATCTTGAAACCAATCTTGATTATTTTAACAAGCTGTGTTTGGACCTTCTTAATTGTAAAGAAAAATTCTCTGATGAACACTTTGCTGTGATCCTTCTAAATTCTTTGCCTGAGACTTATAGAGAGGTGAAAAATGTCATTAAGTATGGCAGAGAAAAGCTTTCCTTTGACAATGTTGTCAACTCTCTTAAGACAAGAGAGTTGGAATTGGTAAAAGAAAACAAATCCGAGGGTCTATTTGTTAGGGGAAGAAATCAATCAAGAAACTGGAAAATAATTCTTCCAGGTCTAAGTCAAGGGGAAAGAATAGGTCCAAATCTAGGATAAGAGGCAGGAAGTGTTATTATTGCCATAAAGAAAGTCACTATATTCGTGATTGCTATAAGAAAAAGAGAGAAGACAAGGATAAGTCTTAACGTCCTCAAGGTGAAAGTGACTTGGCTGTTGCAACTTCCGGTAGTGAGGATGGTGAGGTGTTGACCGTGGTCATAGGTGAGCCTAATCGTGATTGGGTTTTAGATTCAGGTTGCACCTTCCATATGAGTCCAAATCCTAACTGGTTTCAATCTTATAGCAAGATTGATGGGGGATAGGTTTTACTTGGTAATAATAAGCCCTGTAAAATTGTTGGTATAAGAAATGTTAGAATTAGGCTGGATGATGGTACTATGAAGCTACTATCTGGGGTTAGGCATTTCTTGATCTCAAGAGAAACTTGATTTCTCTTGGTATGCTTAATGAGGCTGGATACACCTATAAAATTGAGAGTAGAACAATTAAAATCACAAAAGGTGCCTTTATTGCTATGAGGGGTGAAAAATCAAATGGCCTATATGTTCTGTTATGCAAAATTGAAACTGTCCCACCTATTGTAGCTATGCTGCTAGTGATCCTGTTGACTAAACAATGCTATGTCATAATAAGTTAGGTCACAATAGTGAGAAGGGTCTTTACTATCTAAACCGAGATAAAGTGTTTGGCAAAGACATCATAAGCAAAGTGGAATTCTGTGAGAATTGTGTTTTGGGAAAACAACGCAAACTTAGTTTTCACTTAAGTACACACAGAGCAAAACATATTCTTGACTATGTACATGCTGATTTATGGGGTCCATCTAGAGTTCAAACTCAAGGTGGAAACAAATACTTTATATCTATTATAGATGATTGCTCTAAGAAAGTGTGAATATATTTGTTAAAACAGAAAAATAATGATTTTGTTAAGTTTAAACAGTGGAAAACTTTGATTGAAAACCAAACAAATAAAAAGGTTAAGGCATTAAGAACTGACAATGGTCTTGAGTTTTGCAACTATGAGTTTGATGAATTTTGTAAAACAAATGGCATTGTTAGGCATAGAACAGTCAAGCACACACCACAACAAAATGGCATTGCTGAAAGAATGAATAGGACTTTATTAAATAAAGTCAGATGCATGCTAGTTTATGCTGGATTGCTACATATTTTTTTGGGTGAGGCAGTTGTGATTGCTAATCATCTTGTAAATCTTTCACCCTCTACTGTTTTAAACTTTAAGTCACTTGAATATGTGTGGTCTAGAAAATTACTTGATTATAGTAAGCTCAAGACTTTTGGGTGTGCAACCTATGCACATCAGGTTGAAGGAAAATTGGATCCCAGATCAGTAAAATGTATTTTTCTGGGATACCTTGATCGTGTAAAAGGTTATAGATTGTGGTTGTTTGAAAATCATGGATATAAAACTATTATAGGTAGAGATGTTGTGTTCAAAGAGGACGAAATGCCTTGTAGATATCGGTCATTTATAAGTACAAGTACAAAGGTTGACAAAAGACATCACACTTTACATTTTGAGGTGGAGAATAATGAAGAATGAGAAAAATAATCCTCAAAATATGGAACCAGTAGCTGAACTGATCCAACATCTTCTAGAGATACTCCTAAGCAATCTGATATTGGAAGTGATGATGAGATAATAACATCTCCACCAAGAGGAGAAGCCAGAAATCCAATTACAGTGAGTCCGGGTTATTTACTCACAAGAGATAGAGTTAAATGAGGAAGCCAAATCCAAAGTACAGCTATGCAGATATTATTGCATATGCTTTTGTAGCATATCAAGACTTAATGGACAATGAACCAAAGACATTCATAGAAGCATTGAAGAGTAAACAAGCTAAGCATTGGAATCAAGTTATGTGTGAAGAAATGGATTCATTGAAGGTGAATAATACATGGGTTTTGGTTCCTAAACTACAAACGCAGAGAGTGGTGGACTGTAAATGGTTTTTCAAGGTCAAGGAGGGTCAAACCAGCAGTGAGCCAATGAGATTTAAGGCCAGACTTGTGGCAAAGGGTTTTACATAGGTGGAAGGTATAAATTACAATGAGATCTTTTCAGCGGTTGTAAAGTATACAACTATAAGAGTGGTACTTGCTTTGGTTGCTCAATTTAATTGGGAACTTAAGCAAATGGATATGAAGACAGCTTTTTTGCATGGTGAGCTAGATGAAACCATTTATATAAAGCAACCTGAGAGGTTTGAAGTGAAAGACAAGGGAGTTGAACTGGTGTGTCTACTTAAAAGGTCTCTATATGTTTTGAACCAATCCCCAATGCAATAGTATAAGCGTTTTAACACGTTTATTATTAAATCTAGTTTCAAGAGGAGCTATTATAATAGTTGTCTTTACTACAAAGATGTTAACAGTGAGGAAGTCATCTACTTGTTGTTATATGTAGATGATATGTTATTGGCTGGTCCTAGTTACAATGCAATTCAGCAAGTCAAGTCAGTTTTAAAGACTGAATTCAAAATGAAGGATTTTGGTGGTGCAAAGAAAATTTTGGGAATTTCAATCATGAGAAATAGAAAAGTTTCAGTCATGAAACTCAGTCAAGCTTCATATATTCAGAAAGTAATTTCCAAATTTTCTATGGATAGTGCTAAAGAAGCTAGTGTACTGCTTGGAGGACATTACAAACTTTTAGCAAATCAAAATCCTTCCACAGATCAAGAAATAGAGGACATGGCTACTGTGCCATATGCAAATGCAGTAGGCTCTATCATGTATTTGATGTTGTGTACAAGGCCAGACTTGGCTCATTCGATTAGCATGTTGAGCAGATACATGACTAATCCAGGAAAAGATCATTAGGGGCCATGAAATGGTTGCTGAGATATGTGAAGGGCACATTGAATGAAGGTTTAATATACAAATCAATCAAATCATCTGTTGAGTTATTTGGATTTGTTGATTTTGATTATGCAGGAGATAGAGACAAGAGAAGATCAACTGCTGCATATGTTTTTACTCTCTGTAGCAGCTGTGTTAGTTGGAAATCACAGCTGCAATTTGTTGTGGCTTTATCTTCAACAAAGGCTGAGTATATTGCTGTAACTGAGGCAGTAAAAGAAGCAATCTGGTTGAAGGGATTACTAAGTGAGTTGGGATTCTTGGAGCAGGAAGTTACAGTGTATTCAAACAGCCAAAGTGCCATTCACTTGTATAAGAATCTAGTGTTTCATGAAAGATTGAAACACATACAAGTTAAATATTACTTTGTACGTGATATGATTTCTCAATCAGTTTTCAAGTTGGAGAAAGTACCTACTGAATTGAATCCAGTTGATATGGGTACAAAAATACTACCAATTAACAAGTTTACTATTTGTAAAAGCTTGTTAAATATTGATACTGGTTAGTATAGTGTTAAAGTGGTTGTGAAGGTTATGGAGAGTCCCTGGTGTATTTGATCTTGGATTAGGTGGAGAATTGTTAAAATTAATCCAAGATCAAATTATTCTGTGTCGGTTTTATGAAAGTCTAAGAAAAGCCAAGACTACTGGAACAGAGCATGTGATAGGCAAACATGCCCTTATATGTACAGTGTGCGTCGTTGTAACAGTAAAAGACGCCAAGCTAAAGTTACATCCTATGTTTTGTTGTTCATTCAAGTGGGCTTTGTGAATTGGGCTTGATGGTTACTGTTTGCTCTTCAATTAATTGGTGTGTACAGGTGGTGTTAACTTGGTGAAGCCACGTATTTTTTCTTCCATAAAACAGCAGCCATTCTTCATTATTACAGACTGTTATGAAGAGAATAGAGAGCAAGCTTCCTGTGTCAATCCTCTACAAGTTTCTTCCTTTTTCTTTGGGGTGTGATCTATTTTCTTTGTGAAAATTATAGTGAAGAAAAGGGTGTACTGGGTTTTGGAATTGAGTGCTATATGTTCATGTGTTGAACGTGGGTCTTAGCTGTAATCTACCATTGTTATTCTTGAAGCTTTGTAATTCAAACAATTAATAAGAGGGACTCTCCAATAACTGGAGCAAGTGGACGTAGGTCTTTTGCCGAACCACTATAAAAACCTGTGCGTGGTTATTTGCTGCTGTTGTTTTTTGACTGGGATTTCGTAACAATAAAATTGTTCCACAAGAGATAAATTGGTTTATTCAAGCTTTTGAATCTTAACTACGAAAAGCTTCTGAAATAGCTAGCTAATTGAAGTATGACTTTCAAATTAACTTATTTGAGCATTTAGTACAAATTTAATGAAATTTCCACGCTCTTGGGAATTATTATTATTTTTAATAAGAAGAAAGCTTTGCCATTCGTAAATTAGGAAAAAGTATGAAAAGTGAATAAAGATTATCCTTACATGATATTAGGGTCCAAATAATTAAAAATTGGATAAGAAAAGCAAGCCGCTTAATCGTGCATATGCTGGGCACTGACTAAACTGTACTTTCAAAATAAACCATTATTCACTAAGAAAGCACATCAAATATCAAACAAATACCAATAAACAAAGGCAATTTCAAAGTAAATACCTTAGTATGAAGCAAGAAAACAGTGAAAGTGCAATTAGAAAAATACCTAGTTGTGTTGCGTGAAGGACCCCATAGGACACAAATCGCTGCCAATAGAGAGTATGCATACAGAGTTCAGAAAGCTTTTGCAATTTTCCAAAGCTCACTCAATGAATCAGTGCCATTTTAGTACACGTAAGAGCACAAAAGTGATCAGAATTAGTAGAGACATATATAATATAAGCTTGCACCAACAGAAAAATATGTGATTGAGTAGCACACAAACAGCCAATTTTAATCTATCTTTAACCCATTGAATTATCAAGTTACTATTCATAAAAGATTTTGGAAGCAATAATACGTCAAAGCTCTGATACCATTTGAAATTTTTAAATTTAAGTCTATTGGACCGAACTCATTCTTATAAACCGGCTTGTAAAATGAGAATTGTCCAAGACTTATACACAATAAATTCTTATTATACCATGTGGTATATTCTTATTATACCATGTAATAATAGCACCTATTATTGTAATGCTATTTGTTTGATACTTGAAATTATGTACAATTTTATATTTGAGTGACGTGATGTTTTGAATGCATTATAGTGATTGAGTTTTTATTGATTTGATAATTTGTGTTTTAAAGAAACTGATTTAGTATTGAACTTTTGGAATTTTTTTTTTTTGGATTTCAATAAAGAGTATGAACTTTCGGAGTTTGAGAAGTTTCATAATGTTAGTTACACAATTACCCTTCTTTGTAAGTGAAGTTATGCTTTCATTTGCAGTACTAATGAATTTCAAGGATGCAAATGGATTTCCATCACAGCAGGTACAAGTATTATTAACTTGTACCATGGTCAATTCCTTTTATCCATTTTTAGCTATTTCTTTCTACTCCTTCTCTTTCATTGTTTGAAATTGTCACTACAAGAAATAAAGTTTAAGCAACAATCAATTTTTGTAGCTAAAGGCCAATTTGTTTTGTAGCTTTAGGCCATTTAATAACGAAAAACTTTCATAGCTAGGTCATTGCTGAAAGCTCATAGTAAAAGGGTCTGGAGTTATGGAACAAACTTACATGACTAAATACTAAACGATTTAGTAAAAGCCATGTATCGCTATGTTGATTACATACATGTCCCACAATAATACAAAATGCTTTATAAAATAGCATTAATATAAGTAAAAAGGAAAATGTTGAATTGCTAGCTTTTAGTATCACTAACTATACGGAACGAAAACACAGACGCAAACTAAAGATCTAAGTACAAGAAACAACTCTAGAGAATCCCATTTTAAGCTTTCCAAAGAACCTATGATATATACAATATGATAGTTCAAGCAGCTGGTGCTTATGTAAAATATTGCCTGCCACGCCATCCTCCACTCTTTAAATCCTGTTTTTATTCAAATAAAAAAAAATAAAAAAAAGACTTTTAATCTTGGAAATTACAATATTCATGCTTCCTCATGTTTTAGTACTTTGATCATGAATTATGAATTGGATTAGCCGACCATAATAATTATGCTTGATGGAAAAGTATATACTTATTCCCAGGAATAGAATGCTGTGGAATAGAGAAGTTATTTCTTTTCCTATGTTTGATCGCAATAAAGGAATACAAATGTGAATCGGTGTACATCATAAACAATCATGGAACTCAGACAAATTTTTTAAAACACAATTTATTTAAAATTTAATGTTATACATATTTCATATACTTAAATCTTTCGTCCATACACTAATTTTCTCATATATATGGTTGAAATTTAAAAGAAAATGATTGCGGCATTTTAAAAAAAAAAAAAAACCCAAAGCAACAAAAAAAGAGTGATTAAAAAAAAAAGAACGGTGAATAAAAAAAAATAAAAAAGAAAAAGATGTATGCGTTATATAAAATGTAAAATAAAAATCGAAGCAATAAAAACAAATCACGTAATTTTTTTTATTTTTTATTTTTTAATTTTCTTGTAGAAGGAATATACGTAATACGAGCATTTTCAAAAGGAATGGCTATGATCCTTAATTTTGAGGGAATAAATAAGAATATAGAAAGAAGTAGTACTATACGTTAACATCCCAGCATCTGGCCTAACTAGCAGCTAAACAAGCCAGTTGGTGGTCTTTTTCTTCTAAACAACCGTCATTGCGCCAATTTCTTGCTCTCAAAAAAAAAAAAAAAAAACAAAAAAAAAGAAAGAAAAATTGAGTAAAGACTAATTGGAGTATTAAATAGTTAAATTTACAGCAATTGCACTTTTTGACTGTTGTTATAATTATTATTAACCATTTTTTTCATGTACTCGCGGTTCATAGGGTGTCATTAAAAATTTGCTGCTCCTAATAGTGATTCTATATTTGTTATTTTTTATGAAAATATTTTACTTCACGGATTAAAAAGAAAAGGAAAAAAAATTGAACGTAGAATTTCCAAATTAAATAAAAATACATAAAACCAGCATTTGATATTTAACTTTCATATACATAGACAATGAGTTTGGTTGATAGAGCCATCAAACTCATTATTTATTTTAATAAGCTAAATATATAGACAACGAGAGTTTGATTGATAGAGCCATCAAACTCATTATTTATTTTAGTAAGTTTAATATATAGACAATGAGAGTTTGATTGAAAGAACCATCAAACTCATTATTTATTTTAATAGGTTTAAAATAGAAAGTAGGGTGGAAAGGAAGGCATTATTTGAGAGTGAAACTCTTTAATTATTTTAATGCCTACTTGTTGGCAATTTGTTTGGCCAAATCCTTTCCATTAGGCATGTCTGCTACGTAGAAGATGAAGCCCTCATTAGGAAGTGGTTTTGTGCCTCCGGATCCAAAAATTAAATCAAACATTTCGCCAGCAATTTCTCCAAGAATATAAGATCCCACAATGCCAACCACAAATCCTATCCCTGTAACGAACAAACTAGTTGCCTCGATGCCTTCTAACCCAGTTAATATGGCAGCTTTCACAATCTCTTTCAACACTGCACCTCCTTCTGATGCTGCTAGCGTTACGGCATCACGCATTGCAGTTTGGATTGGGTGGTCAGATGTATATACGTCCCAAGTTATGTTAGCTGCATTGTAGAGGAGCATACCTGCATCCTTAATTGACATATCTTTGGATTCATTACTGCTTCTTGGCAAAGCAATAGCATTTAGCGTTTTATGGTTCAATACTTTTCCCCGACCTGATGCCTCAATAATTGCGTCATACACCTACATAAATATTACGAAATCAAAGCAAATTCAAATCGTAGTGAGTTTAATTAAACTAGTGGATATTAAATCCAAGCAGTTCGTTTTTAGTAATCAATTAATTGACAAACTTAATTTTACTCAATTAAAATCATTCACTACCAGCAGCTTTTGTTCATCTTTCAACTGCTCAAATAGTCCACCAAAACCAAGAGTCGCCTGGTATCTGCATGCAGATATTTATTTATTAGTATATATACACACATATGTACCCTGCCCAATTAAAAAGGATTTATATATAAATATGTAAATATATAATATAATGATCGAAATATATATATGCATAAATGGGTACCTTTTAACTAGGGTCTTAAACTCGATGCCGCTGTTCCTGAGATTTCTTGAGAATTCTTGTGAAGCACGAGAATTGACACTCATTTTGGAATAGTTGGTAACAGCCTCCTTGTAATGTTGAATTTGGTGGGTGAGCGTGGCAACATCAGTGGGATTCGAAGTGTTCAAATCATTCAAATCTTGAATGAGGTTGTCGACATGAGTGGTGATTTTTTCAAGGTAACTCCTTCGCAGAGTGTAATTGGTGAAGACCTGGAGTGCATTGTTGAGGCATACTTCCATATAAGAAAGTATGAGAGCAGCGATGGGAGCCCGAACAGTGTCATTCTTGTACTTACTCACTAAATCATCGCACGCATTTAGAATGGTCTCAACCGATACGTGGTTTGAGTTACAAATTCTTAGGTACTTCATTTGCTCGCCTACCGATTTGAAACGGAGGTTCTTCAAGTTTTCAACTTCATGGCCGCGAATGACATGAGCAAGCTGGCGGAGCTTCTCATCTTTGAGGAAAACAATGTCAGAGGCCATTGATACAAGTAAGAACTAAGGAACTTGTGTTTCGTCCTTTTTTAGGGAGCAAATTGGCTTGGATATATGGATAACTGCCCATTTAAATACTTGCCAGAACACCCATGTTTCTTTCTTTCTTAGTGAATGATCATCAAAGAAGAATAAAAACAAATTATATTAGTCTTTTTTTATTTGGTCATAAAATATAAATATATATGTACTTTCTTGGGCAAAAAATGTATTACTCTTCTTTCTTTTTGTTTTATTAAGAAATATAAAAGTTTTAAATCACCAAAAAATATATATTTATATGTAGTCTTATTCTTTTACTCTTTTTCTAATATGGAAATTAGAAATATATCACAATTAAGTCACCAGTAAAAAAAAATATATTTACATGTTGTCCTCTTTTTCTTCCTTTCTTTTTGGGATAATCATGAATTGTTAGAAGGATGCTCATAATCATGAATTTTTAATTTTTGGACTTTAAATTTTCAGATAATTCATAAAATATGAATATGTGTTCACATAATCATGGAAACCACGCGTAACCAAAAACTACTTCAAATGAAGTAGATTAGTTGTGAAATGGCAGGCAACATTACTAATATTTCAAATTAGCGTTTTCATCTGATTTTTGTGCCGTTCTCATTGGGGTTACGTCAAAGCTGTGTTCGAAACCAAATCCACTGATTATAGTGACACTTGGAGTAGACGTCACTCAGCTGTGACAATTGGCCGAGGCACTTCGCCAGAGTTTGTGGGTATAAATAATATCCTTTTTTGGTAAATTGGGTATAATATCCTTGGATGGAAGTTGGACTGATTATTATGTCGTTCTCATTGGGGTTATATCAAATACTGACACTTCGAGTGAATGCCACACTATTTTAGGATAAAAATAATAAATTTTTTATTTGAAATGGAAAAAATTATTATAATTTTTTGTAATGTCCATCTAAATTTTTTTATATTTTTTTCAATATTTCAACCATATTTTCATCAAAATTTTTATATTAATTTTTTCATCATTGATCAAAATTTTCATAATTTTTATATAACTTTCCAAAATATCTGTCAAAATTTCAATTATCAAAATTTTCAAAATATAAACTAATTTTTTTTATAAAATATTATAAATTTATATAAAATAAATAATATTTTAAATTATTAAAAATAAAATAATATACTTTCTGATTTTAGGAAAAAGTAGTATATGAATATTTTTTTAAAAAAAATTATAATTATCATATACTTTTAGATATTATGTATAAATATTAAGTACAAAATAAGTATTTTTTTTCTTAAATTATAATTATTATATTTATATGCTTTTAATTTTTTAAGAGTGATTGCTAAAGGAGTAGGTCTTAGTAGTTTTGATTATTTTCAAAAGTTGATGAGAGAATTAACTGGAACTCCTATTGCTTCAATCGCTTTAGGAGTACAGGTTCAGAATTTCAAATTACTAATATAATTATACTCAAATGGTGATATCAATAAAACTCTAATAAAGTTAGAAGTGATTATAAACGAGAATCACCAATTTAAAAGAGATTGAGTTTATTTACTAGTGAAGTATATTACATGAATATAATACAAAATAAAGATCATGAAATTAGAGATATTGAGCTAGGAATTAGTGCTGAAGGAAAAGACCATACACATAGAGAAAGAGTTACAATGGCAATTAGACAGCAAGATGATGGTTCTTTTTCTATAAACCTTGGATCAGTGAGGGTTAAAGGTGAATATATCCCTTATTTGAATGCTTATGGAATATTAGCAAGTAATAATTTATGGATACATTTTCAAGCTCAATTATTAGGAAGCAACAGTTATGCAGATGGTCAACAAATATTATATTCATATCACAATTATCAGCAACATTCACATATAGATCGTGCTACTCCTATGGAGACAAGGTATAGTCTAGCCTATATGTTTTTAAACAGTGTCATGTAAGCAGGTTGCTAGCTTTTGGAAGTCATTGGGGTTGCAAACTGGATGCGTGGAAGGGGGATAACATTCTGGAGTTAGTCCATCTTTGTCTCAATCCTACGGAGGGAATCCTAGTGATAGGTATGGAGCAAGGTTAGGTGGCTGTTTTCAGTGCAACCCTTTTTTACAACATCTGGAAAGTCAGATGCATGAACTTCTTTGAAGGGAATCTTATTGGCATAGTATCATTAAGAGTTTTAATGTTGCAGTGGAGGAGTTTTTTTACTAGTACAAATGTGAAGCACAAGGATATTCATCCCCCTGGTCCGTCTAACCCTCAACGATGGGTTCCCCCTCAGTAAGGATGGATAAAAATAAATGTGAACACTGCTTTTGTTGCCGGAAAAGCAGCAGCTGCTATGGTGCTCAGGGATGAAAATGGCCACCTTCTGTATCTAGCTTCGAACCATTTCTGCTGTGTTTCACCTTTTGTGGCAGAAGTGGAAGCTCTTCGTTGGGTGCCTGAGTATGCTGAAAGATGTAACTATAGTAGGATAGAATGGGAGATTGACGCTAAGGAAGTCGAAAAAGCTGTAGGCTCTAAGGAAGAACCAACTTGCTGGTATGCTTATTATTCTATCAGGAGCATTCAGAGGAGCTTTGCAACTCAGGGATGGAAGCTTAACTGGAGGAGCAAAAATTGTAATGGTGTAGCCAATGCAGCCACAAAGTTGTCTCTTTCTCTTAAGACTACTTTTGTTTTTGATGAATTTGCTTTACATCTTATCCCTCTGTGTATTATGGATTTAATTTTGGCTAAGCAGACTAATGCTGCTCTCTAACTCCTTCTTTAGAGGGTTCTTTTTTGTGCTAATGAATCTTATTTACCCAAAAAAGAAGAAGCAATAATCACATATAATACTATATTTGTATTGTTGGCATATTAACAATTACAAGTAAAACTATCAATAAGATACATAATTTATTAGTATTTCTCTCAATATACTATTGTAAATGAAGATTCAAAAGAAAGTAAACATTTTCAACTACAAAAAAATTCTATATAATATTAAGTCATATTTAAATAACTATATATTTGTCTTATTATTCTAATTAATAAATAATTTATCACAAAAAATAATAATATTTTTATTACGATCAGCGAGAATTATAGGTCTATTGATTATTAGAAATATAATTTACTCTCGATGCTTTTAACAAATAAATATATTTTAAAATTTCATTAAAATTTTTTATATTTTCTTATCAATTTCTATTATTTTTTTAAAAGATTTATCAGGTATTTTGTCATATTTTGGATAATATTTTCATACTTTTAACATCTGATATTTCTTTGGACATCCATATTTTAAACTTTGGATATCACTTAGCTGTGACAATTGGCCAAGGCACTTCGCCAGAGTCCGTACGTATAGTGTCCTTGGAAGAAAGTTGGACCGATTATTGTGTCGTTTTCATTGGGGTTATATCAAATACTGACACTTGGAGTTGACGTCACCCAGCTGTGACAATTGGCCGAGGCACTTCGCCAGAGTTTGCGGGTACAATTTCCATGGATGGAAGTTGGACTGACTTGTGTTGTTCTCATTGGGTTTATTGTTAGGGGCCTAATCATCAAGGACTCAATTATGAAAATTGTCTGAGGCACTTCACCAGAGTTTGTGGGTATAATGATGTCCTTGGATGGAAGTTGGACTGATTTTTGTGTCGTTCTCACTGGGTTTATTGTTAGGGGTCTAATCATCAACGATTCAACTGTGAAAATTGGCCGAGGCACTTCACAAGAGTTTGTGGGTTTAATGTCCTCGGATGGAAGTTGGACTGATTTTTGTGTCGTTCTTATTGGGTTTATTGTTAGGAATCTAATCATCAAGGACTCATATATGACAATTGGCCGAGGTACTTCGCCAGAAGTTTGTGGGTACAATTTCTTTGGATGGAAGTTGGACTGATTTTTGTGTTGTTCTCATTGGGTTTATTGTTAGGGGCCTAATCATCAAGGACTCAATTATGACAATTGGGTGAGGCACTTCGCCAGAGTTTGTGGGTATAATGATGTCGTTGGATGGAAGTTGGACTGATTTTTGTGCCGTTCTCTTTGGGTTTATTGTTAGGGGTCTAATCATCAACGACTCAACTATGAAAATTGGCCGAGGCACTTCGCAAGAGTTTGTGGGTTTAGTGTCCTTGTATGGAAGTTGGACTGATTTCGTTCTTATCGGGTTTATTGTTAGGGGTCTAATCATCAAGGACTCATCTATGACAATTGGCCGAGGCACTTCGCCAGAGTTTGTGGGTATAATGTCCTTGGATGGAAGTTGGACTGATACTTGTGTCGTTCTTATTGGGTTATGTCAAATGTGCGTTGGAAAGCAAACCCACTAGTTATAGTGACACTTGGAGTGGATGTCACTCAGCTATGACAATTGGCCAAGGCACTTCGCCAGAGTATGTGGGTACAATGTCCATGAATGGAGTCATCTCTGAACTATCCTATGCTGTTTTTATGTCCTTGGCAGCCAACTCCGCTATATAAGACACGTTTTGGTTATACTTTATGAATAAGGTGACAAAGTACGACACAGGTGGAAGATCCTATGTTATTTTGAAGAACTAGGAAAAAAACATACATTTATTGCCTCCGAAGAACTTATTTTATTTTTTGTGGTCAAAAGAAACATTCTTGCAATGGATTATAAGACTGAACCCAAAAAAAGTAAGTACAATACAAGTACAAAGTACAAAGTATAATACTTTATGGATACGGTGACAAAAAGTACAATACAAATGGAAGATTCTATGTGGCGGTGGATCCACGTACATACCGTTTTAAGCAATTGAATTTGCTTGGACTGGTTTTTTATTCTTGATCAGACATGTATTAACATTTTGGCTGGACTGATTTTTGTGTCGTTCTCTTGTCCGTATTCACATTTTGGTTGGATTGGTTCACCGCCAGCGGTACACCACGAACAACCTCTTAAAGGCCACATTTGATCGTCTGTGTTTCCACACAGACTGTCGCAAATAGTAATTTGCATTTTCTATTTAAGTTCAATGTAGACGTATTGTTGAAAAAAGGAAAAAAGAGTATTGCAGAAGAAAAAAGATAAACCCTCAGAATTATGATAACCTATGAGATATATAAAAAAAATATATGAGAGAATAGAAAAATATTTTATTGAAAAACTTGAATAAAAAAATAAGTGCCATGCTAGACAAAAAAGAAAAAAGTATAGATAAAAGAAGCAGCGAGAAGTTGAAAAAGAATTTAGAAAAAAAGAAGAAAAAAATTTCAACATAGGTTTTGTGACTATATGGTATTTATAGAGGAAATACCTCCTAAACCTAATAGAAAGACCTCCTAAACCTAATAGGAAACAAAGTCCTATTTAATTAAACTACCTAAAAAAAAAAAAGATAAATCCTAAAAATTAGAAACCACAAAAATAAACTCTTCACAAGAAGAATATCACACGTGTTCCAACACTCTCCTTGAGATTCTTCTTGAGTAAACCCAAATTTGTTGAAAAAAATTCAAATTGCTTATCAAAATAAATCGATTCAAGATCAACATGAGAGCCATAAATAAATATTCAGCATCTTGCTTTTGATCTTCTACACGCATGTGCTTGTTGTGAAGATTGTTGGGTTGGTTGATTTTGTTTGGTACACAAGAGCTCTCCGGATGACCATCTTTATTGCAATAATCACAATGAAAAATTTCTTATTTTGGACCAGCAATTTTTCTCAAGATGATTGGATTTGTTGCAAAACGCAAGGAGAAAAATTTTCCTTTTCTTTGTGCTCCTCCTTTCACATGAAGGGCTCCTTCATACCATCATCGCCATCATTACGAATAAAATCTCTTTCTCTTGGGCTTGTAATTTGCTAATTAACTCGACGGCAGAGTAGTCAAATCACAAGATTCTTCTATTGCTGAAATCTTTGCTTCAAACTTATTAGGAACACTCACCATTATTTTCTCCACAACTCTTTGATCCGGAAATTGCTCACCAGCTAGTCTAATTTTATTGACAATAGACATCAAATTGGTTGTGTAATCCTTCACTAGTCTGAATCCTTCATCTTCAACATTTCAAATTCCCTTTTAGGGTTATTAATTTGATTGCCTTCACCCTCGTGCTTCCTTCAAACTCCTCCTTTAACTTAACCCACTTTCTTAGCGTATCACAATCAATAATTCTTGAAAAAATAGAATCGATAAAGCCGCATGAATACAAGATAAAGCCTTAGGTTTCTTTGACTTCTCCTCTTCATGTTGCCTAATTTGATTTAAAGTTGATTTACTACCAACGCAGGTGGTGATTACTCAAAACAGATTCCCATAGGCAAGTGCTTTGAGATAGATCAGATCTTGACAACCCAAAATTGGTAGTTTTCTACCATTAAATTGTAGGAGTGGAAACACCAAAACTAGAAGACATATTAAAAAATTTAAAATTTCTTTCAAATAGAAAAAGAAACAAAATTTCTCTCAAATAGAAAAAAGAAAATAAAATTTCTCTCACAGAAAAAAACACTTTAAATCCAAAGCTCACATACCACCGTTGAAAAAAGGAAAAAGAGTATTGCGTAAGAAAAAGATAAACCCCGAATTATGATAACCTATGAGAGAAGGAAAAATATAATAGAAAAGAAAAAATATGAGAGAATAGAAAAAATATTTTATTGAAAAACTTGAATAAGAAAAAATAAGTTGCTAACAAAATAACATGCTAGCAAATTGAAAAGAAGAAAAATATCACGCTAGTATAGCGTTGAAAAAAGAAGAAAAATATCACGCTTGTGTAGCGTTGAAAAAAAGAAGAAAAATATCACGCTTATGTAGCAAAAAGAAGAAAAATATGCAGCTCTCAACATAGGTTTTGTGACTATATGGTATTTATAGAGGAAATACCTCCTAAACCTAATAGAAAGACCTCCTAAACCTAATAGGAAACAAAGTCCTATTTAATTAAACTACCTAAAAAAAATTAAAAAGATAAATCCTAAAAAATTAGAAACCACAAAAAAATAAACTCTTCACAAGAAGAATATCACACAGGTTCCAACACGTATGTAGCTTATATTGGGTAGTTTATATATTAAGAATTTATTATGTGCAGGCATGAGTTATTAGTTAAGGTTCATGTAGCTAAATGTCAAGTCACCTAATGCACACATATACACATCTAGTAACTAAATATTTAAATAATGTTTAAATAGTAAGAAAAAGTGTTTTTCTTCCTCAGATTGTCTAACAGGGAGTACTGGTACAACACGAAAACCTTATAAGGCCGCAATGAATTTTGGGTTTTAAAGAAAAATACCCACAATAGAGGGGCTTTGTTGAAAAATATCCACTGCATATCATAACTTAGCAAAAGTGCTTTGTCAAAGTAGCTAGTGAAGAGAGTGTGAATCAGTATGTTTTTTGTATTTCAGATGAGCGTTTTTCTTGCACGTTGTTTATATTTTATTCCGAAATATTTAAAAATCACACAAAATAAATAATCATATTCTCCGTTTTGACTTTTAAGATTGATATCAATGCGCCGCAATCGGCTTTGATTTTTTATTGTAATAGTTTTATTACAATCACGAATATCTCCACCACCTAGCTTATCTGTTTAATGCTAAATACGTATATAAATATGTGGGTGCAATAAACCAGGGAAACCATAGCCTGTAGTACCAAAACCTCTTCAAAGTAAAATGGCAGGCAACGTGTTTGAAACCCCGTCACTGACGATATTGTCAGACTGATTTACCCAGATGCAAAAGAAATAACGCCCCAACTCAGGGCCAAAGTGGCTTTCCAGTACATCAATGCCGACGGTAGAGATGTGAACTGCAAAAACTTTGTGCATAACCTCAAGCAAAGGTATGGCAGTGGAATCTCTTCACTTTGCATGATTTTCAACGCTACAGGAAGGAGCTTAACATATGCCGGCAGCCATGACTGGCACGGCCATATTTATGAGTCCCCATGCCCTTCACTTATTCAAAATGGCCAGTGGGGTGCGTTTTTGCATACCCGCCCGGCCGCATCTCTGGAAGGATCAGAAGGCGCTGTTGTATATCGTGGCAAGAACAATGCTGGAGTTGCATGTGACTGGATGCTTGCTTGGAGCATTCCCCGTTTTGGTCGTAATAGTGTAAGTACGACTTACCTAGTTGTAGTGATTTCTAGTGTATGGCTTAATATTTCTCACATTATAAAGCATAGCGTAGGCCAATTCATGGTTAACACGTAATAATTGCATTACTTTTTGTTTCCTCTGTTATACATTATGCTCTATAATGTTAGTAATGTTATATGCACTTGATTGAAATACAATATATATGATTTTACTTGATTGAAATACAATACATATGATTTTACTTGATTGAAATACAATATATATGATTTTAATCATTTGCATCTAATTAACTTTCAGCTTATATAATTTTGCAACTAATAAATTAAGAATTCTACGTAATTTCTTAAAATGTTTATCATGTAGGCATTTACTGAAATCCGTGAAGCTCACCACTACGAGACTGATTACTGGGGTTATATCAAAAATTTGATGGAACACAAACCCACTAATTATATTGACACTTGGAGTGGATCCTACTCAGCTGTGACAATTGGCCGCGGCACTTCGCCAGAGTTTGTGGGTATAATGTCCTTGGATGGAGTCTTCTCTCAACTCTCCCATGCTGTTTTTATGACCTTGGCAGCTGACACTGCTATAGAAGACTCCGCTAAAGATGACGCTGGCATAGAAAACAAAGAAGGCAAAAAATAAATGGCAACTTTGTCATTATATATATATATATATATATATATATATATATTTACCATAAAAAATAAGCTGCAAATGCTAGACTTCTAGTTCAAGGCAGCGCTTAGGATTTGGCATTGTCGCAATTATGTATGTTGTCCAGAATAGACAAACCATGTTGTACTAGATCAGTGGAGGATCTTCCAATATAAATAAGGACATTATTTGGATTGGCTACTTATCCAAATAGTTTATTTCAATCCTTCATTTTTTTGGCTTATGAGCTTTTCAACGAATTCATACTTAATTTAGGGATAGTTCTATCCTCAACCTAACTAATTTAGGGATAATTTCAGAAATTTAACCTATAGTTTGAAACTTGTACACATTTCCTATTGTATTTTTTTCTTCTACATAAGCTACACTCCATATTTCACATAATTTATTTATTTTCAATATAACTTGGGCATTTAAATACAAACTTCACTTGTAAAAGACAAGAAGACCCTTTAAAAAATATTTACCGTTTTATATTGTTAATAATTTTATTTAAGAGGAGGAGTAGGATGTGAGATCGATCCTCTTCTTCAAGTCCCCGGTGGCTCAATACTCAAGGTGGTGGTTCAAAAAATATCTTATTATGCGGTTATTGAAAATAGAATTATTTACAAATTTCGTTCTGCTTAATAATTTGACACAATAAGAGATTTATGAATGTATGCATCAACTTCAATTGTTGTAAGGTAAAGAACCTTCAAATCCATATTTCAAGTTTGATTTTATGATATATATATATATATATATATATATATTCTTATGAGTTACGTAGCTCATGATACATGATCTATCATTATAGATAAAAATAAATAAAGCATATATAATTTATTTCTTTTATTTTTATTTTTTATTGAACTCCATATAAATTGGCTAATTTATTTTTTCTGTATACCTCAACATATATAAATTATATAGTTCAGAAAAACAATTCTGGTATATATAAATACATATATGTTGACTTAAATAATATTTCCACAAGTTTTTCATGAAGTATGTACTATTAACTCAACCAACTAATAGCCAAAATAAATGTCGAAGACAGATTTCTTCATGTCGGCATTTTATTTTTTATGAATTGTGACTTGGACTGCCCCTGCCGGAGTTGAAGAAGAGGACTCCGATTGAACATCCTCCTCCTTCTCCTTTATAAATACAAGCTTGGTACATCAAAAACTATGCTCGGTGGAAAAGGAATAATTATTCTAAGGAATAGAATGTGGTAGAATATACACCCATGGGATGGTGCAAATTTTTAGGACACAATCTATTTAAAATTTGATGTTATATACGCTTCGTCTACTTTTTTTTTTTTTTTGGTAAGACGCTTCGTCTACTTTAATCTGTCGGTCGTATACTAAATTTATCATATATATATATATATATATTTGAATTTTAAAAGAAAAAGATTGATGCGTTGAAAAAAAAAATGAAAAAAAGAAAGACGAAGGATCGAAAAGCGAAATGAGTGAGAAGTTTTCGTTTACAAATAAAGAAGTTTGCTTCAAAAAAAAAAAAAAAAAAGTTTCCTAAGCATTAAAATCAAAAAAAGTTGCCAAGTGATTATTAATTGGCTACCTCTATGATTATTTATTTATTTATTTATAAATTCACATGTGGGCTTTCGCCGAATATACCAGGGAATGTCCATCTCACAGGTCAAGTCCGTGGACCCCGGTGTCATGTGTCCAGCTGGTGGACTACTGGTCAAGTCCTCCTTCATCGTGGACTTAAGAAGCTGAATTATGAACTCTGCTTTAATTGTCCAGCTCTGCTTTCATTCTACTCCCATTGCTTTCAAGGTAACGTGCCCTTCTTTGTTAGTTTTTAAGTCTCTTCCTGATTTCCTGTTATTTATAGTCTCTGTGTTTCTACTCTTTCCACTTTGCAACATATTAAGCTTTCATTTACCACCCAAAAAACAAAAACATATGTAAGGTCTGTCTGTGTATTTGCAAGATCAACTCTACATTTTCCCAGGAAAAAAAAAGAAAAACAAACTCAGTACTTGAGCTTAGTTTTCTTTGTCCTCTGATCGCTTTTAGATCTCCTTTAAATCTTTTTGCTCGCTGTAGTTACTTACCCTTTTTTATTTCGTTTTACTTCATTTTTTTTAAAAAAAAAAAATTGAAAAGAAAAAAATGGAAAAAATACAAAGGTCTTATATGTTTTACTAGTCCCTTCATTTGATTTTTAAATTTTTTTTTTGGGGGTCTTTTATTCATATTTACGTTTTGAACAAAGATTGGGTTCAAAATCGTAAAAACGAGTTTTAGCAAGTAAGATTTGTGTGTCTGATGGAGGAAGGAAGTTGAAGATCAAGTAGGTAGTCTGGCTTGATAAAGAGACTAAAGGTAAGACCTTTAATTCCTCATTTGAATTTACCTACTTTGCCTATTAATTCTTCTTGTAGTTTGCGTTTGGAGTTTGAATATTCTCTCTTCTCATTGCAGTTGTCATCATCATCTTAATTTCCTGTATTCTGTGACCAACCATACAAACTAAACTTCGATTGAAGGTGAGCATGGAACTAACATTTATAATTATTTGTTATTTTATAAAATCCACGTGTCTTACAATGATTAGGTGTTCCAGGATTACACAATTAAGCACCTCGATCTCATTTTTCATATGAAATATCCAGGAGGACTTAATTGTCTGCTATTTTCCACGTGCCTTATACGTTGCGTACCATAAATCTGCATCCGTTCGAATTGCTTTTAGGTATGCTTCCAATTTGTTTTGGTAGTTTCTTAATTTGTTCTGCTTCTCAATTGGAAAAAAGCCAACAAAATAACATTTTGATGCAAGAGAAGGTAACATTTGCTGTTTTGATGCAAGTGAAGGAGTTGGAAAAGCAGCTTCCTAGCTTGATTTTTTTTTTGATGAATAGCTTCCTAGCTTGATTGGTAACCGTAAGTTTGTTGTTTTAATTAAGTTTATAATATATTCTTATTGCAGTTGTGGTGGCCATGAAAAAAATTTAAACGATAGCAATAGTTTATAATAACTACAAATATAGATAAATTTTATCATATCAAATTCAATAGCATGTATCTATGTACCACTTTTGACAGCTTGATTAGTGCCTGACGATGTCATAACTTTTGAAATAAAAGACCTGAAACGTTAGTATAATAGAACACAATAAAACTGTATGAACTCAACTCTCTCTCTTATACTGAAAAACCTTATTCTCCAATACGTTCTGTAAAATTTTTAATAACCACACTTAAAACCCTGACAATAGTGTTATTTATAATACTTGTAAATAAAAATAATAATTATAATTATAATAGATTTAGGAGAATAGGTTCCTTGACCCAATGGGCTAGCCAAGGCTAAGAGAGAGAATGAGCCCAAAGGACTTTATAAAACTGATAAATATTCAATCCCATTATTGAATACTTAGGTCCTACAAGTGAGTCAAAATAATTATGTTAGTCCATATAATAAAATTCTTACAATTTTTCCACTTGGACTGTATAATTACACAATGAATAATTACTCACTTTATCACCAAATCACATATAACATATACTACCTAATAATTAAGCATACTGAGTATCGACAGGATACAACAATATACATAACTTAAAGCATCAAAGATCAAATTACAATAGTGGATCAATAACAAAATATATAGAACTGAAACTCTTATAATTCTTTATTAAGAAATCACCAACATAAGTGTGCACACACTATGAAGTATTAATCAATGATCCACATACATGCATAAATAAAAATATTTAATAAAATGTTTATAAACATATATAACTCCCACTAATCCAAAACAGTCTTAGCTGCCTAACACACCCATATGGGATACATGTTCTTGAAATACACCTATAGGCAAACCTTTGGTTAATGGATCCGCTAACATATCACAAGTAGACACATGCTCGACAGTAATGAGGCCTTTTGCTATTTTTTATTTTACCTTTATAAAATTTCACATCAATATACTTGGCCCTGATGTACTTTTAACATTATTGGAAAAAGCAATTGCTGCAGAATTATCACAGTACATCTTAATCGGCCTAGCAATGGAGCCTACCACTCCCAATTCATACACAAAATTCCACAGCCAAATAGCATGAATAGTAGCCTCATAGCATACAACATACCCTGCCTCCATAGTTGAGGACGCTGTAATAGTCTGTTTGACACTCTTACATGAAACAACTCCTCCTGCTATCATAAAAATATACCCAGTAGTGGATTTACGATCATCCACACAGCCAGCATAATCAGCATCACAATAACCAACAACATCAAGTGTGTCGATTCGCCGATATATCAACATATAGTCTTTAGTACCTTGTAGATACCTTAAGACTTTCTTGGCTGCTTGCCAATGCATATATCCGGGATTGCTCAAGTATCTACCAAGCACATTAATAGCATAAGCAATATCAGGGAGTGTGCAAACTTGAGCATACATTAGACTGCCAACCACAGATGAATATGGGACTGCATTCATTTGCCCTCTCTCACTCTCATTCTTAGGACATTGATCCTTTGATAGTTTGTCACCCTTTATCACTGGGAATTTACCCGGAGAACAATTGTGCATATTGAATCTTTTCAAAACACTATCAATATAGGTTCGATGAGATAATTTTAGGACATAGTTTGTCCTATCTCTGAAGATCTTAATACCCAAAACATAAGAGACCTCTCCAAGATCTTTCATATCAAAATGATCAAATAACATATTCTTAGTCTCAATTAATAGGTCAGAATTATTAGATGCAAGTAGTATGTCATCAACATACAAAACCAAAAACATAAAGCTACTCCCACTGACCTTAAGATATATGCACTAATCTACTGGATTCTCCTTGAATCCATTCATAGTGACAACCTCATCAAACTTAAGATACCACTGTCTAGAGGCTTGTTTCAATCCATAAATAGATTTATTGAGTTTGCAAACCAAATGCTCACTATCATCCTTCTCAAAGCCAACAGGTTGATTCATATAAACATATTCATATAAATCTCCATTTAAAAAAGTCGTTTTAACATCCATTTGATGCAGCTCCAAATCATAATAAGCCACAATAGCCATGATGATTCTAAATGAGTCCTTAATAGAAACTAGAGAAAAAGTTTCCTTGTAATCAATACCTTCCTTTTGACTAAACTCATTTGCTACAAGTCTAGCTTTATACATTTCTACCTGACCATTAGAATCATGTTTGGTCTTAAAAATCCATTTACAACCAATAGGTTTACAACCTTGAGGTAATTCAACCAAATCCCAAACTTTATTCCGTGACATAGACAATATTTCATCATTCATTGCTTCCAACCAAAAATTAGATCGCAAACTGTTAATTGCTTCTTGGTAAGTACTCAGATTCAGTGAATCACTAATATCATATTCATGTTCCTACAAATAAACTTTATAGTCATCAGATAATGCAGATCTGCGAACTCTTTGTGATCTCCTGAGTGTAGCATCAATGTCAAACTTATCTTAAATTATAGGTTCTGCATTTACAATAGGCTCATCATGTACATCTTCTGGAGCTTGAACCTCTATGATGTCTGTATCTTGAACATGACCATTCAAAGCAGGAATCAGAACACTATCTTCTTTAAAATCAATTGTACGTGGCTCTTTGCTTACATCAATCCCAACATCATCTTCAAAATACACTGCTCGATCTGATTAAACAATCCTCATGGTGTGAGATGGACAATAAAACCTAGAGCCCCTTGAACCAATACAATAGCCAACGAAATAACCACTTATAGTTTTAGGATCCAACTTCTTAATTTGAGGATTATAAGGTCTCACTTCGGCTCTACATCCCCAAACACGAAAATGATGCAAACTAAACTTTTTACCAAACCACAACTCATATGGTGTCTTAGGAATAGACTTACTGGGAACTTGATTTAATATATAAGCTGTAGTTCTCAAAGCCTCACCCTATAAAAATTCTGGTAAGCTGGAATTTGCCAACATACATCGCACCATATCCAAAAGAGTACGATTTCTCCTCTCTGCAATGCCATTCTGTTGAGGAGTACTAGACATTGTATATTGAGCATCGATACCACATTCTTGTAAATATTTTGCAAAAGGACCAGGGTTTCTTCCAGTCTCATCATATTTTCCATAAAACTCACCACCTCTGTTAGACCTTACAGATTTTATTTTCTTGTTCTTTTGAAGTTCCACTTTAGTCTTAAATTCTTTAAATGTAGTCAAAGAATCTGATTTCTCATTAATAAGCTCAATGTAGCCATAACGAGAAAAATCATCAATAAAAGTGATAAAATATCTATAACCTCCCAAAGCAGATAGGGTAAACGGTCCACAAATATTAGTGTGAATTAAATCCAAAATATCACTGCTTCTTCCAATTTTATTCCTCCTTACTTTAGCAGTCATTTTACCCTTCACACATTCGACACAAGTAGAAAAATCCGAAAAATCTATATTAGAAAGTTTTCCATCTTTTATTAATCTCTCCATTCTTTGTCTAGAAATGTGACCAAGGCGTTTGTGCCACAACATAGAAGATTTCTCATTAATTCTAGCACGCTTGCAAGCAACAGTAGGAGCATCAACAATATTAATAGAAGAACCAACACAGATATCAACAAACAAATTAAGTTTGTATAAATTGCCACATAAAAATCCATATCCAATAATAATGTTACCCTTATTTAAAACAACTTTTCCATTACTAAAAATAATACTATAAGCATTTTTGTCCATAACAGAAATAGAAATCAAATTTCGTCTTATTTTGGGTACATAATAAACTTGATTCAACTCCAAAAGATGTGGCAAGCTTTATTCCAACTGTTCCCATGACATCAACCTTGACCTTAGAATCATCACTTATGTAAACATGCTGCTCAAGGCTTGTTGGTCTCCTTTGGTTTGTCATTCCCTGTAATGAATTAGTAATATGAATTGATGCTTCAGTATTTAACCACCAAGAATTTGAAGGTACATCTATAATATTAGTTTCTATCATGCTAGATTCAAAATGTGTCAAAATCCAAGATTTACCTATCTTTTTTTGTTGTGCCTTATACCTCCAACAATTTATCTTCTTGTTCCCCATTATGTTGCAAAAGTTGCATTTTCCTTTGAAAAACACTTTCTTTCCATCACCTATGGATGAGCCACCTTTTTGCCACTTTCTCTTAAAATTTGAACCCTTCTTTTTAAAAAATCTTGTGCTTGATCCCCTTTTGTTGATATTTTTCTTTGATTGGTCTTCCTGATTTGTAACCATAGCAACTGATCTAGATCTATTTCAGTTAATATCATCTTCTTCTTTAACCAAGATAGCAATCATCTCATCTAGAGACCAATTAGTCTTCTGAGTATTGTAACTTGATTTGATTGAGTCAAATTGAGAAGGTAGACTTTTCATAATGCACCAGGTCAAATAATCCTCACCAAGATCGGTTTTGATGGCTTTAAGTTTCTGATAAAGGACGAAAGATTTAGAATATGATCCCTTACACCACCTACTCCATCATACATGGTAGAGTTGAGTAAATTCAAATAATGATGCTTGTCATTCTTATTAAACTTGGTAAATTTCTTCCCAATTTCCTCAAGCAGCTTCTTAGCATTATCAATCTTAGGAATACTTTCGAAAATTGAATCCTTAACATAGTATTCAAAAATTAACAAACAACAACTATTTGAATACTCCCAATCCTCATACAATTTTTTGGCCTCAGTAGTGCTCTGATCAGTGGGTTTTTGTGGCTGTTCAATCTTCAGTGCCAAGTCCAATTTCATGATAGCCAAATTGAGCATGAGAGTTTTCTTCCACTTTTGATAATTAGTCCCATTCAAAGTCATCATAGCAGTCATAGGCAGAGTCATACCAGGAATGCGCACAGCTGTGGAAATTTTAATAATTAATAACATGTATATTAAAATATGCAAATGCTCATTTCCCAACTTCCAATAAAATAAATATATGCTAGGGTTCTCTGAGCATAAAAGAAACCCATACACAGATAAGGATAATATATTAAATACCATAGCTGGACATATTGAATGAATCATCGATAGGATAATCAGAACTAAATAATTCAAGGCATTTAATTAAATTTCCTTCACCAATCGAAGCATCATACTAAGTAATTAAATCACCGAGAGGGTGAATCAATCACTAGTACTAACCTTAGTATCAACTTATAAAGTGGGAGAAAATTAACATGACAATTTCATAATATAGACAAGCCAAGACTTACGAGAGGCAAGCACTTAAGCATTCCCTACCACTATGTCATTCATATTAAATATAAATTAATCAAATTGACAATTTCATAATTTGGACATGTAAAGGCCTACGAAAGATAAACACTTAAACATTCTAAATTACTGTGTCAATCAATGGCACACTAAAACCCAATTACAAATATAATTATTTTAGACATACAATTAATATCAATATTCATAAACATAAAAAGGAAAATATAACAAATAGCTAAAATAATTAAGTATAATAAGAAATTAAATTTATAAAGAAAACAGAGAACACAAAGTAATAAAAGAGAGTTTTTTTTTTATTATTTTTTTTTATGACGCTGACGTCAGCAGCAGCGTCGCACTGATGTCATCAAACAACATGTCGTTTGACCAGCATCAGAAACCAAACGACGCGTCGTTTGAAGCGTCTCCTTCATGTGACGAGTTGAGCTTGACTCGTTTTGAAGGTACACAGGTTCTCTGACCCGAATTAGAACCCGATTGCATTTTAAGGTGTTTCTAGCATGAATTTCAATCAGAATCAGGGAAATTTCAAACATTGTTCAATTTCCGGTTTATCTATCAAGTCAATTGCACCTCAAACATATATAATTTTGATTCAAAATACCACAAGCTCACGGGATCATCGAACACAACAAAGAAAGAAACAATTCCCATGGGTTAGCAAATTATGTATTTTGAATATACGAAAGCACAACAAAACATATAAATATCAAAGCCCAATACTCAATTTGATCAAAGAACCCGTTTTGCATAAAATCAAATTCAAGGATTTAATAAATATAAAAGTAAATTAAATAAAGTACAAGAATACAACATATTGAATTGTGATGAGCGGCTCTCATACCAATTGATAAAAATTTAAACGATAGCAATAGTTTATAATAACTACAAATATAGATAAATTTTATCACATCAAATTCAATAGCATGTATTTACATACCATTTTTGACAGCTTGATTAGTGTCTGATGATGCCATAACTTTTGAGATAAAAGACTTGAAATGTTAGTATAATAGAACACAATAAAACTGTATGAACTCAACTCTCTCCCTTATATAAAAAAACCCTATTCTCCAATACGTTCTGTAAAATTTTTAATAACTACACTTAAAATGCTGATAATAGTGTTATTTATAATGCTTGTAAATAAAAATAATAATTATAATTATAATAGGTTTAGGAGAATAGGTTCCTTGACCCAATGGGCTAGCCAAGGCTAAGAGAGAGAGTGAGCCCAAAAGACTTTATAAAACTGATAAATATTCAATCCCATTATTGAATACTTAGGTCCTATAAGTGAGTCCAAATAATTATGCTAGTCTATACAATAAAATTCTTACAGGCCATTCTTTATCTGCGATTGTTGAACCACTTGAAGTTCTCTACAAGAGAGGATATGGAAGCTATTGGTCTACTTACACCAGTTGTGGACCACGCAATTACACCGGTTGTGGACCATACAATTAATCCGGTTGTACGCCAAGTGGGCTATCTTGTTAACTACAAAAGCAATGTTCACAATCTAGAGACTCAAACTAGGGAATTACTTCATGCTAAAGAGAGACTCCAACACGATGTAGACCAAGAATTAAGAAAAGTTGGCCAAAAAACAGAAGCTGACGTTGAGGAATGGCTTACAAAAGTGAATAAGATCATTGATGAGGCGCACCAGTTCATGGAAGACGAACGACAAGCAAAGAAATGTCTTAACGGGTTCTGTCGATATCAACCAAGTAGGAAAGCAGCAAAAATGTCACAGAAAATTATGGTTGAGCTCCAAAAGAGTAAAGAATTTCCAAGGCTTACATATAGCACTCCCCTTCAGGATATATGGACTACCGTTGGCTACCAAGCTTTTCAATCAAGGACTTCAATTGTGACTCGAATCTTGGAAGAATTCAAAAAAGATAATATCAACATTATTGGGATTTATGGAATGGCTGGTGTGGGTAAAACCACACTAGTCAAACAAGTTGCCAGGAAAGCAGAGGAGGACATGTTATTCGATAATGTGGTGAAAGTAGAGGTAAGGCAGAATACAGAGGCGGAAAGGATTCAAATAGAAATTGCTGAAAAGCTTGGCCTCAAGTTTGGTGAATATGGGACTCTAATTGGACGGGAGAATATTGTTAGGCAATCTGGCATGGGTTTTGATGAAAAGCATACAGTGGCTGGAAGAGCACGTATCCTAAGCAACTATATAAAAGACAAGAAGATTCTTATAATTTTTTACGACGTTTGGGAAGAGCTTGACCTGGAAAAGTTGGGAGTTCCAGTTGGGATGTGTAAAATTCTGTTGACTTCTAGAACTAAAGATGTATTATCCTCTAAGATGGGCATACAAACAAATGTTCAGCTGGATCCTTTAAATGAAGAAGATACTCGGGCTTTATTCCAGACTATAGTAGGTGATGTTGTTAAAGACCCGGATATTGAAAAGGTAGCAATTGAAGTAGCAAGTGAATGTAAAGGTTTGCCAATTTTAGTTGTAACAGTTGCAAATGCATTAAAAGGCAAAAAATTACACTCATGGAATGATGTGTTAAGGAGCCTAAAATTGTGCGATGGCGATGAATTGCTACAAAAAGCATACTCGGGTATAGAGTGGAGTTACAATCAGTTGGAAGGTGAGCAGGTGAAGTCATTGTTTTTGATCTTTAGTATGCTTGGGGTAAGATACTATATCCTAAGTGACATGCTGAAATATACAATGGGATTGGGTTTGTTTCAAGGCATCAATACAATGGAAGAAGCAAATGATAGATTACATTCATTGGTTGATAAACTTAAAGACTATTGCTTGCTGCTTGATACAAATGGGAGAATCACAATGCATGATCTCACAGTGAAGTTGCTAGAAAAATTGCATCAGCAAGTCAACATTTCTTATCAAAAGGATATGGAGATGAGTTCAAGGAGTGGCCAATCCAAGAGGTCCTTGAAAAGTGCACAGTGATATCTTTCTATTGGATCAATGTCCCAAATCTACCTAAAGAGTTGGGATGCCCAGGGCTACAAATGTTTTGGTTGTCTAGTATAGATAAGATGTTGCATATTCCTCACAACTTCTTTAAGGAGATGAAAGAACTCAAAGTTTTAGATCTAACCAATTTATGTATTCCATCACTGCCGCCATCTATACAGTTTGTAACAAATCTGCAAACATTGTGTCTGGATCAGTGTGAATTGAGAGATATATCTATAGTTGGAGATCTAAGAAGCTTGGAAATTCTTAGCCTCTTACGTTCCAAGTTGGAACAGTTACCCAAAGAAATAGGGCGTTTGACTCGACTACGGTTGTTGGATTTGAAAGGATGCCCTGAACTTGAAGTGATTTATCCGGGCGTCATAAGAAGCTTGACGAGGTTAGAAGAATTGAACATGAATAATAGCTTCAACAAGTGGCAGACTGAAGAAGCAAGTAATAATATCAATGGCAGAAGTAATGCCAGTCTTTCAGAGCTAAAGCACTTGCCTAACCTCACTACATTAGGCATAAATATCAAGGATGCCAACCAGTTGCCAGTTAACTTTTTCTCCGAAAAGTTAAAACACTTCAAGATATTTATTGGTGATGTGTGGGATTGGGATGCTGAATATGCAACTTCAAAGACGCTGAAACTCAAGCTCTCTCAAAGAAATCAGTGGGACCAAGGTCTTGAATCAATATTGACTAGAAGTGAAGATTTGTCCTTGGATGTATTTCAGGGAGTTAATAACATTGTTTATCTACTAGATAAGGATGGTTTTCAACGACTGAAGAAGCTCCACGTCCAAAATAATCCGGAAATTTCACATGTTGCCCACTCAGATATTGGCTACAGCAGGATTCATTCTCGCACTGCTTTCCCCATCTTAGAGGCATTGTCTCTTTGCAACCTTGTTAACTTGCAAAGTGTATGCTCCGGGCAACTGGTAGATGGATCTTTTAAAATGTTAAGGATCATAAAAGTGGAAAACTGTCCTAAATTGAAGAATCTCTTTTCGTTTTCTATGCTTGAACATGATATTTTGCAACTCGAAGAAATTGAAGTTGACGATTGCAAAAATATGAAAGAGATTGTTGAAGGAAAAGAAGAACGGCTTGTGGATGAAGTAAAAGATCCCATGAAATTTCATGGGCTACGATCGTTGACCCTCCAAAGTCTACCAGGGCTTATTAGTTTCTCCTCAAATCATAGCGCACTCGTACCTTCTACAAGCAGGAATGCCATGCAACTTTTCAATGATAAGGTACATATATAATACTGTGATTTCAACTTCATTTTGTATAGTAAGCGATATGGTATATTTCCATAGATAAGTACTTTGGTTAACAACTAATTAAGATAAAAAAAAAAAAAAAAAGAGCCTTTCCTTTATAGGTGACACCTTTTACATACATCTTCGAAAAAGTGTCGAACTAGAGGGGGTCTTAATGCAATTTTTCCTTTTGTTTTACAAAAATATTAATAGTAAGTCCAAATACATGGTCTTATTATGTTATTTATTTATACAATTAAATTTAGTACCTACTAGTTTGCTACTCTGTTCCTACACATGAATTGTTTTAATGGATTATTATCAAATAATAAATGAGTGTACAGGTTGTGTTTCCCAAGTTGGAGGCCTTGAAATTATCATCCATTCCCCTGAATAAGTTATGGGATGGCCAGCTTTCCGCAATATTATGTTGGATTAAAAATTTGACAAGCTTGATCATTGAAGGCTGTGACGGTTTAACATTCTTGTGCTCATCTTCCATGTCCATGAACTTATTTGTGCAACTCAAAACACTTGAGATATGCAGATGTCAAAACATAGTAGAGATAATATCAACCGAAGAATATGGTGAAGTAAAGAATATGGATAACATGTTTCCAAAGCTAGGAATTATGAAGCTAGAAGCTCTTGAAAACTTGGAAAAATTCTGCACATCAGCGAGTTATACTGAATTTCCATGTTTGCAACGCTTGATTATAAAAGACTGTACTAAACTAGGGTCGTTCATCGTTGATCCTGTAATGGGGAAAAATGTTATAGATACTGCTGGACACCATCTGTTTGATGAAAAGGTATGTAGGCTTGCCTTCCTTATTTATTTTCAATATCTGTGTGTATATGAATACTAGAAACTTCCTTGTTATGTATGCAGGTTGGTTTTCCTAAATTGGAGTACTTGAGTATAAAAGGCCTGCATAAGTTGACGAGTATATGGCACGCCCAACTTGCTCCTGATTCATTTTGCAAACTCATTGAATTTAGGGTTCAATCTTGCTCAAGTTTAATACATATTCTTGTGCCCGCCATTCTCAAAAGGTTGCATAGTTTTAAGGAACTAATAGTAATGGATTGTGAGTTAGTGGAAGCGGTATTTGAAGTTGAAGGAAAATCAGGTGGTGATTGTAATCAGTCAGAGATATTCATCTTTCGAAATCTAGCTGAAGTTATAATATGGGATTGTAAGATTCTGAAAAATGTGTTTCCAGCCCCAGTGGCTAAACTTCTTGAGAAGCTTGAGAAATTGTGGATATCCAATTGTGAGATATTGGAGCTAATCGTTGCTGAAGAAGAATAATAACGCCCAAGTTTATGTTCCCTCGTTTAAGAGATATTGGATTAGGGTGGCTACCACAACTTAGAAGTTTTTATCCGGGGAAGCATACTTCCATGTGGCCGTCTCTCAAAGAACTGCGGATAATCCAATGCGACAAGATTGAGATTTTGGCGGAGGAAAATTCAAGCTTCCAACAGCAACAACACGAACATGCTAAACGACCGTTCTTTTTATTCGAAAAGGTAAGACTAGCTACTTGTACAATACCTTACCCCTATTCCTCTATTATATTTTTCAAATTTAAAACATATAAAATTGTTTGGTAAGTCCTTTTCAAATTTTTTAAAACATAGGAACACATTAAAACAAGGAATTAATTAACATATGAACATTGTTACCTTTGAGGATTAAAATATCACACTTCCAATAAAAAATATAATTGTTTGGTAACAAGGAATTAACATATTGAAACAAGGAATTAACAAAATAAAGAAACTAACATATGAACATTTTAACCTTTGAGGATTAGAGTAACACATTTCCAATGAAAAATATTTAAAAAGTTAAATACGTGTTTTGCAATAACTTTAATTGAGTCCTGTATGAAATTATGATTGCAAACAATAATCATCGATACAATGTACACAAAATTAATTTTTTGGTCAGTAATAAAGAATCACAGACAATGTACACAAAACTACATGAGTAATTAAGAGATTCCATCAAAGAAAAAATAATGATAAAGAAGATATTAAGCAACAATAACAAGAAAACAGAAAAACAAGAACGTAGAAAAATTAATGGTTTATATATACCCTACACTGTATCAGTATACTTAGATTTTTCGTACTTGAAGAAATAAATGGTATGTTTAAAATTACTTTTCTGTTAAAAAAAAAAAGTTAATAAATGTTTGTTTAGTTTATTGTTTCATGCTGGACACAAAAATTACACTAAATGGCGGGCCTCTAATTTGTTCTCAATTTTAAATTGAGCCTTGTATTCTTTATATTTTTTAATTAGCCCTCGATTTAATATTTTGGTTTCAATGTATGATTCTTGGTATAAAAGGAGAATCCCCATTGTAGAATTTAAGAAAACAGAGAATATTATCGTATTGTAAATGACAATATGTTTGTGCAGGGTTCATTCTCCAATTTGGAAGTCTTGTACATGTGGTTTGACTTTAATGCTGTCCTATATGGTATGGTACCACTAGAGTTCTTTAAAATAAATCATCTTCAAATGTATTTTGGAAGGAATACCACATCAGCAGTTCTATCTGTTTTCCTTCAAAGACTTCATTATCTGAAAACACTTAAATTGTTTTATGGCGATATGGAAGAAATATTTATCAATGAAGAACCACATGTCTTTGCACATTTAAGAACTCTTACGATTAGTGGAATGCACAACCTTATACACATGCGGAAAGACAACTCCCATGTCGCAGGCCCTGTTTTCCCAAACTTGGAGTTTCTTAAAGTAGAGGATTGTGGCAGATTGGAGAATTTAGTGTACTCCACTATGTCCTTCCGTAATTTAATCAAATTGGAAGTGCTCGGATGTCATGGACTGAAACATCTAATCTCATGTTCAGTGGCTAAAAGCTTGGTCCTACTCCAAAGCATGAGAGTTGAGAATTGTCAAACAATGGTAGAAATTCTTGCAAGCAGCGACGACAACGGAAATATTGATGATGCAGATGCACATGAAATCACTTTCGGTAGGTTGAAAGATTTGAAACTTTCTAATCTACCGAATCTGAAAGGATTTTGCTCTCGGAATTACAATGTCATATTCCCATTCTTGACAACTTTGTCAGTGACTCGTTGCCTAGAGATGAAGATTTCTATTGATGGTGTACTCCAAAATGATTCAAAACATGAAGGAGTAATACGGATAACCGAGGAAGAAGAACAAGGACAAGATGATGATAATGAAAGGAATAACGATGATGTTGATGAATTTGAGAAGTGGTGGTGACGATGTTTATGATCACGTAGTGGTAATGCCGTTTTTTTAACCAAGAAAATAAAACTTCAATAGTCTTAACTCTTACAGGTTTTTTTGTTTCTTTATAATTCAATATATATATATATATAGATATAATTAAAATCTGTTTACACCAAATGAATAAATAACTATTCTAATCAGTCTCATGATATATGGTTTCATTGTTTTTTTGTCAGTGAAAGATTCCAAGGAGGGGCTGTTGATGCAACGATGTACAAATGAGAGCAAGCAAGTTTCAGTGTGGGCACATGATATGCAAATTACATTCTTAATTACGGTTTTTATTACATCAATGCACCCAAGTTATGTATAAGATTATAAATTACCTTCTGAACTATAAAATTGACATTAATAATTCTTTGAACTTTAAAAAATAAATTACAAATTACTCTATAAATTAGTATAATTGCTTTTGAACTTTAGAAACAGTTATAAATTATTCTGTAAATTATAAAATTGATATCAATACTTCTAGAATTTTGAAAAATCCATATGGCAGATTTTCTTCTATGATATATATATATATATATATATATATATATATATATATATATATATGTGTGTGTGTGTGTGTGTGTGTGTGTGTGTTTTGACTTTAAATAATATTTCAATGAGTTTTTCATGGAGTAAGTATTGTCAACTCAACCAATTAACAGCCAAAAGAAATTTCGAAGATATAGATTTGTTCATATTAATTTGAGTATTTGGTTATTATGAATTGTGACTTGAATTAGCCTACCAGAGTTGTAGAAGGGGACTCACATCAGAATACATCCAACTTCCTCCTCCTTTTTAAAAAAACGCATTTGATACATTATAAACTATGCTTTTTTTTTTTTTTTTTAATGAATCATTATAAACTATGTTTGGTTTAGTGAATAGTCTAGCCTTTTCTTTTCTAGGATTAAAAATTTTGAATCGGTGTATATTATAAACACTCATATAATAGTGACAAATTTTACTTGGTGACTTGTTAATTAACTAATATTACTTGGTGAAGGGTGAACTTGAAAAACTGAACTTGTTTAAAGAACTATCAATGTTCTTACTCAATGATCCAAAAAATAAAAGAAAAATAGAAATATTGTTAATAATGTCAACCATAAAAGTAACAGTAGTGCTATAACCAACAAAAATTTTTATCAAATTATATGACAGTTGAGGTATTATAAAATAATTAAATGATATTATATCTTAAAAATATTAAAAAAAAAGAGACGTGAATCCTTGAAACAAATAAGTTAAATATAAATGAGATAAATCAAATAATAACACATTAAAGATAAATCAATCTTCTACGGCAGGCTTATTATAAAGGTCTAATTACAAAAATTGCTGTTAAGCCAATATCTACGTACTTAACCGGCCACCTTGCTCGTTTGAGCCAGTTTATTACCAACTTGCACAGTATCTATTATTTAGAGACATCTAGGTGCATTAAGTCTGGCTCTTACTTCTTGCCGTTGGTCTTTTTAATTTAATGCCAATTGTTATGATTGGATTTTGTGAATTACAACTCAAATAGGTAAATGCAAGACGATTGAATTTGTATTGAAATGAACTTGCAATCCAAAAAGATGGAAGAAACTTTAAGAAAACCTGAAAACAGATAACACAAGGTCAGGTCAGTGGGGATGCAAGTGGGATCATGAGCATGCGCTACCCAACCTCTAATCATGTATAAAACTCCATTGGCTTAGAGTGTAAGAAAACACAACGGAGGAAGAAATAGATTGCTTGGAGAAATGGTCAAGTGTTTTGGTTGAGAGAATGAACCAGAGACTAACTGGTGGACCCATTTTCAACCTCCACTCTTATTTTTTATACCCTAAATCAGTGGTGGATCCAAAACTTTAAAAGAGGGTGGGTTAATTTTTATTTTTGTTTTTTAGTTGGGCTGCATGGGGGCTGAGCTAAATTTTTTTTTTTATCTGAGCTGCAGCCCATAATGTAAGTCCGCCACTGCCTTAAGTTAGAGATGTTGGATGCACAATAAGTGTTGTGGCATCACCCCTGAGATTATGCCATCTCTCATCAATGTGAGTGTCAAAAAAGCTGGCTGAGGCACAATCTTAGACTGACTAGGAGTGGTTGGTGCGGCAAATATGCTTTTACGGTAGCTGGATTTTTTTATATTGCCACGTCGATGATAAAAGATATTTGACTAGACAGGATGAAAGTTAGGTTGAGTGCAAGTTTCAGGATTTTCAAAATGGGCAGACCAATCTTGGATATTTCGTAACCAGCTTTCCAGAATTTTCTTAAATATAATTTTTTAGTAGCTCACCAAAAAATTTCTTTAGCAACTCGTTAAATGCCATCAAGCTTGCGATCCCACGGATCATATGGTGCCATTTGTCATTTGCTTACTTGGGCTCGTTTTCTGGATTTGGATCTTGGGTTAACTAATGGGCCTGGCAAGAACATAATCAGTGGGCTAAATGACCCATAACATTGAGAAAATAAATTCACATGCGGTGCATAAATTTGTTGATAAACAGGCTCGTCCAAAACTGTGAGAGAAATTATGTGTATCCAAACAATGATTGACATGTGTATGCATAAAATATAAGGATACAATTTTCTATAGGCTATGTCTATGATGAATGAGACTTAATTATTAATTTAATTATATATTTATATGAGAATCATGTGAGCTTGCGGAATATGCTAGGGAATATGGATTTCAAAGGTCAACTCTATGGTGTTTGTGATGTATTCCAAATTCAATTAAGCTGCTTTCAGAAAACCAAACCATTAAACCCAGAACTCCTCCTCCATCGTGGACTTCAAAATAAGAATTACGCACTCTGCTTTTATTCTACCCCGATCGCTTTTAAGTCTCCTTCCAAACTTTTTTGCTGTGGTAACGTGCCCATCTTTATTTAGTTTTTACTCACTCCTATTTCTCAAAAAAAGAAAAAGAAAAAAAGTGTGTATTACTCTTCCTGATTTCCTGTTATTTAATTTTGTTATTTCCAATCTTTTCATTTATCAAAAGAAAAAAGAAAAGAAAAGGTTAATACATACGACAGAGTCACTTGTCGGTTTCGGTTTAATACATACGGTCTGTGTCTATATTCGATCTCACTTTTTTCTGTCCTCTAAATCTCCTTTAAATCTTTTGCAGTTGCACACCCTTTTTAGTTACGTCCCTTTTTGTATATATATATATTTATACTCTTACTTCTCTTTAAAAAAAAACAAAAAAAACTTTTTTGAAAAGAAAAATAAAAATAATAGAAAGGTGTTGTACGTTTTACTAGTCCCTTCATTTGATTTTTTTTATTTTTTTTTATTTCCGGTCTTTTATTCAAAAAAAAAAAAAATCAGTTATAGCAAGTAAGGTTTGTGTGTTTGATCAAAGTTGCTGTAAGGAAGGAATTTGAAGAGAAAGGTAAGACCTTTAATTGTTGGATTTGGTTTGATTTAATTTGCCATCATCATCTTGTAATTTGTGTTTTTTGAGTTGAACAATATCTCATCGTACGCAGTTGTCATCATCATCTTTCATTTCTGTGACTGTGACTACCAAACTTACAAACTTTTTTTTTTTTGGATTGAGAGGGAACATGCAATTAAATTTTTTAATCATTTGTTATTTATTATCAAATCCACGTGTCTTAGCAGTGATTAGATGTTCCGGGATTAAACATGCACCTCTCGGTTTTTATATGAAGTATCCAGGAGGACTTTGTCTACAATTTTCCACGTACGTTGACTAGAGTATGAGTATTTGATCAAATTAATATTCCACCCATATTTCCTTCGAATTCGAATTGCTTTTAGGTATGCTTCCAATTTGTTTTCTATTTAGTTTATTTATTTATTTATTTATTTTTGCAGCTTCTTTGTTCTACTTCAATTGAAACAAAATAAATAAAAAAGAAGAAGGTATAATTTGCTGTTTTGTCGCAAGTGTAAAGACATTATGATTCCTTACTTGATTTCACATACGCTCTTCTCAAATTTTACTCAAAATTATTTATCTCAATCGTTAAAGTTATGTTCTAAGTTTGTTGTTTTAATTGAGTTGATTGTATATTCTTATTGCAGTTATGGTGGGCATTCTTTATCTGTGATTGTGAGTCCCAAAAACAAGTTGAACCACTTGAAGTTCTCTACAAGAGAGGATATGGAATCGATTGCTCTACTTACACCAGTTGTGGACCACGCAATTACATCGGTTGTACGCCAAGTGGGCTATCTTATTAACTACAAAAGCAATGTTCACAATCTAGAGACTCAAACTAGGGAATTAATTCATGCTAAAGAGAGGCTCCAACACGATGTAGACGAAGAATTAAGAAAAGTTGGCCAAAAAACCGAAGCTGATGTTGAGGAATGGCTTACAGAAGTGAATAAGATCATTGATGAGGCGCACCAGTTCATGGAAGACGAACGACACGCAAAGAAATGTCTTAACGGGTTCTGTCGATATCATCCAAGTAGGAAAGCAGCAAAATTGTCACAGAAAATTATGGCTGAGCTCCAAAAGAGAAAAGAATTTCCAAGGCTTACATATAGCACACCCCTTCAGGATATATGGACTACCGTTGGCTACCGAGCTTTTCAATCAAGGACTTCAATTGTGACTCAAATTTTGGAAGATTTCAGAAAAGATAACATCGACTTGATTGGGATTTATGGAATGGGTGGTGTGGGTAAAACCACACTTGTCAAACAAGTTGCCAGGAAAGCGGAGGAGGACAAGTTATTCGATAATGTGGTGAAAGTAGAGGTAAAGCAGAATACAGAGGCGGAAAGGATTCAAATAGAAATTGCTGAAAAGCTTGGCCTCAAGTTTGGTGAATATGGGACTCTAATTGGAAGAGAGCTTATTGTTAGGCAATCTGGCATGGGTTTTGATGAAAAGCATACTGTACCTGGAAGAGCACGTATCCTAAGCAATTATATAAAAGACAAGAAGATTCTTGTAATTTTCGACGACGTTTGGGAAGAGCTCGAGTTGGAAAAGTTGGGAGTTCCAGTTGGAACGTGTAAAATTCTGTTGACTTCTAGAACTAAAGATGTATTATCCTCTAAGATGGGCATACAAACAAATATTCAGCTGGATACTTTGAATGAAGAAGATACTTGGGCTTTATTCCAGACTATAGTAGGTGATGCTGCTAAAGACCCGGATATTGAAAAGGTAGCAATTGAAGTAGCAAGTGAATGTAAAGGTTTGCCAATTTTAGTTGTAACAGTTGCAAATGCATTAAAAGGCAAAAATTTACACTCATGGAATGATGTCTTAAGGAGTCTAAAATCGGGCGATGGAAATGAATTGCTACAAAAAGCATACTCGGGTATAGAGTGGAGTTACAATCAGTTGGAAGGTGAGTAGGTGAAGGCACTGTTTTTGATCTTCAGCATGCTTGGGCAAAGATACTATCACCTAAGTGACGTGCTGAAATATACAATGGGATTGGGATTGTTTGAAGGCATCAATGCAATGGAAGAAGCAAATGATAGATTACATTCATTGGTTGATAAACTTAAAGACTATTGTTTGTTGCTTGATACAAATGGGATAATCACAATGCATGATCTTACACGTGAAGTTGCTAGAAAAATTGCATCAACACGTCAACATTTCTTATCAAAAGGGTATGGAGATGAGTTCAAGGAGTGGCCAAACCATGAGGTCCTTGAAAAGTGCACATTGATATCTTTCGATCAGATCAATGTCCCAAATCTACCCAAAGAGTTGGTATGCCCATGGCTGCAAATGTTTTTGTTGTCAACTATGGATAAGATGTCGTTGCATATTCCGCACAACTTCTTTAAGGAGATGAAAGAACTAAGAGTTTTAGATCTAACCAAATTATGTATTCCATCACTGTCTCCATCTATCCAATGTCTAACAAGTCTGCAAACATTGTGTTTGGATCATTGCGAATTGAGAGATATAGCCATAGTTGGAGAGCTAAGGAACTTGGAAATTCTTAGTTTTTGAAATCCAAGTTTAAACAGCTACCCAAAGAAATAGGGAGGTTGACTCGACTGCGATGGTTGGATTTGAGTGGATGCCCTGAACTTGAAGTGGTTTATCCGGATCTCATAAAAAGCTTGACGAGGTTAGAAGAATTGAACATGAATAACAGCTTCAACAAGTGGGAGACTAAGGAAGCAAGTAATAATATCAGTGGGAGAAGTAATGCTAGCCTTTCAGAGCTAAAGCACTTGCCTTACCTCACCACATTAGCCATAAAAATCAAGGATGCCAACCAGTTGCCAGTTAACTTTTTCTCTGAAAATTTAAAACACTTCAAGATATTTATTGGTGATGTGTGGGATTGGGATGCTGAATATGCAACTTCAAAGTCGCTGAAACTCAAGATCTCTCAAAGAAATCAGTGGGACCAAGGTCTTGAATCAGTGTTGAATAGATGTGAAGATTTGTCCCTGGATGTATTTGAGGGAGTTAATAACATTGTCTATCTACTAGATAAGGATGGTTTTCAACAACTGAAGAAACTCCACGTCCAAAATAATCCGGAAATTTCACATGTTGTCCACTCAAATATTGGCTACAGCAGGATTCATTCTCGTACTGCCTTCCCCATCTTAGAGGCATTGTCTCTTTACAACCTTGTTAGCTTGGAAAGTGTATGCACTGGGCAACTGGCTGATCGATCTTTTCGACAGTTAAAGATCATAAGAGTGAAAAACTGTCCCAAATTGAAGAATATCTTTTCTTTTTCTACCATCTTACACTTTTTGCAACTTGAAGAAATAGAAGTTAAGGATTGCAAAAACATGAAAGAGATTGTTGAAGGAAAAGAAGAACAGCTTACGGATGGAGTAAATGATCCCATCGAATTTCATGGGCTACGATCATTGACGCTCCAAAGTCTACCAGAGCTTATAAGTTTCTCCTCATATCATAGCCCACTCGTAGCATCTGCAAGCAGGAATCCCATGCAACTATTTAATGATAAGGTACTTATGTAATACTATGATTTCAACTTCATTTTGTATAGTAAGTGATGTGGTATATTTCCATAAATAAATTTATTTTGTACAGTAAGTGATATGGTATATTTCTATAGCTAAGTACTTTGGGTACCTTTTCTTTTTTCCATGACAATTGGTTAACAACTAATGATTAAAAATGAAAAAAAAAATACAGCTTTTCCTTTATCGGTTATAACTTTTACAGACATCTTCGAAAAAGTGTCAAAGTTGAGGGGGTCTTAATGCAATTTATCCTTCTTCTTCTTCTTCTTCTTCTTCTTCTTTTTAAATATTAATAGTAAGTCCAAATACATGTTCTTATTATGGATAACAATATATTCGGAATTTGATCTTTATGTTATTTATTTATACAATTTAATTTTAGTACCTACTAGTTTGCTACTCTGTTCCTACAATTGTTCAATTGGATTATTGTCAATTAATAAATGAGTGTACAGGTTGTGTTTCCCAAGTTGGAGGCCTTGAAATTATCATCCATTCCTCTGAATAAGTTATGCGATGGCCAGCTTTCAGCAAGATTATGTTGGATTCAAAATTTAACAAGCTTGATCATTGTAGGTTGTAACGGTTTAACATTCTTGTGCTCATCTTCCATGTCCATGAACTTATTTGTGCAAATGAAAACACTTGAGATACACAGATGTCAAAACATGGTAGAGATAATATTAACCGAAGAATATGGTGAAGTAAAGAATATGGATAACATGTTTCCAAAGCTAGGAATTCTAAAGCTAGAAGTTCTTGAAAACTTGGAAAAATTTTGCACATCAGCAAGTTATACTGAATTTCCATGTTTGCAAAACTTGATTATAGAAGGCTGTACTAAATTAGGGTCGTTCATCGTTGATCCTACAATGAGGAAAAATGTTGTAGATACAGCTGGACGCCGTCTGTTTGATGAAAAGGTATGTAGGCTTGCTTCCCTTATTTATTTTTAATATATGTATATGTATATATATAGAAAGAGAATCATGTGATATGAATATTTGCAGGTTGGTTTTCCTAGATTGGAGTACTTGAGCATAAATGGGCTGCACAAGTTGACGAGTATATGGCACAACCAGCTTGCTCCTGATTCATTTTGCAAGCTCATTGAATTTTCGGTTGAATCCTGCTCAAGTTTAATACATATTCTTGTGCCCGGTATCCTCAAAAGGTTGCATAGTTTGAAGGAACTAACAGTAATGGATTGTGAGTCAGTGGAAGAGGTATTTGAAGTTGAAGGAAAATCAGATGGTGATTATAATCAGTCAGAGATATTCATCTGTCGAAATCTAACTGAAGTTAGCATATTGAATTGTAAGATTCTGAAAAATGTGTTTCCAGCCCCAGTGGCTAAACTTCTTGAGAAGCTTGAGAAATTGTGGATATTCAATTGTCAGATATTGGGGCAAATCGTTGATGAAGAAGAAGTGGGGCTAAAAACAATAATACCACCCAGGTTTATGTTCCCTCGTTTAATGATTTTGAGATTAGAGTTTCTACCGCAGCTTAAAAGTTTTTATCCGGGGAAGCATACTTCCATGTGCCCGTCACTCAAAGAACTGGAGATAAGCCAATGCGACAAGATTGAGATTTTGGCGGCGGAATATTCAAGCTTCCAACAGCAACAACACCAACATGATACTAAACGACCGTTCTTTTCATTGGAGAAGGTAAGACTAGCTACTTGTACTATTTCTTATCGCAATTCTTCTATTAGATTTTTCAAATTTAAAACATATAAACATATTAAAAGAAGGAATTAACATATGAACGTTGTAACCTTTGAGGATTAAAGTAACACATTTCTAATGAAAAGTATTTAAAAAGTTAAATATATGTTTTGCAATAACTTTAATTGAGTCTTGTATGAAATGATATTACAATTGCAAACAATAATCATCTATACAACGTACACAAAATTAATTTTTTTGGTCAGTGATAAAGATTCACACACAAGGCGCACATGTACGCAAAACTACCTGAGTAATTAAGAGATTCCATCAAAAAGAAAAAAGGTACTAAGCAGCAATGTCAAGAAAACATAAAAACAAAAGCTTATAAAAAAAAAATTAATGGTGTATCTATACCCTCCACTGTATTTGTATGATTTGATTTTTTATGCTGGACACAAAAATTACACTAAATTTACGACATCATTAAATGGTGGGCCTCTAATATGTTCTCAATTTTAAACTGAGCCTTGTATTCTTTGTATTCTCTTAATTAGCGATGCGATTTAATATTTTGGTTTCATTGTATGATACTAGGTATAAAAGAAGAATCCCCATTATAAAATTTAAGAAAACAGAGAATATTATCATATGTTTGTGCAGGGTTCATACTCCAATTTGGAAGTCTTGAACATGTGGTTGGACTTTCACGTTCTCCAGTATAGTTTGGTACCACTAGAGTTCTTTAAAATAAATCGTCTTCGAATGTTTTGTTAAGTAAATCATTTATCCTTCATCTATTTACCGTCAAATCTTAAAAGGTTTTAACATGTGCAGTGCGCATGATACAATTTTAATTTGTAAGTCATTCAACTATTAACTTTTTACATGTAAAATTTAGGAACTAATGGAACAAATGAGCCTTGAATTTAAAAGGTATGTTCATTACTTCGTTCTTTTTCTTTTTCTTTTTTTGTCTAAAAGGCTTAAAGGTAAATTCATCACTAACTTGTTTGAAAGACTAAAAGTTCAAATATTATTCGACTCCATGTTAGTATTGTGTGGTCTCTCGAAATTTTATCCTAAAATTTTAGAGGAAGAACGACGTATGGTTTATCATTAATTAACATGTTGACAAATAAATGATAATATGTCTTCTTCAGGATTCATTCCTTCATTTGGACCAATTTGCCTGCTTGTTCAGAGACGGTTTAGAACTGCAACCAGAGGTCTTGGAAACAAACAGTCTTTTATTAGTTGTGAAGACACTGCATCAGCTGTTGGTCTATCCGTTTTCCTTGAGAAATTTCAGAATCTACGGCAACTTGAGCTGTATTTTGGCAGTATGGAAGAGATACTCTTCAATGAAGGAGTTTCAGATTTAAAGACTCTTGCGATTCATGGAATGGACAACCTTACACAATTATGGAAAGAGAACTCCCATTTCGCAGGCCCTGTTTTCCCAACCTTGGAATTTCTTGAAGTGGAGTATTGTGGCAGATTGAAGAATATAATGTCCTCCGCTATATCCTTGCGTAATTTAGTTCAATTGGAAGTGGTCGGATGTCACAGACTGAAACATCTATTCACATGTTCTGTGGCTAAAAGCTTCGTCCAACTCCAAAGCATGAGAGTTGAGAATTGTCACGCAATGGTAGAAATTCTTGGAAGCAGCGATGACAATGGAAATATTGATGATGCAGATGCAAATGAAATCACTTTCACTAGGTTGAAAGATTTGAAACTTTCTAATCTACCGAATCTGAAAGGATTTTGCTCTCGGAATTACAATGTCAAATTCCCATTCTTGAAAACTTTTTCAGTGGCTCGTTGCTTAGAGATGAAGATTTCTATTGATGGTGTACTCCAAAATGATTCAAAACATGGAGTACTACGGATAACCGAGGAAGAAGAACAAGGACAAGATGATGATAATGAAGACAATAATGATGATGTTGATGAATTTGAGAAGTGGTGGTGACGCGATGATTATGATCACGTAGTGGTAATGCCGTTATTTTCAACCAAGAAAATAAAAATTCAATAGTCTTAACTCTTACAGGTTTTTTTATTTTCTTTGTAGTTCACTATATATATATATATATATATATATATATATATATATATATATATAATTAATTAAAATCTGTTTACACCAGATGAATAGATAACTATTTTGATGAGTCTCAAGGTAAATGGTTTCATTGCTTTTTTGTCAGTGAAAGATTCCAAGGAGAGGTTGTTGATGCAACGTTGCATGATATACAAATGAGAGTTTCAGTGTGTATGCATGATATACAAATCACATAATTTTATTTATTTTTATTTTTTTGTGTGCACCAATGCATTGTTAACCTTTTGAATATTTTTTTAAAAAAATTACAAATTATTGTATAAACTATGAAATTAGCACTACTATCCTTGAATTTTAAAACAATTATAAATTATTCCATAAATTATGAAATTCATTGTAACTTTGAAAATAGTTGAAAATGCCCTGGACTAATAAACTTATTTTTGTTTGAGAATCCTAATTATTGTATTACTTGATTCCATGATAAATTTAATAAAAGTTCATCGTCTAATCCTCAAAATGTTGCAATATGCAGTACACAACTATGCTTTGTTTTGGATTCACAAATATGCAGTTGGCAAGATGGAGACGACAAATTATATAAAGTTGGCGAAAGGCAACATTGCTTAAAAATCAATGATAATGTCTTCATTATGCTTATGAAGCGTCTTGGAGAGGAGCAGCATTCATTTATTATGTATTGTAATTATGTAAAATAAATACATAATTCATTTAGTTAGTTGAATTCTCCAAATAAAAAGTATATTATACTTTGTATTTTACTCTACAAATCGTACTTTGTGCATGTGCATGAAAATGTTGTATTTTTAGTCCAAATGCAAGCCCAATAAAGACCTAAAAGAGCCCAAACTGCTTAATAAACCCATTGCACGGTCACCAAGGTGTGGGCCGCCATGGAAGAGTTAAATGCACCTACAAGTTATCAAACTATGTATGTTTATACTTGACGTAGGAGATAAAATAGCAAAAGAATATGATTTGGTTCAACTATGTTTCGCATTTTTATATGGTATTACTAAGGTTTTTCTCTTTGTTGGTTCAGTTTTGCTCACATAATTTTGTACCATAACATGAACTCACCTATTAAGGTTTTCAACGTACAACGAGACATTGACATTTACAGAGTGCCTGACAATTTAAGTTTGCACCAATAGAAAAATATATATAAGTTTGCACCAATAGAAGAATATATGACTGTGTAGCATACAAACAGCCAATTTCAATCTATGTTTGCAACCCATGGAATTATCAATCACTATTAATAATAGGTTTTGAGAAGCAATATACCTCAAAGCCAATTCAAGCAATTGAGAGTAGCACAGAAACTGCAAGTGAATTGGTAAATTTTTTGGAAAGTATTTGCATAGACTTGTGCAAGAAAAACTAGGCAATACAAAATTGCACCAGACTCTGACTAACGTTGACATTCCTACATTTGACATCAAATATCTCCAACCAACAATATTTTCCAGCTGCTCTCATTTGTAGTTTCAAAATGAGAGACACAATTGTTAGGTTGGGTTCTCTCTCGTAATGAGAGGCTGGGTGTCTGACTGAGCTTTATTTCTCCGGTCTAGACTACCTCCACTGGCTTTTAACCTTTCATTTGGTTTGTGGCTGTTTTTCTAGTTCCTTTAGTTTTTTATTTTATTCCATAATGGATCCGGGTCTTTCATCAGCTATAGATTTGAGAGCAGCCCTAAGTTGTCTAAGTTTGGATACCCACGATTCAGAACCAGTACGGTGGACAAAGAAAATTCTAGTGGGGAAGCTCCCTACTAGTAGCAACTTTCGCCGTTTTACAATACTGGATATTATCAAGATGTCCTGGCAGTTGAAAGGGTAGATCGAGGTGGAAAAAGTGGAAGACAATCTGTTTAAATTTTGTTTCACTCTAAAGGATGACAAAGATAGAATTTTTACAGAAGACCATGGTCTATGGACGGTATTCATCTAATTTTGAAGGAATGGTCCGTTGATAAGGCTTTACAGGACATTGATTTCCTAACTACTACTTTCTTCATCCAAGTGCACGGTCTTCCCCAAAGCTTCTTCACCAAGGGGTTGCGTTGAAGATAGGTCAGCAGTTTGGAGGACTGCATGACAAATCGGTCAATTGGCATTCGGTGGTGGATCATAGATTCCTGAGGTTTTGTATTGATATTAAGGTGGAGAACCCATAACTAGCTGGTTTTTCAAAACCAAGAGGATGGGAGTGAGAACTGGATACAGTTTAAATATGAGAGGTTACTAGATTTCTACTTTCGGCATGGTAGACTAGATCATATGGCTGGGAGATGCAATTTTACTGAGCTGGCAACTATAAAGTTGATGAACGAGTTAGTAGCCCGACTGTACGGTCATTGGCTCCGGGTAGGGGTCTCTGGGGAATTTCTTTCAAAAACTTGGAATTTTTGGTAGTCAACAGGGGCGGCCAACCGTTGAGGGAAACCATTAATGTGAATGTGAGTAGTCTATCAAACATGGCGTGTCTGATGAGTAATACAGTGGAATCTGACGAGGGCAAAAAGAGCGGAAAGGAAAGTTCACAGATGGAGGAGATACTTGGGAACACAAATAAAAAAGTCGTGACTACTTCAATAGCATTCATGCATTGTTCCCGGAGATAGACACTCTTTACTATACTTTTTAGGACATGGACGCGAGTGGGCGTTTTGATTTTAAAAGCTAGTGGTTGAAAAGGCTAGGGAAAACCAGTGTGATATTGCCAATCTTCGTACTTTGGCTAGACGGGGAGCAGAGCCAATAGCATCAATAGAGATTCACAGAAGACGCCAATTCAGGGAGCTAGACCTACATGGGATGGAAGATGATCTAGCAATTTGGCTTAATATTGGATCGGACAGAGTGCATGAAGCAGTTGGGCTAGGCAGGCCTAAAGCCATTAGTCTCAAATCCATAAGAGATTTAAGAATAGTAATAAATACAGAAAAATATAAAACAGAAATAAATTTAGAATACTTAGAAGAAAAATTAATAAATTTAAATAAAAACTTAGAATTAATATCAACTTTAAAAAATAGGCAGAGTACTAAAAATATTAGGACCTAAAGTTATAATTAAATAATGAAATTAGAAAGAAAATCTAGATACAACAATGTTAGAAAAATTAAAAAGATATTTAAATTTTTCAAATAAATGAAAGGAAGTAATAAAGCGTACGGAAGATTTAATTGACAAAGAAGATGCAGATATATTATTAGAAAAATGATTTAATCAAGAAAAATTTTTATAATAAAGGAATATTAGATAAATTAAAAAGTAGTACAGTAAAAAAGAGGAAGCTTTTGTTATATGGAAGGCTTTTTTTATAGAAGGCCTGGTGGGCCTTTAACATGAGGAATTGGAAGTGGGGTCATTTGTGAGCCCAGTTACCTTGCGGCATGACGGGTTGTACGTGGATTTAATTGAGTTTGGGCCAGGGGAGGAAGCAAGATCAAAAGGTTTGAAACGTAGTGATATTCCCCGAATTGAAGAAGTAGCTTTAAAGCTCCAATCATCTTCCATTTCACCAATAGGATTCATGCATGGAAAAGATACGTCTAGAGATAGGCCCAGTTATTTTACAAGATCTTCACGGAGACGACAATGGCGACTGCGGAGGAAGGTAGCAGCTTTAAAGGATGAGACTCCTGTCCTATAGTTTTCTTAAAGATAGTATTGGAAGGATGGATTATCTAATGGCCAAGGAGGCGGCCCAACCAAGCCCCCCCTCTTTCATGACCATTCTGGCATGGAATTGTAGGGGCTTAGGTAGGAAGAAGACAGTCTTAGAGCTCGAGGGATTAGTTAAGAAATTGAGACCATCATGCCTCTTTCTAGCTGAAACAAAAGGTAAACCGACAGGTATGGAAAAACTAAGTCGACAATTATTGTTTGATCTTCTGGTTATTGTAGATGTGGTGGGTAAAGCAGGTGGTTTGGCTCTAATATGGAACAACAACGTGAAGCTTGAGTGTATTGAGAAGGATGCGAATTCAATGGTTTTTGTGGTTGCTAATGCTATTGGAACTACTTCTTGGAAGGGTTTTGCGTGCTACGGTCCAACAAAATATGTTGAAAAGAAAAAGTTTTGGGAAAGGATGGGCGGCATTGCGGGAGGAAAGGCTTGGTGGTCTTCGTGACTTAAATGAGATTGTAGATAGCTCATAGAAGATGGGAGGTAGAAATATTTTTTGGGAAAACTCTGTTCCTGAAGAATTTTATTTTTCATACTGGTGGTGTGGATTTACGGTTCTCCGGACGGAAGTTACAAGCAAGAGAGTCTTATTGAGGAAAGACTGGATAGAGCAGTGGCTAACATCAGCTGGATGTATCTTTTTCCAGAGTATAATGTGATGAATTTAGGAATAGATGAATCAGACCAATCACCTATTTTAATTACTACGGGAGTTAAAGAGTGTCCTCTACCATGACCATTTAGGTTCTTGGAAGCTTAAACTTTGGACGTGGATAGTTTTTGCGTGGTTGACCATGCTTGGACCTCAATTATGGTGGGTAGGCCTGAGTTTCGAAAGCTCTGTTAAACACTGAGAAGGCTTTCAAAGTTTGGAATAAGAATTCTTTTGGTCAGGTCCATCAACAAATTGGAAGAAAAGTTATGCTTTTACCAACAAAAAGAAGATTGGTTTTGTGTTAAGTCTAGTGCTAGACAGAATTTGATTATTGAGGAGTTGCGTTATCTGCGAATTAGACAGGAATCGATTTACATGAAGAAATCGAGGGAGTTGTAGTTTTCTATGGGGATAAGAATACAAAGTTATTTCATACTTCTACTCAAGTTAGAAGGAAGAGAATAGTATTGAAGCAATTAATTTGGAAGGGAAGTGGATTACAGGGAGAGTAAGTATAGGGAACTATTTTCTTAGAGAATTTGAAGAGCTATATTCTTCAGATATTCCTTCTCTACCCATGACTTATAAGAGCTGATATCTCCCTGTATTTCAGAGATGGAGAATGAGGTTCTTATGGCAATCCCCTCTAGAGAAGATATTCGGCAAATGTTATGGGGTATGAACCCGTTGAAAAGTTTAGGTCCGGATGGGTTCTCGGTTAGTTTTTATAGGAACTATTGGAATACTATGAGAGAGCAAGTTATCAATTTCTTCTAGGAGTGCTTCATAAAAGACAAGTGTCGGCTTTGATGAATAGAACTAACATTGTTCGATTCGAAAGTCGGTGCTTTGAACTTCAATCAGTTTAGACCTATAAGCTTATGCAATGTGAGTTACAAAATAGTGTCTACAATTCTTACTTCCAGACTTGGTAGACATTTGGGGGGGAATGATTGCCCCAAATCAGGGTGCTTTATAAAACGACAATGGATTGTAGAGAACTCTATGGTAGCACAAGAATTGGTGCACAAAGTGAAGAAGTATAAAAGGAAAAAAGGTATTATGCTGGTCAAGCTTGACCTCAAGAGAGCATACAATCTGCTGAAATGGAGTTTCTTGGGCGTGGTCTGGGAGCTTAGGGATTTTCCAACAAGTTTCTCAGATGATCTTTAGCTATGTTAGTAGTGTCGGTATGGCCGCTTTTGAATAGAAGTATATGTGGAGAAATTAATTCTACTCGAGTGCAGGAGGGATTATTCTTTATCTTTGAGGTCCTATCCAAACTTGTCTAGCAATAGGAAAATTCAGGAGCTTTAAATGGTATTAAAATTAGTAGACAAGCATATCTAGTGTCTCATACATTTATATGCAAATGATATGCTCCTAGCCTATATGGGGAATGAAGGCAACACAACTTCACTAATGAATATCTTGTCTAAATACTATGCTTGGGCAACAAGTTAGTGTTGAGAAGTCCAATATTTTCTTTTCACGGGAACTAATTATCGATGAAGCGGAAGATAAAGGCTATCATGGCGTTCAAGGAATAGGGCCTCGGCGGTCTACCTTGGTGATTCTCTCACCTTTAGTCGTAGCGATCTCAAGAATCCAACAGATTTCCAAGAGGGTTCAACAAAGGTTGGAAGGATGGCAAAGCCAGCTTTTGTCAAGAGCTAAAAAGACCACTGTCTTATACGTTCAGTTGCGTATTCCATACCACTTTACTCTATGTCAACTTTTAAATGACCTAGTTCTTCTTGTTAGCGCCTCAACTCCATGATCGCATTTTTATGGGAAGTGAAGAGAAGAAAATCAAAGTTTCTAGCCGTAGGGCTTGGTGATATTTACACTCCAAAGGCTACGGGGAGGATTAGAGTTACGCAAATCTCGGAGATGAATTTGGCCATGCTAGCCAAATTTAGATGGTCTATAGCAGGTGATAGAGATTGTCTTTGGGTCAATTTGTTGAAGCAAAGTACCTTACTCATTTATCGTTTTTCAGTTGCATTCGAAAAAGAGGAGATTCAATGGTGTGGAGGGGTATTCTCTCTACTATGCCGATCATTAGGAGAGCCTCTTATTATAAGCTAGGAGATGGATTTTTTATTAACCCCTGGAATGATCCTTGGATCCCTTGGTTTATGAACTTAGTTCCAAAAGTCAAGGATAATATTGATTAATCTCTTTAGAAAATGGTTGCCGACCTTAGGATTGGAAGTAGATTGGAGTGGGATCAAGCTCTAATCTCTAGTATCTGTGATCAAGAATCAGGGATGCAATTATGCATGTGGAGTGGCTGGATTCTTCTAGCTTGGATAAATTACTTTGGATGGGAGACATGTTAGGTCTATTTTCATGACGGAGTTATGAGGAGATCGTTAGAGTTAGAGTTGGGGAGGTTTTAATCCCTTATGGAAGCGACTATGGAAGTGTAAATTGCATGAAAGGTTGAAACATCATTGTTGGAGGATGCTTACAAATGTTCTCCTACTAGAGAATTGGTAGCTCAAAGGGCCGGGTCAAGGGACATTTCTGTCACTTTTGTGGACTGAGTTGGAATCCAATCTGCATTTTTGAATTAATTAATTTTACCCCAATCCATCTACGAAAATGCTGATGGATGGAGTAAAGCATGAGGATTTTGTAGGGTGTAGTGCTTCTCTGTTTTACTCAATTTGAAACACTTGCTTTGTTTATGTTTTTGAATGGTCTATCAATTGGCATAATTTAATTTTAAATTTTAACAACTGCGGTGGAGGAGTTTATGTCTACAAATACTCAATCTCCTCCATCGGTGGCTTCGGATCTCAAGGTTGGTGTCCTCCTCAACAAGGTTTCATTAAGGTTAACATTGATGCTTTGCATTTGTCGAGGGTAAAGCATTCTGCCATAGTGGTAAGAGATGAGCATGGTCACCTTCTTTAGCTAGGCTCCAAGTTGATGAAGTGTGTGTCCCCATTCGTGGTTGAAGTGGAACCATTGTGGTGGGCTGGGTATGGATTAGTGTGGCTAGAGGAATATTGATTAGGAGGCGGATGCCAAAGAGATCGAAAGAGTGTTAGTGCAAAAGAGGATCATTCCTGTTGGTATGCTTATCATTCCCTTTGTAGTATTTGAAAGTGCTTTGTGAGCCAAGGCTGGAAGATAAGTTGGAAGAGCAAAAGATGCAATCTGGTCGCTGATGCAGTCGCGAAACTTTCGTTTTCTACTAAGAGTGCTTTAATTTTTGATGAATTTTCTTTACAGTTTATTCTTCCTTGTGTTATGGAACTTCTCTTGGCTGAGCAGGTGTTTGCTGCTGTATAACCCTTTTCTTAGGTTCTTTTTTTTTGCTAATGCATCTTCATTTACCAAAAAAAGAAAAGAATGTGAATTGGTAAATTTTCGATAAAGCTCCAATTTAGCCATGTTTATCCTCGTTTGAATATAAAATAAACAAAGAGGAAGGGAGGGAATATATTAATTTATTTATTTTTAATACAAATTGGGCATTTAAATTCAAACTTCACTTGTAAAAGACGAAAAGACCCTTTAAAAAATATTTACCGTTTTATATTTTTAATAATTTTATTTAAAAGGAGTAGAATAGTCTAGTTATTTCTTCTTTTCCTATGTTTGGTTGCAATAAAAGGAGTAGAACTTTGAATCCATGCACATTATAAACACTCATGAGATGGTGACAAATTTTTAAAACACAATTTATTTAAAATTTAATGTTATATATACTTCGTCTACTTTAATCTGTCGGTCGTATACTAAATTTCTCATATATATATATATATAGTTGAATTTTAAAAGAAAAAGATTGAGGCGTTGAAAAAAAAAATGAAAAAAAGAAAGACGAAGGAACAAAAAACGAAATGAGTGACAAGTTTTCGTTTACAAATAAAGAAGTTTGCGTTAAAAAAAATGTACTTTTTGAAGCATCAAAATCAAATCACTGAGTAAAAAATAAAGTTACCAAGTGATTATTAATTTATTCATCAAAAAAAAAAGAAGTGATTATTAATTTATTTATACATTTATATGTGAGTCCATGTAAGCTTTCGCCGAATATGCCAGACAGGTCAAGGCCGTGGACCCCGGTGCATATGATGTGTTCCAAATTCAAGTAAGCTGCTCTCAGAAAACCATTAAACCCAGTCGTCCCCGTCATCGTGGGCTTCAAAAGCTTAATTACGAACTCTGCATTAATTGTCCAGCTCTGCTTTCATTCTACTCCGGTTGCCTTCAAGGTAACGTGCCCTTCTTTGTTTAGTTTTTAAGTCTCTTCCTGATTTCCCGTTATTTCTAGTCTCTGTGTTTCTACTCTTTCCACTTTGCAATATATTAAGCTTTCATTTACCACCAAAAAAACATATGTAAGGTCTGTCTGTCTGTATATTTGGCAGATCAACTTTATATTTTCCCAGGAAAAAAAACTCAGTACCTGAGCTTAGTTTTCTTTGTCCTCTGATCGCTTTTAGATCTCCTTTAAATCTTTTTGCTCTCTGTAGTTACGTACCTTTTTTATTTAGTTTTAGTTCTTTTAAAAAAAAAGAAAATTGAAAAGCAAAAAATGGAAAAAATACAAGGGTCTTATATGCTTTACTAGTCCCTTCGTTTGATTTTTAATTTCTTTTTTTTTGGGGGACCTTTTATTCATATTTACGGTTTGAATAAAGTTTGGGTTCAAAATCGTAAAAACGAGTTTGAGCAAGTAAGATTTGTGTGTTTGATGGAGCTTGTTCTAAGGAAGGAAGTTGAAGATCAAGTAGGTAGCTTGGCTTGATAAAGAGACTAAAGGTAAGAATTTATCTACTTTGCCCATTAAATCTTCTTGTAGTTTGCGTTTTGAGTTTGAATATTCTCTCTCCTCATTGCAGTTGTCATCATCATCTTAATTTCCTGCATTCCGTGACAAACCATACAAACTAAACTTCGATTGGAAGTGAGCATGGAACTACCATTTATAATTATTTGTTATTTTATCAAATCCACGTGTCTTACAATGATTAGGTGTTCCTGGGTTAAACAATTAAGCACCTCGATCTCATTTTTCATATGAAATATCCAGGAGGACTTAATTGTCTGCAATTTTTCATACGTGGAATTGCTTTTAGGTACCATAACTCTGCATTCCTTCGAATTGCTTTTAGGTATGCTTCCAATTTGTTTTGGTAGTTTCTTAATTTGTTCTGCTTCTCAATTGGAAAAAAGCCAACAAAATAACCAAACTAAAGAAAGAGAAAATAAATAAAGGAGAAGGTAACTTTTGCTGTTTTGTTGCAAGTGAAGGAAATTGGAAAAGCAGCTTATATATATACACACACGCTATTTTTCCAAATTTTATTCAAAATTATTAATCCTCACTTCAGTCTCTGACAAGTGAAGGAAATTTATGTTTTAAGTTTGTTGTTTTAATTGAGTTGATTATATATTCTTATTGCAGTTGTGCTGGCAATTCTTTATCTGTGATTGTGAGTATACCAAAAGTAAGTTGAACAACTTGAAGTTCTCTGCAACAGAGGATATGGAATCTATTGGTCTACTTGAACCAGTTGTGGACCACGCAATTACACCGGTTGTACGCCAAGTGGGCTATCTTATTAACTACAAAAGCAATGTTCACAATCTCGAGACTAAAACAGGGGAATTACGTCAGGCTATACAAAGACTCCAACACGATGTAGACGATGAACTAAGAAAAGTTGGCCAAAAAACCGAAGCTGATGTTGAGGAATGGCTTACAAAAGTGAATAAGATCATTGATGAGGCGGACCAGTTCATGAAAGACGAACGACAAGCAAAGAAATGTCTTAACGGGTTCTGTCGATATCATCCAAGTAGGAAAGCAGCAAAACTGTCACAGAAAATTATGGTTGAGCTCCAAAAGCGCAAAGAATTTCCAAGGCTTACATATAGCACTCCCCTTCAGGATATTTGGGATCCCTGCCTAGATTTTCAATCAAGGACTTCAATTGTGACTCAAATTTTGGAAGAATTCAAAAAAGATAATATCAACATGATTGGGGTTTATGGGATGGGTGGTGTGGGTAAAACCACACTTGTCAAACAAGTTGCCAGGAAAGCAGAGGAGGAGAAGTTATTCGGTAATGTGGTGAAAGTAGAAGTAAAGCAGAATACAGAGGCGGAAAGGATTCAAAGAGAAATTGCTGAAAAGCTTGGCGTAAAGTTTGGTGAATCTGGGACTCTTATTGGAAGAGAGCATATTGTTAGGCAATCTGGCATGGGTTTTGATGAAAAGCATACTGTAGCTGGAAGAGCACGTATCCTAAGCAATTTTATAAAAGACAAGAAGATTCTTGTCATTTTTGACGACGTTTGGGAAGAGCTTGATTTGGAAAAACTGGGAGTTCCAGTTGGGATGTGTAAAGTTCTGGTGACTTCTAGAATTAAAGAAGTATTATCCTCTAAGATGGGCATAGAAACAAATATTCAGCTGAATGTTTTAAATGAAGAAGACACTTGGAGTTTATTCGAGAAAACAGTCGGTGATGCTGTTAAAGGTCCTGATGTTGGAAAAGTAGCAATTGAAGTAGCAAATGAATGTAAAGGTTTGCCAATTTTAGTTGTAACAGTTGCAAAAGCATTAAAGGGCCGCAAAGAATTACACTCGTGGAAAGACGTTTTGGGGCGTCTAAAAGGAAAGCAAATGTTAGAAACTGCATACTCGGGCATAAAGTGGAGTTACGATCAGTTGGAAAGCGAGGAGCTGAAATCACTGTTTTTGTTCTTTGGCATGCTTGGAGGAAGAGATCATTTCCTAGAAGACATGTTGAAATATACACTGGGATTGGGTTTAAACTTGTATGAAGGCATCAATGCAATGGAAGATTCACGTAACAGATTACACTCATTGGTTGACAAACTTAAAGACACTTGTTTGTTGCTTGATACTGATGTTAATGGGAAAGTCATAATGCATGATCTAGTATGTGAATTTGCTAGAAAAATTGCATCTACTGATCAACGTTTCTTATCTTTAGAATATGTAGATCTCTTGAAAGAGTGGCCAATCAAAGAATTCCTTGAAAAGTGCACTACGATGTCACTCTATCAGATCAATGTCCCAAATCTACCAGATGAGTTGGAATGCCCAAGTTTACAACATTTCGATTTGTTTAGTAAAGATAAGATGTTGGAAATTCCACCCCACCTTTTCAAGAAAATGAAACAACTCAAAGTTTTAGATTTAACAAATCTGCATATTCCATCACTGCCTTCATCTATCCAATCTCTAACCAGTCTGCAAACATTGTGTTTGGATCTGTGCGAATTGAGAGATATATCTATAGTTGGAGATCTAAGAAGCTTGGAAATTCTTAGCCTCGTGTATTCCAGGTTGAAACAGTTACCCAAAGAAATAGGGTGTTTGACTCGACTACGGCTGTTGGATTTGAGTGGATGCCCTGAACTTGAAGTGATTTATCCAGACGTCATAAGAAGCTTGACGAGGTTAGAAGAATTGAATATGAATAATAGCTTCAACAAGTGGGAGACTGAAGAAGCAAGTAATAATATTGGTGGGAGAAGTAATGCCAGCCTTTCAGAGCTGAAGCATTTGCCTAACCTCACCACATTAGGCATAAATATTGAGGATGCTTACCAGTTACCAATTAACTTTTTCTCTGAAAAGTTAAAACACTTCAAGATATTTATTGGTGATGTGTGGGATTGGGATACTGAATATGCAACTTCAAAGACTCTGAAACTCAAGCTCTCTCAAAGAAATCAGTGGGACCGAGGTCTTGAATCAGTATTGAATAGATGTGAAGATTTGTCCTTGGATGTATTTGAGGGACTTAATAACATTATTGTTTATCTACAAGATAAGGATGGTTTTCAACGACTGAAGAAACTCCACGTCCAAAATAATCCGGAAATTTCACATGTTGTCCACTCAAATATTGGCTACAGCAGGATTCATTCTCGTACTGTCTTCCCCATCTTAGAGGCATTGTCTCTTTACAACCTTGTTAGCTTGGAAAGTGTATGCACTGGGCAACTGGCAGTTGAGTCTTTTAAAAAGTTAAAAATCATGAAAGTAAAAAACTGTCCTAAATTGAAGAATCTCTTTTTGTCTACAACCATCTTACACTTTTTGCAACTTGAAGAAATAGAAGTTGAAGATTGCAAAAACTTGAAAGAGATTGTTGAAGGAAAAGAAGAGCTTGTGGATGAAGTAAATGATCCCATCGAATTTCATGGGCTACGATCATTGACGCTCCAAAATCTACCAGAGCTTATTAGTTTCTCCTCATATCATAGCCCACTCGTAGCATCTACAAACAGGAATCCCATGCAACTATTCAATGATAAGGTACTTATATAATACTATGATTTCAACTTCATTTTGTATAGTAAGTGGTATGGTATATCTCCATAAATAAATTTGTTTTTTGCATGACAAGTGGTTAACAGCTAAAGATAAAAAACAGATTTTTCTTTATCGGTTACACCTTTTACAGACATCTTCGAAAAGTGTCAAACATGAGGGATCTTAATGCAATCTTTCCTTTTTTACAAAAATATTAATAGTAATTCCAAATACATGGTCTTATTATGGATAACACAATATATTAGGAATTTGATCTTTATGTTATTTATTTATACAATTTACATTTAGTTACTACTAGTTTGCTACTCTGTTCCTATACATGAATTGTTTAAATGGATTATTATGAATTAATAAATGAGTGTACAGGTTGTGTTTCCCAAGTTGGAGGCCTTGAAATTATCATCCATTCCTCTGAATAAGTTATGGGATGACCAGCTTTCAGCAAGATTATGTTGGATTCAAAATTTAACAAGCTTGGTCATTGAAGGTTGTGACGGTCTAACATTCTTGTGCTCATCTTCCATGTCCATGAACTTATTTGTGCAACTCAAAACACTTGAGATACGCAGATGTCAAAACATGGTAGAGATAATATTAACCGAAGAATATGGTGAAGTAAAGAATATGGATAACATGTTTCCAAAGCTAGGAATTCTGAGGCTAGAAGCTCTTGAAAACTTGGAAAAATTCTGCACATCAGCAAGTTCTACTGAATTTCCATGTTTGCAACGCTTGATTATAGAAAACTGTACTAAACTAGGGCCGTTCATCGTTGATCCTATAAGGAGGAAAAATGTTATAGATGCTGCTGGACACGATCTGTTTGATGAAAAGGTATATGTAGGTTTGCTTTCCTTATTTATTTTAAATACGTGTGTATATAAATAAAGAGAATCATGTGATATGAATATTAGAAGCATCCTTATTTTGTTTGCAGGTTGGATTTCCTAGATTGGAGTACTTGAGTATAAAAGGCCTGCATAAGTTGACGAGTATATGGCACACCCAACTTGCTCCTAATTCATTTTGCAAACTCATTCAATTTAGGGTTATATCTTGCTCAAGTTTAATACATATTCTTGTGCCGGGTATACTCGAAAGGTTGCAGAGTTTGAAGGACTTAATAGTATTGGATTGTGAGTCAGTGGAAGCGGTATTTGAAGTTGAAGGAAAATCAGGTGGTGATTATAATCAGTCAGAGATATTCATCTTTCAAAATCTAACTGAAGTTAGAATAAGGGATTGTAAGAGTCTGAAAAATGTTTTTCCAGCCCCAGTGGCTAAACATCTTGAGAAGCTAGAGAAATTGAGGATAAACAATTGTGAGGTATTGGAGCAAATCGTTGGTGAAGAAGAAGTGGGTCTACAAACGATAATAACGCCCAAGTTTGTGTTCCCACGTTTAATGTTTCTAAGACTAGCGTGGCTACCGCAGCTTAGAAGTTTTTATCCGGGGAAGCATACTTCCATGTGGCCGTCACTCAAAGAATTGATGTTCCAATGCGACAAGATTGAGATTTTGGCGGAGGAATATTCAAGCTTCCAACAGCAACAACACGAACAGGCTAAACGACCGCTCTTTTTATTCGAAAAGGTAAGACTAATTACTTGTACTATTTCTTACCCCTATTCCTCTATTAAAATTTTCAAATTTAATACATATAAAATTGTTTGGTAACATATGAACATATTAAAACAAGGAATAAACATATGAACATTGTAACCTTTGAGGATTAAAGTAAGACACTTCCGACAAAAAAATATATAATTGTTTGGTGACTATTTTTCAAATTTTTTAAAACATATATGAACATATTAAAACAAGGAATTAACATATGAACATTAATTACAATTGCAAACAATAATCATCTATAAAATGTACACAAAATTAATTTTTTAGGTCAGCAATAAAGAATCACACACAATGCACACATGTACACAAAACTACCTGAGTAATTAGGAGATTCCATCAAAAAGAAAAAAGATAAAGAAGATATTAAGCAACAATAACAAGAAAACAGAAAAACTAAATCTAAAACTTATGAAGAAATTAATGATTTTTTGTGCGTCAAGAAATAAATGGTATGATTAAAATTACTTTCCTATAATAATAATAATAATAATAATAATAATAATGATGATGATGATGATGATGATGGTTTATTGTTTGATGCTGGACACAAAAAATTACATTACATTTATGACAACACTAAATGGTGGGCCTCTAATTTGTTCTCAATTTTAAATTGAGCCTTGTATTCTTTATATTTTTTAATTAGCACTCGATTCAATATTTTGGTTTCGATGTATGAGTCTTGGTATAAAAGACGAATACCCATAATAAAATTTAAGAAAACAGAGAATATTATAAATGATAACATGTTTATGCAGGGTTCATTCTCCAATTTGGAAGTCATGCACATCTGCTTCGACTTTCACGTTCTCCAATATAGTTTGGTACCACTGGAGTTCTTTAAAATAACTCATCTTCGAATGTATTTTATAAGGAATCCAACATCAGCGGATCTATCTGTTTTCCTTCAAAGACTTCACAATCTGAAAACACTTGAATTGGTTTATGGCGATATGGAAGAAATATTTCTCAATGAAGAACTACATGTCTTTGCACATTTAAGAACTCTTACGATTCGTGCAATGCACAACCTTATACAAGTATGGAAGAGAACTCCCATCTCGCAGGCCCTGTTTTCACAGACTTGGAAATTCTTAAAGTGGAGGATTGTGGCAGATTGGTGAATATAGTGTCCTCCGCTATATCCTTCCGTAATTTAGTCCAATTGGAAGTGCTCGAATGTCATGAACTGAAACATCTAATCTCATGTTCAGTGGCTAAAAGCTTCGTCCAACTCCAAAGTATGAGAGTTGAGAATTGTCAAGCAATGGTAGAAATTCTTGCAAGCAGCGATGACACTGGAAATATTGATGATGCAGATGCAAATGAAATCACTTTCGGTAGGTTGAAAGATTTGAAACTTTCTAATCTACAGAATCTGAAAGGTTTTGCTCTCGGAATTACAATGTCATATTCCCATTCTTGACAACTTTGTCAGTGACTCGTTGCCTAGAGATGAAGATTTCTATTGATGGTGTACTCCAAAATGATTCAAAACATGAAGTACTTCGGATAACCGAGGAAGAAGAAAAGGACAAGATGATGATAATGAAGACAATAATGATGATGTTGATGAATTTGAGAAGTGGGGTGACGATAATTATGATCACGTAGTGTTAATGCCGTCATTTTCAACCAACAAAATAAACATTCAATAATCTTTAACTCTTACAGGTTTTTATTTTCTTTATAGTTCAATATATATATATATATAATTAAAATCTGTTTGCACCAAATGAATAAATAACTTCTGATAAGTCTCAAGGTATATGGTTTCATTGTTTCTTTGTCAGTGAAAGATTCCAAGGAGGGGCTGTTGATGCAACGATACATGATATACAAATGAGAGCAAGTTTCAGTGTGAGTACGCATGATATGCAAATTACATTATTATTTAGGGTTTTATTGCATCAATGCACCTGAGTTATTCATAAGATTATAAATTATCTCCTGAATTATAAAATTGATACTAATAACTCTTTGATTTTTAAAAATAAATTACAAATTGCTCTATAAATTAGTACCATTATTTATAAATTTTAAAAACAGTTGTAAATTATCTTATAAACTATGAAATTATTACCAATACCTCTAAAACTTTGAAAAACTGTTGAAAATTGCCTTGAACTCATAAACTTGTTTTTGTTTGAGAATCTTAAGTATTGTAATATTTGATTCTATATGGTAAATTTTATAAAAAGATTCATTGTCTGATCCTCAAAATGTTGCAATATACAGTTTATAACTATGTTTTTGTTTTGGATTAACAAATATGTAGTTGGCAAAATGGAGACGACAAATTATACAAGTTTGGTGAAAGGCAACATTGCTTAAAAAGTAATGATAATATTTTTATTATGCTTGCGAAGCGTCTTGAAGAGGAGCTACATTCATTTATGTAATGTATTATAATTATGTTAATTAGATAAATATATAATGCATTTAGTTAGCTGAATTCTCCAATAAAAAGTGTATTGTACTTGTATTTTACTCTACAAATTGTATTTTATTTTATGCATGTACATGAAAATATTAGGTCAATAGCATTCAAGCATATAATATATACTATACAAAAATATAAGTGCTGTTCAAAAGATATTCTATCGACACTTCCGTAAATAACAAAACAGTAAAACACTTCACCGTAACGTTCGTTATGGGTTGATTGTAAGTCCAAATGCAAACCCAATTTGGGCTCCATAGAAGGCCCAACTATAATCTAAGCAGCGCAACCCACCTAATCAAGCCATTGCACAGTCACCAAGGTGTGGGCCCCTTTTATGTGCTGCCAAGAAGAATTAAATGTCAATTCTTTAAAAATTATTACAAATTTCGTTTTCTGGTTAACGGAAAGTAAAACGTAAAATATACAAAATATAAATCGGGTTCTAACTTTTCACAGCCCAGTACAACACGAAGAATCGATGCAAAGTGGTCTCGGAAGAAAATCATACAATTGAAAATTCTTCTTAATTTAGAGTGTATATGCTTTGTTGTACAATCTTGGTGGACAAATTTTGCTCTCGGTTGTTGGTTTACGTACGTTCATAGCCTTTGTATATTCATGTATATATATTTGTTTCTCAGACAAGGATTTCACACGTTATACTTCTCTTTATATATATTATAATATATATATATATATATAACTGTCAAAAACAGTTGCACTGATAACTGCCCATCATGAGCGTTCAGTTACCAAATATCGGTTACCAACGCTGGTTAATAGTTTTGATACAATAAGAGATTTATGAATATAAGCATGTTGTAATGCAGAGAACCTTCAAATCCATATTGCGGGTTTTCTTTTATGATATATATTGAAAGAACAAGAAATATAGAAAAATAACAAAACTGGAAACACGTGAACTGGTATAAAGAACTATTATATTTCTTGCTTGCTTTTTCAAAGAGTTACACAATATATAATATTTGCAATAGCTACAGTATATGTACAACCCATATTATCTCTTTGTATAGATGACTCCATACACTGTGATACAAAGTGATGACTCAACAAATGTGATAATAAATGTGATAAGACTATCATAACAACTTTAGCTTCTATCACAACAGCTTTAGCTTCTATCTTGTATGTTAACATCCCCTTCAAGCAAGGCGGTAACTCAATCACGTTCAGCTTGCTGCGCAGATAAAGAAAACGTGGTGTAGGCAGTGTTTTCGTCAAGGTATCAGCAATTTGATCTTTGCTTGGAATAAAACAAACTGCTAACGACTTTTGCATGACCTTGTCACAAACAAAGTGAACGTGTATCTCGATATGCTTTGTTCTTGCATGAAAAATGGAACTGACAGCTAAGTGACCAACACTAATATTGTCACACCATAAAATAGGAACTGAGGATGAGTTAAAATTGAGTTCACTTAACAAATTTTGTGTAACACACCCTAACTAAGTCCCTTAGGTGAACAAGGTTAGAGTACTACCAAAACTTAACTTGCAAAAATTATAAAAAATTTAAAACTTATTCAATCATATTTGCATAGGCAGTCAAGCTCATACTTAGATTGCTATTAAATACTTAAATAATTATCACAAAATATTATAGTAACTAATTAAATACATAACTTCTAATATAATTATAAAGAATATTAATAAGTTAATTCAAAGAATTATAACTATACTTTAACACACGTCCAACCACATTAAAACACTCCAATTTAATAGGAAAATAGTTTTCAGTTGAAAATGAAATAAAAACAATATCACCATAGGTAGACAACATTATTACTTTTTCTAGATACCCCGAGGAACCTCCTCGAGCTACCAGCGTGTACGATCCCCACAAGTTTGAATAAGTAAGCGGTCTAAGCATGCTCACCGGGAAAGAAAATAAGAAAAAGCGTGAGTGTACAAAACTCAAGAGCTTTCCCAAAATCCATACAAAGCGTTAAAAGCATACATATAACTTCACATGCCAATAAAGATCACAATAACAAACTAATCATAAACTTGCTTAATCATGAATGTCTCATACTTAAAGATTCGTAACATTTCATAGCTCATCGTGAACTTATAACATAATCAAAAAGAAAACTTATAATGCATGCATGATTAATGAGCTTATCTCATAATGGTTGGATTTTCATGCAAAATATCAAAAGGGTGCATGCGTCTCAATCTCACTTTAGCATAACAAGTAAGCATTTCATCCTACTTATAGCTTACAACATAAAAAGGAGGTGCATGCATCTCAATCTCACTTTAGCAATACACCGTAAGCATTTCAGTCTACTTATAACTTACATGGTTTGTCATGATCAAACCTAAAACTTATATAAGCGCTTCAAATACCAACCATATGCAATGTGCAAGTTCCACATGCGTCGTACATTGTTATGCTTATGCATGCAAGTACAAAACAAATGCTATGTAATTGTTCATAATCAAATAGTACATTATTGTGCATATGTATGTATTCATTAATTCTTGTTAAAATAAACATGCATAAAACACATACTTATCGACTCATCAATTTCACATTATTATGACAATAATCTCAAAACTTCCAAGACATGTTAACCAACAATCACATATGGAAAAAGCACAACAACTATATTGTAAAAGTCATAATAAACTCTATACTCATCTAAATCGCATGATTTCAAAGGCACTAGAATCTCCCAAATGTCTTGGATGAGCCATAATTTTCTCATAATTTTAAAAGTAAGTAAATATTTAATATCTACTTTCTAATAAATGTCGATTCTACAATGAACCGAGACGTTCAAGCATTTTTAGTAAATTCCACAAAATCATTTTTTGCCAAAACTAGCAGCATTATAACCATAATAGATATAGATAGCTGTGTAAATTCTTTCATTCCAAACCAAGCAAAGAAACCAAAACACGTTTATCAGAAAACCACAATTGTCTCAGCATTCCAGCAGCTATGTCCTAAACTTCAAAATTCATAACTCACTCATAACAGATTAAAAAATAGATATTTTAAGTCGAGAGTGTTCATAAATATCTTAAACCCAAACTGTAAAATTTTCAAAGAGAAATAAATCCATATGCCCTATGAAATTCTACCGAAAACACCCATTGGTCATAATTTTCCAGATTGACAGTAGGAGCTTCGAAAAATTATAACTATTTCTACAAAAATCTGATTGAGGCGAAACGAAAAGGAGAATGTTCGTAGAAGACAGATCTAATGACAAAAATATATATAAAAATATTAAACATACACTGGTGTTACAAAAATCCTTCAAACTCATCAAATAGTGTATAAATCATAAATCTCTTCGTAATAATAAAAGTAGAAATTATAATATATAAATATATATCATCCAGAAAATCTTCAACTAAAATGATTTGTTTAGGAAAAAACCTACCTTAATCTCTTGAGCTCCTCAACAGATCCGAAAAGTTCCCCGTCAGAAACCATAAAGAACCAAAACGCTTTTTTTTTTTGAATAAAAAGAATGAGAGGAGGAAGAATTGATCATTGAAAAGGTTACAGAGAAAAATAACGTGAGCAGGGGAAAAAGATGTTGTCTTTAAATAGCAGTTTCGAGTTTTGTTATTAATTACGGAATTAATAAAATAAATACACATAAATAACACTTTCTTAGAAATTCATAGTCAGTCATATAAATACTATAAATCAAATTCTCATTGCATACCATATTTGAAGATAATTTATTTAGTAATAAATTAAAATATTAAAACCACTTAATGACAAATTTAATGCCAATTAGGGTTTGAAACCCTAATGCATGTTTGAGGGTCCCACGACTTGAGTCCAAGACAACTCGGTAGCACCATGTACTAAAGCACGATATATTACGATTTCGGGACGCGCAACTATTTGTTGTTTACGAGAGGACCAAGAAATGAGATTCTCACCAAGATATAGACGATACGCCCAGACCACGATCATCAACATTGGAAATCGGGCGTCGGTATAGCCATATAGGGCATTAGTGGCGGATGAGGAAAAACAAACCGATGAAGAGTGCGCTTTGGGTATTATAACAAATGCTTATAAGCGGTCCAATGGGACGGTAGTGGGAGCGTGCAATAATTGACTAAGCTTGTTGACCATAAAAGAGATTGTAGGTCGAGTTAAGGTGACGTATTGAAGAGCGCCTATTGTGCTCTTGTAAAGAAAGGAGTCAGAATGGTTCACCAACCGATTTGCTTAAAGTGATGGAGCTGCGGTGATGGACTAGGCTTGCAAGAAAGCATGTCGGTGCGTTGGAGGAGATCACTAATGTAGCAACTTTGAGATAAATGAAGACCATCAAAAGACCTTGTTGCCTCAATTTCTAAAACGAAGGAAACAGTGCCCAAGTCTTTGAGAGAGAAAGTGGCATTGAGATGCGTAAGGAACTGATTGACCACCGTGGAAACATTACCAATAATAAGAATGTCGTCGACATAAACTAAGACCCAAAGAATTCCACTGGGTTGATTGAGAATAAACAAGGAAGAGTCAAATTTGGAGTTTACGAAACCCAATTGTACAAGGTAACACGTAACAAGTCATACCACGCATGTGGTGCCTGGCGAAGACCATAGAGAAATTTGTGGAGTTGACAAACATAATCTGGATGAGAAGGGTCTTCAAAACCAGGTGGTTGAGACATGTAAACTTTCTCCTGAAGGACCTCATTCAAGAACGCATTATTAACATCAACTTGCCGTACATCCCAGTGATTGGAAATAGCCAAAGATAATATGACACGAATGGTTGACGGCTTTATTATTGGTGAACATTTAGAAAAGTCGACACCGGAGTTTGGAGGAACCCTTGGCAACAGCAAGGGCTTTATGATGTTGAATGAAACCATCATAATTTTTCTTTAGCAGAAATACCCACTTGCCCACAAATTTTTGATGAGAAGCAGAGGTATGAGAGACCAAGTTTTATTCTTCATGAGTGCCACATATTCCTCATTCATGACTGTTTCCAAGAGGGTGAAGCCAACGCCTATGAAACAGCAGAGGGTTCATCAAAATTGGATGAGGAGGAGACCCGGCATTGTAAAGTTTAGGTTTATGAATACGGACTTGTGTTGGAGTATTAAACCAAATTTGTAAAGTTAATTTATTATTAATGTTCGTACATGAATGTGACTCTTTATGTATTAGCATTTAAGAAGGTTCATGCTTAGCATTTAGTGTTAATGTACCTAAGCCTAGTATAAATGTGTGAGAGTCCAAAGTTATAAAAACAACTCCTTTTATCTAAACTTAGTAATACAAAGTAATATTTTCTTAAGTATCAAGTAATATCTCTCAGTGTAATTGAGGGAGCTCACTACCAATTGGGGTGCATCTCCATTCAATATTTATTTTCTCTTATTTTATATCTACATCAAATTGGTATGAGCTAAAAAATCCAAAGGGAAGTGATATGTTTTCGAAAGCTTATTTTATATGATGTTGGAAAGATGTATTTTGGGTTATGTGTCTATTCTCCGAAAGTGTGTGATTTCATGAAAAATTGTCATATGTTTTGAAACAAAATTTTCTCTCCTTCAAATATTCTCTCGTAAATTTTCTCTTATGAATTTGTTTTAAAAAAAAAAGTTTTTATTTGGCACTTTAGAAAAGGGACAATGATCCTTGGTGAAAATAGCAACAATAGGGGTTATCTCTAGGTTTTGCATGTGACAAACCTGTATATCCTTAGTAAAAATAGCAACCCAATGGGGTTAGCTCTAGGTTTTGCATGTGGCAAACTGTATATCCTGGTAAAATTAGCAACCCAATGAGTTAGCTCTAAGTTTTGCATGTGACAATATCTGTGTATTTTGTATCAAGAGAGAAAAGAAATTTTTAAGTTCGAAAGGTGAACTTGAGGAGAGTGCAAAAAAAAAAAAAAAAAGAAGTAGAAGAGGAGATAAAGAAAATGGGAGAGAAGAAGAAAAAAAGAGTGCAAATAAAAAGAAAAATGTGGAGAGTAGAAAAAGATGGTGAGAGAAAAGAACGAAAAAAATGAGAGAAAGGAGAAAAGAAAATGAAGGTGGGAAAGAGAAGACGGCAAAATAGGAGAAGAAAATGTAAGGAAAAGGAGGAAGTGAGGAAAATAGGAGAGAGAGAGAAGAAAATAAAAATAGTGAAGTTAAAAAGAAATAGCAAGAGATAGAGAAGAAAAGAAGAAAAAGAAAAAGGGAGAACAAAAAGAAGAGAGAGAGAGAGAAGGAAAGAAAAAAAGATGGGAATGCTAGTCATTGTGCTTGGCGAATGGGAAACAATATCAACGTGAGATCTTGCAAAGCTTCATTGTTCACCATTCTTTTACTTTACTTTACTTAAGATTAAAGAGAGGGGAGTGGGCAGTGAATGCTTGTTTAGTAGACAGCCAAGCTATGGCTTTGACTAACAGCTACATTGTGGAACTCAAGAGGTGATGATAGAAAATCAAAAGCACCCATTGTGGAGAATGGCACAAATAAATGGAGATGCTTGATAGAGTGTCTAGCAATATTTTTCTTTGTTTCAAGCTTTGAGAGTCAAGAGCAAATTTGGTTTAGGAAGCATTGTTGGAGTATTAAACCAAATTTGTAAAGTTAATTTATTATTAATGTTCGTACATGAATGTGACTCTTCATTTATTAGCATTTAAGAAGGTTCATGCTTAGTATTTTGTGTTAATGTACCAAGCTAAGTATATATAAATGTGTGGAGTCCAAAGTTATAAAAGACAACTCCTTTTATCTAAACTTAGTAATACAAAGTAATATTTTCTCAAGTATGAAGTATCTCTCTCGGTGTAATTGAGGGAGCTCTACTTACCCATTGGGCATCTCCATTCAATATTTATTTTCTCTTATTTTATATCTACATCAGTTGGAATTATAAACTTGATTTATTAGTTTGTGTCTTTTGAGTTTTTCTATGGTTCATGAATTTAGGTTTTTGAGTGTGTTGAGTCTCTAAAAGTCTTATGGTTTCCCAATGGAATTTATTATGTACTAGAATGATTTAGTATAAATAGGTATGCAATGTAATATGACTTAAAAAACTAAGAAATATTTTATTATTGAAGTGTTATAAAAGTATTTTTATGTGTAAGTCTTGAAAGTCTCAGGAGCTCACACACCCATTTGGGTGTGCATCTCCATTCAATCAATTTACATATAGTGTTTTTATGTGTTGTGTTTAATATATTTACCCCTTAATATTGCCATCATCATCTCCATTGTGCATCAAGGCCCATTCACGCTTCCAACAAAGTGGTATCGAGGCTTCATCGGTTGTGGCTAAAATATTTTTTAGTCAAATGTTTTAGAAGTTTGCTTGCTTATTCAATGATTGAAATGCTGTGTTGGCGACAAAAGAAAAAAAAGTTTTCCCATTCTCTTAATATGTTTTGATGAATCACGCATTTAAAATGTTTTGATGTTTTTACTTTCTCTCAATTTGTGTTTTGGTAAAATTGAAGTTGTGCACTCTAAAGAAAGTATGAAAGTAAGATGAGACTTCAAACCATGAGAGGTGGTTTGCTTGAGTAATGGTTTGCAAAGTGGCAAACTAAAGAAAGAAAAATGAGAGAAATCCAAGTTTCGAGAGAAAATAGCGAACTTGAAGAGTGCAAAGAAAAAAAGAAAAGAAGTAGAAGAGAGAAAGAGATAAAAAGAGGAGAGATAGAGAAGAAAAAAAAAGAAAAGAGGAGAGAAGTGAAAAGAAAAAAATATATAGTATATCTCACAAATTTTATGTTTTGTTTATGCAGTATTATGGAGCTTGAAATTTCATTTAAGAGTTTGGTGATTGAAGCTTTTAGGAAATTGAATTTGATGTCGTCGAAGTTTACTATTGTTTACAATAGACCTTCTCATGATAGAAGATTCAAATGTCATTTGAGTAGGCGATACACATTTCGGGTTTACTCATGATAAGATTTTCACAAGTGTGTGGAAGAAGACGTTGAAGCAAGCAGAAAATTCCGCTGCTGAAAGTTTGTTACTATACATGGAGAATCTGAATATGATCATTGTGCTCGATCTTCATCGATCTATTGTTAATGAATACAAAGTCGAATGATGAGCTTGAAGAGAGAGAATATTCTTTTACGACAAAAAATTGAAGAGCTTGAAGATATGGTGGTGAATGAGGATCCAGCTTGATGATGATGGCTAATTTAGTGTTGGCATATTTTTTTAGTATTAGTTATGGTAGTCAAGTTTAAGGGGAATAGTGAAGTTGTAGTAAATCAAGTTTAAAGGGAATGTTGGAATTATAAACTTGATTTATTAGTTTGTGTCTTTTGAGTTTTCTATGGTTCATGAATTTAGGTTTTTGAGTGTGTTGAGTCTCTAAAAGTCTTATGGTTTCCCAATGAAATTTATTATGTACTAGAATGATTTAGTATAAATAGGTATGCAATGTAATATGACTTAAAAAACTAAGAAATATTTTATTATTGAAGTGTTATAAGTATTTTTATTGTGTAAGTCTTGAAAGGTCTCTAGGAGCTCTGCATTGGGGTGTGCATCTCCATTCAATCAATTTACATATAATGTTTTTATGTGCTGTGTTTAATATATTTACCCCTTAATATTGCCATCATCATCTCCATTGTGCATCAAGGCCCGTTCACGCTTCCAACAACTTGAACCGGGTCTGCATGGGATGTAAAGAAGTGGACAATCTTTGCGGCAGGTGAACTTGAAGATCAACAGGAGAAGGAGATGAAGAACCAGAGACAGTGGACACTGAGTTATAAGGCGACACATGCAATGTGGAAGGCGTGAAGTCTGGATCCACAGTGCATGTGGACTGTGAGAACAGCCTGGTGTGGTACCCAGGTGAAAGTGACTGCACTGACATGGTGGTGTGAGTATCTGGTTGCATTTTTAGGAACCGGACTTGGAGAAGGTAGGTGAACCTAAAACTGAATTGGAGGAGGTTGGTGGGCCCAAGACTCTTGATAAGAATGGAGTTGTTAAAGTATTATCCTTGTTTGTGTACGGGCTGGACGTGAGAGGAAAGTCCACTGCCAAAGGAACTTGAGATGGATGAAAGTCTTGGGGATAAGGTTCCTAAAAAAGTTAGGCACCGACAAAAGGGAGTAAAATCATGTTTATTAACGGTGGCATGTGGACCGACCTGATTAGCAAAAGGAAATAAATATTGATTAAAAATAATATGAGAAGATATATATATATATATTATCTGATAACCTTTATGAGAACTATTATAATAAAAAAAGATGTATTTTTCAGAGTGAAATGAAAATTTTTAAAAATTTTTAAATTCTGTAAGGACGGAGAAACGGATAACACTTACAACCAAAATATTTAAACAGTGAAAAATTAAATTTTTTATTAAAAAATTTTTAGACTGGTGAAATAAAATTTAATATTTTTGTAGAAAGTAGATTAATAAGAAAAACTACAATGGAACAGACTTCCCACCAATATTTAAAGGGCATGGAGCTATAAACTAATAATATGAGAGTAGTTTCAATTATGTGTATTTTCATTTTACTTTATCATTTTGATTATGAGTGCTAAAAAACAATTCCAAAATTGACAAGAACTGAAATGAGAGATCGATATTTTTCACCCCAATCAGATTGAAAAGTTTTAATTTTTTCATTTGTTAAATTCTCTACCATTGCTTTAAATTGGAGAAAGATTTTATAAACATCAAATTTTTATTTTATTGGATAAGCCCAGCAAAATTTTGAAAAATCATCCTCAAATAATAGATAATATTTATAACCTTCTGAAGACTCGACGGGGTCCAATCCCCACACATCAGATAACACTAAATCTAATGGTTTGTGGCTTTGATTGAGAGAGCGAGGAAGGAGCAAATAGATGATTACTTTTTCCTAGTTGGCAAGACGAGCAAAATGACATCCATTATTTATGAACAGACAAAGGAATTTGAGTCTGTTAAAACACTTTATTTAATATAAGAGAAGAGGAATTCCCTAGTCTAAAATGTAATAAATGGACTGAAGATAAATGTGAAGCAAGAGAAAAAATAAGACTTTGAACGTTATTTATTTCAGCAACAAAAGACAAAGGAGATGGACTCTTTGAAGGAGAATTGTGGACGCCTGGTAGAAAGACCCTGTACAATCCATCTCTAAGTTCACCTTGAAGCAGTAGCTTCCCTGTAATGTTGTCCTTAGAACATGAATTAAACTCAACAACTGCATCATTATCATAAATTAATTTACAAATACTTAATAAATTTTTAATGATGGAAGGGACATGTAAGATTTTATTTGAAGTAAATGAGACATAACGGAAAAAGCCAATATTTTTTATGTGCAAACCTTGCCCATTGCCTACACACAGCTGATCAGGACCATAGTATTCAGACCTCTGAACCAAGTTAGATTGATCTGGGGTCACATGATTTATGGCCCCATTATCCAAGAGCCATTCTGAACCTGTATTGTTAGATTCAGAGGAGGAATAAAAACTAGAGGAATTAGATGGCGTGGTATTATTTGCAGTCGGTGGACCCTGAAAGTTATTGTCAAACCGGTTGTAACACTTGAAGGCAGCATGGCCTGGTCGTCCACAAATCTGACAAAAAACACGACTGTTCTTCTAATTATTTCTGCCTCTTCGTCCACGACAGTGGCTAGAGCTTCCTCCTCCATTATTGTTGAAGAAATTGTCATGGCCACCATTGAAATCAGGTTTACGAGACTCTTTATCCGCAAGGTTTGCAACCGGAATGACTTCAGTAAGGGCTGGTTAATACGTGTCTCCTGGTTTAGAAGAATAGATTGTACCTCTTCAATGTCTATTGACGAGCGAGAGTTAATGTTGGCTATTACTGCATCAAACTCAAGAGGCAGACTGCCGAGGAGTCGCATGATAAAGTTCTCATATGAAATCGGTGAACCTGCCATAGCAAGACTATCAGCAATATCTTTTAACTTGCAGAAATATAATGTTATAGGTAAGGATTCCTTCTTGGTCGACTGAAACTGGGATTTAAGCTGCATTAATTTGGCTTTGGACTGACTTCCAAACAACTTATCCAAAAAGTCCATAGTTGAAAAGTTGTGGGGGCGGAAACCTTGTTCACCTGTGTGAGTATTTCTTTAGAGATTGAGGAGAGAATCCAGCCCAGTAGTGCTTGGTCGGCTCTGCGCTAAGTTTGTTATTCTGGGTTAGATATTAATTTTCAACACTCTGACCTGCGACTTGAGACATTTGTTTCACCACTTTTTCTGAAGCAGACACTTCACCAGTAATAAAGGTTTCCATGTTGCTGCCGATTATGAATGAGAGCATTTGGGACTTCCATAAGACGTAGTTGTCCTGATCGAGCTTTAAGGGTAAGCTGTAACTGGGTAGGGAATATTGTGGAAAGAAGAATGAAGAAGACGAGTTGGCCATGACGTTGATCTGATGCTCTGATACCATGAAAGAATAAGAAATATAGAAAACTGACAAAATTAGAAACACGTGAACTGGTATACGCTTGCTTTTTCAAAAAGTTACGTACACAGTATATAACACTTGCAATAGCTACAGGATATGTACCCATATTATCTCTCTATACAGATAACTCCATACACTGTGATACAAAGTGATGACTCAATAAATATGATAAATACAAAGTGATGACTCAATAAATACGATAATAAATGTGACAAGACTATCCTGACAGCTTCAGCTTCTATCTTGTACGCTAACATATATATATATATATATATATATATGTGTGTGTGTGTGTGTGTTTTGATTTAAATAATTTTTCAATGAGTTTTTCATGGAGTAAGTATTGTTAACTCAACCGATTAACAGCCAAAAGAAATTTCAAAGACAGATTTATTCATGTTAATTTGACTATTTGGTTATTACGAATTGTGACTTGGATTTGCCTATCAGAGCTGTAGAAGTGGACTCACACCTGAATACATCCTACTTCCTCCTTTTTAAAAAGACGCGTTTGGTATATATTATAAGCTATGCTTGGCGAATAGCACAGTCTTTTCTTTTCAACGATCAGAAATTTTGAGTCAGTGTGTATTATAAACACTCATAGACTGGTAACAAATTTTACTTGGTGACTTGTAATTAACTAATATTACTTGGTGAAGGGTGAACTTGGAAAACTGAACTTACGTAATGAACCATCAATGATCTTACTCAATGATCACAAAAAAAAAAAATGTAGAAGTATTGTTAATAATGTCAACCATAGAAGCAAAAGTAGTGCTACGACCACAAAAACTTTTATCGACATATTTATCAGATAATGTGATAGCTGAGGTATTACAAAATAACTGATAGATAATATATTTTAGAAAAATGAAAAGTAAATTTTAAAATAAAATAAGTTAAATTTATATGAGATAAATTAAATAAATAGCACATGGACTCTCATATCAGTTGGTAAATATAATTTATCAACATCTTGGTAGCTCTAACATTATTATAAAATTGATGCTCAATCAATTTTCTTAGATAATCATCACAAAATAATAACCATAATAATATTAATCGATCCCATTTTAACTTGGTCAAATATATTTAAGACAAACAAATCTCCTAGGGCAGGCTTATTATAAAGGTCTAACTACAAAAGTTGCCATTAAACCTATATCCATGCACTTAACCGGCTGCCTAGCTCCTTTGATCCGGCTTATTATCAACTTGCACATGATCTATTGCTTTAGAGACAAATAACTGCTGTAAGGCTGACTTACTTCTTGCCCTCGGCCTTTCAATTTAATGCCCATTATTATGATTGGATTTCGTGACTTACAGCTCAGACATGTAAATGCAAGCTGACGACTTAATTTATGTTGAAATGAACTTGCAATCTAGAAAAGTTGGAAGAAAGCTGAAGAAAACCTGAAAACAAACAATACAAGATCAATGGGGATGCAAGTGGGATCACGAGCGTATACCATCCGATACTTTAGTCAGTGTATAAAACTTCGTTGGCTTAGAGAGTAAGAAATCACAATGAAAGAAGAAGTACATTGCACGGAGAAAGAGTAAGTGTTTTGGTTGAGATAATGAACCTGAGACTAATCAGGGAATCCTTTCTTAATCTTCACTCTTACCTTTTATGTTCTAATAAGTTATTGATGTTGGATGCACGATAAATATTCAGGCATCACCCCGAGATTATGTCATGTGTCATCAATATGGATGTCAGGAAAGCTGGCAGAGGTGGTAATCCCAAGTTGGCTAGGAGTGGTTGGTGTGGCAGATATATTTGAATAGCTAGTTGCTTGATATTCTTATCCTCTGTATAGGTTGGGAGCCAGCCCACAGGAGATTTTTCAAAACGGGCAAACTAATCTTAAGTGTTTCATGGCCAATTTTTTAAAAATTTCAGGTGGAATTTTTACTTGCTCATGGAACAAATAGGGTTTTCGTGCCCTATCACTTAAGGGATCTATTTTTGAATTTTTTTGACCAATTTTTTTTATAAGTATTATTTTAATTAGTTTTTTTCATCAAATATACTTTTAAATATTTCTAAATTTTCTCACTTTTTTTT
>CM017580.2:6700697-6939126 GCA_007844105.2 Rhamnella rubrinervis | reverse complement strand
GGGCATGCATGCTTGGGAATTTGAAATATTTGTAATATAATTACAATAACTCTAATTCGCAAAATAATAATAATATAATAATAATAATTGTAAAAAGGATTTTTATTTATCTCATACAAACCTCCAAATTACATATATAAAAGACTAGACGAAAAGATGCTTTTGTATATTAACCATAATACGTTCTATATATTTAGCCAATAAGATATATTGAACACTTATATACGTAAATATGTATCACTGAAATTCCAAGCGACGGATGAAAAGTTAAATACATGCACTATACATGTAACTTTTCAATTGCCTCTCATAATTAATAGTCGTCAAATCACACATAAATCAAATTCCAAATCAATTCAAAGTGAGACTCAGACAATTTTTTTTTATATTAATAATGGTGGGGTCCTCATAAGCATAGATGAAAAATTAAAATTTATCCACGAAAGTTTATAAATATATTTTTTTTCTTTTAAGACGTGAATATTATTCATCAATCAAAAAATTATTATTATTTTTCATCAAAATTTTTAATATTTCTTTAATATTTGTAATATTTTTGTTAAAATTTTCATACTAATTCCTTTATAATTTGGTCATAATTTTTATTGAAATTTCTAAAATATTTGTATTAACTATTAAGTATAATTATTTTTTTTTCTCAAATTGTAATTATTATATTTATATACTTGTAGTGTTTCACATATTAAGCTTATTTACTTGGAAATAATATTACACTCATACAATGCAAAATAAAGATCATGGAGTCGAGATTCGGACATTGAATTGTGCAGTAGGAAAAGACTATACATATAGAGAAAGGTACAACGCATATTACACATTAGGAGGAAATCTTTTCTATATTTTGCAGATCAATGAAAAGTGAATATAACACTTATTCAATGGATGGTTATGGAATGTTAGCAACTAATAATTCATGAATATATTCTCAAGTTCAATCATAAGGAGCGCTAGCTACTATGCACAGCCAACTAATATATATATATATATATCACGATTATTACAATAATCACATATAATACCGATCCATATGTATATATTTATAATTACATACAAAACTATCAAGGAGATGTGTCATTTGATCAATATTTCTCTCAATACACTGAAGTGGAAATGAAGATGAAAGAGAGTGAATATTTTCAACCACCAAGAAATTCTATATGGTATTGAATTATATTTAAATAATTATATACTTATATTATTATTTTAATTAATGAATAATTCATCATAAAAAATAATAATATTTTTGTTACTATCAACCATTGATGTAGGTTTTTAATTATGAGAAATATAAATTGTGCTCAATAATTTTTTAATTTTTATAGTTAAATTGATAAAGTAATTAATAAATAAATATATTTTAATATTTTATTAAAAATTTTCATTATTTTTTTTTGAAATTTTATCGATATTGATATTTCCACTTATATTTTTGTATATCGATATTTTCACTGATATTTTTATATTTTTAATCTTCAATATTTCCGTTGATACCGATATTTTCATCTATGCTAATAAGTAGGGATTTGGAGTTGGATTCATGGCTATAAATTACAAAGCTTTCACTTCGTACTCTTCAAACACATCTTCCACAAAAATCCCTCTTTAATTCCTACTAAATACCTGAAAATGGCCTCATACTCACTACCATGCTTAGCCTTCCATGTGAAAAGGTATGAGCCAGAACTTGTTGTACCCGCAAAGCCAACACCCCATGAACTCAAATACCTCTCAGATATTGACGACCAGGAAGGCTTGCGATTTCAAATTCCATTCATATGGTTTTACAAAAATAATAATAGTACTAGTCCGTCATTAATGGATGAGAAAGACCCTGTTAAGGTCATTAGAGAAGGACTTGGTAAGGCATTGGTGTATTACTACCCATTTGCTGGTAGACTCATCGAAGGCTACAAAAGGAAGCTTGTTGTTGATTGCAATGCTGAAGGAGTGTTGTTTATTCAGGCGGATGCTGACATTAGTCTTGAGCGACTAAGCAACAATATTCAGCCCCCATATCCATTTCTTGACGAGGTTCTCTACAATGTTCCAGGATCGGATGGTATTGTTGGTTGTCCATTGTTGTTAATTCAGGTTTGTCTTCCTTATAATTTCTTTTCTTGTTTCCTTTTAAAAATGTATCACACTTTTTGTTATTTCATCATTGACTGAGAAGTAAATCTTTTAAATTTTTGTAGGTGACTCGTCTAATATGTGGAGGTTTCATTTTAGCATTACGCTTTAACCACACACTGTGCGACGCATTTGGACTTTTGCAGTTCATGAATGCAATCTCCGAAATGGCGCAAGGAGCACAAGAGCCTTCAATCCAACCAGTGTGGCAGAGGGACCTCTTGTCAGCTCGAAATCCACCACGAATAACTTGTACACACCATGAATATGAAGAAGCAATGACCGGTCCGGTGAACATGGACCAAAACAACTTGGTCCGACGCTCTTTCTTCTTTGGTCCCAACCAGATAAAAGCCATTCGGAGTCATCTTCCCCCACACCTTCGCTCTTGCTCCCAATTCGAGTTACTAACAGCTTGTTTATGGAGGTGTCGAACACTTGCACTCAAACTTGAACCGGAAGAAATTGTTCGAGTTTCTTGCATAATCACTGCTCGAAGTAAGCGCCGTGGTCCTGGTCTACCAGTAGGGTACTACGGCAATGCATTTGCATTTCCAGCTGCGGTTTCAGAGGCCGGAGTTTTACGCAAAAAATCATTAGGATACGCAGTGGAGTTGGTGAAGAAAGCAAAGGCCGAGATGAATGAAGAATACATAAGATCAGTAGCTGATCTTATGGTGATTAGAGGACGGCCTCCTTTTATAGTGAGAGGAAACTTAATAATTACTGATGTCGCAAGTTCAAAGTCAGCAGATGTTGATTTCGGGTGGGGTTGCCCTGAATATGCAGGAACTGCCATGGCCTTCCCTCAGATTAGCTTCCAAGTAAAGTCCAGAAACAAAGAGGAGGATGGGATTTTTGTACCAATATGTTTGCCAATTTTGGCCATGATAAGGTTTGAACAAGAGCTTAAGGAAATGACAAAAGTGGTTAATACATACAACAAAATACCTGCAAAGATCACCTCAACACTCTAAGCAAGCTAGTTTTGAAGGGCTTTATCTATATATATGTAGATTTGCTTTGTTTCGTATATGCTTATAAGTTGTTTGATGATGTTCTGGGGAGTGTGCTAGTTGGTTAGCTAGTTATAATTCACCTTGTTATGTTTTGATAGAATTATGGAATAGAAGTACCAGCTCCTTTTAGTACAATATCATTATACTGGAAAAGCAATTTTATTTATGAGAGAGTGGATTTATTACCATCTTGTTATTTAGACCCGTCTGATAACAATGTTTTTTTTTTTGGTTTTTAATTAGTTTTTCCTCCTAAATTGCGTGCAATTTGCTTGATGTCCTTTAGTAACCATTCATTTTTTGTTTTTAATCTTTGGTATGTGGTTTTCATATTTTTATTAAAAAAAATAATAACTCGTTTGATATTGATTTTTATTTTTGATTTTTGAGAAAAAGAAAGAAGAAAAAAAACAAAAAAAATTTTTGTTAACCATTTTTGTTTTTGGTTTTTTTTTTTTATAAGTTTTTAGTTAGTTTAATTGTTTTCAAAATTTTATAATTTATAATTTCTATTTGTATACTTTTATGGAGATTTTGTATACTTAGCATTGGATTTTCTTACAAGAGTAAGAGAAAAGTTTCAGTATATATCAAGTTTAAATGCCCTGTAGTTTTAGAGTAGTTTAAAGGAAGCATTTTCTTCAATAATATATATCTACATTAACTACTAAATAAGTTTTAATTATATGGCTTATATAAGGGAAGCTAGTTGATGGAGCGGAGGTAAAAATCAACATTGAAGTAGGAAGTCAACTTAAAGGTAGAAATATACTTTGATATAGAAAATCTGATTTTTGTTGTTAAAAGTCGACCTCCACATGCAAAATCAACCTTTGAAAATATTAAAATCACTTGGAAAAAAAAATAGAATTTAGAAAAAAATAATATTAGTTGAAAAAATTAACCTAATCAACTTTGATATGAGAAAATTTTAATTTTTTTATAAACAAATTGACTTTAAGGTGAAAAACAAACTTCGATAAAAAAAAAAAAAAAAAAGGACCTTAAGAAAATTAATATCGCTTGAAAAAATTGACCTCAGCAAAAACAATATTAGTTTGAAAAATCAACCTAAATTGTAGCAAATATACTTTAAAGTGAAAACATCAACTTTGATATAAAAAAAAATTGATTTTATTGTACAAAAATCCAACCTGAAAATGGAAACATGGATCTCAGAAAATTTAATATTACTTAAAAAAGGACTGTAGGAAAGCATCATCTGGGAAAATAGATCTATATGTGAGAAAATCAATTATAAGGTGAAAATAAACCTCTAATATAAAAAATTTGTCCTTTAAATCCTTTAAAGTAAGACATATTTAAATTTTGGGGCTAGGGACCTTTTTTTGATGGAGGTATAGTCACAAAATTTTGTCACAAATGAATTTTAATAACAATGACAATAAAATTATATTTTGTATTTTTATATTTTTATTATACTGTATTTTTTTTTTACATTTTTTCTCCTTCAATCTACAGGATAAGTGTTTTTTTAAACTCATATAAAATTATCTGAAAATTATTTTGTAACTAAATTAGTAAAACTCTTGATGAATTTTATACAATAAAAATATAAAAAATAAATTTTTTTTATCCATCGCCCTCCATGTGGACATCGCTCGTTATATCAAATCTTCTTAAATGTATATGTTCCACAGCTCCTTTGAGTGAGTCATCAAGGCCCATTTAGCTCCAGTCTTTTAAATTGTTATTGAAGTACGCACATTTTGTTTACTTTTGAAGGATTATGTTTCATTCGAGTCCTTTTGACTTTTCTTCTTTTTCTTTTTTTAATTAACAAAAAAATGGATGGAGGGGAATCTTTTAACATTAGGGGTGCAAGTGTAATTTTATTACCATCGTACTTCAAATGACTCTTTAACGAGAAAAGTTAAAGATGGAGAGTCTGCAGCTAGACATACCATCAAGTTGGCCAATTACGTATTTAATCATTAAATAGTACTAACTTAGTATATATATATACATATTTTTACTATTATTATTATTTGTGCAATTGCCCATAGCGTAATTCATCAAAAAAAATTGCCCATAGCGTAGGTTCACTAAATGAACCGCATATGGTATGTCGCGTAACTATAAAAAAAAATTTATTAAACCTTTACATTCACTTATAAAAGTTGCTGCTTGAATCTTAATAAATTCCTATTAAAATTTTAAATATACTCAATTTTTTTAAACATCAAGTGGAAGAGAAAATATTAAAAGAGTAAGCTTGCTATTTTAGACAGGATTGTAAAGCTGAAATAATAATAAAATTTTATCTCTTAATACAATATTAAATTGATAATTTTCACATTAAAATCTTTTTTTATTAAAAAAAACTTACCAAAGGAACCATATATATGTACATATGTTTATGTATAAGCCAATTTACATGGTGTGCAATTAATGGGAGTTGATATATTAGGCTTACGTCTCCCACTATATCATGGGCAACGAAACATTTTTACTTTTTATATTTTTATTATATTAAATTTTTTTACACATTTTGTTTTAATATACAATTCTATATCTACAAGTGTCTTATTAAACTCGCGTATAATTCTACTTGAAATTGATAAAATATTTATAAATATAAAACTATAAATTAAAACAGAGTATATGAAAAAATATAATATAATAAAAAAATTTAAAAACACATGTGAGGGGCTTTTTTTCTTTTTTTTTGTCCATCGCCCAACAGGTTACAGTTGTCGTCTATTATATCCCAAAAAAATTCTAGTACTCCCGGAGTACATACTTCTGTACTATTTGTCATCCATTATATTCAAAAAAAACTCTGATACTATCGGAGTACATACTCCTATAATATTGAATTGGTGTCACATAAGTATAAATATTAATAAGGTATTACATGGCACAAATTCAATAATACAAAGTATATATTTGAGAGATCAGTTTTTTTCCATTATATCACCCCTGTAATTAATATTTGTGTATGTATCTAAAATGTGTTGAGAGAAATCGATACGAACCACACGTCCCTAAGTCTTTATACGCGTGGTGGTAAATAGAGGTGACGCGTAAATTTTCCAACCGGTTAGCCAACGCCTATATACCCACTAGGCCCTTGTACTGAGCTTATATATGACCTATTTTTTCATATAATGTCATAAAGTTTATAAGTTATAATAAATAGTATTATTTGTACGTCAATTTAAATGGGTTGAATTGATAAGAATTGTTCATTTTGTTTGTAAAATCTAGGTTCCTTTCCCGCTGCACGTCCATGTTATTTATAAAGTCATTTGGCAGCGCAGTTTGTAACTTAGACATTTACAATCAACTAATTAATAGTCAGTAATCTACAATGGTTAAGATTTTTTTTATTTGATTTCCACGTTGAAACTTTTATTTTTCTACTAAAAAAAGACTTTTTTTATTTGTAGAGTAGGTGGCAACAAGTCACAAGCGGGGAATGGGGTTGGACTATTTTGGGCTAAAAATTACAGACATTTCATACTCTTTAGACACATCTTCTTCACAAAATTTCATTTTAGCTCTCTTCTTTCCTTTTTTTATTTTTTATTTTTTTATAATAATAAAAAAATTTAATATGAAAATTATCAATTTAAAAATTACATCTTTAATAATTTTTTATCTGATACTTAATAATAAAGTTAAACACATTTAAATATATTAAAATTCAAATCTTAACTCGTTTCGAAATTCTATTGATGTTCTTCGTCACACGCTCACTCACGTGCTCTTTTTAGCTCTTCAATTCCTACTAACTGACACTTTCGCATTAGTAAATGAAAATGTCATCCATACCACCACCATGTTTAGCATTTCATGTGAAAAGATGTGAGTCTGACTTTTTGTACCCGCAAAGCCAACACGCCATTAATGTTGAGAAAAAGCCTATGTATTCACTTGTTTTTTTGGGACTCAAATTTTAAGCAACGTGATACACACATTGTGTAAGTGATTGTCAAATTAAAACAAGTAAATGGTCACATCACAATGAGTTAATAGAATTCCCTAGAAATTGAAGTGCATGAAATTACTAATTATTTTTTTGGGCTATACAAATTACAATCTTTCTTTTTCAGGCTCTCTTAACACCTAAAAATGGCCTCAAAATGTTTAGAATTTCACGTGAAACGTTGTGGGGCAGAAATGATAGTGCCTACAAAGCCAACACCACGCTAACTGAAGTGCCTCTCAGATACTGATGACCAAGTCTTCTTGAGAATTCAAGTGCCATTCATATGGTATTACAAGAATAATACTATTCCTGCAATGGAAGGTAAAGATCCTGTTAAGGTCATTAGGGAAGGACTAGGTAAGACGCTGATCAACTACTACCCATTTGCTGGTTGACTTGTGGAAGGCTATAATAGGAAGCTTCTTGTTGATTGCAATGGCCAAGGAGTGTTGTTGTTTCATAGAGGTTGATGCTGATGTCAGTCTCGAGCGACTCGGCGACAGAATTCGACCGCCATGCCCGTTTCTTGATGAGGTTTTGTATAATGTTCTAGGATCTAATGGTATTATTGGTTGTCCTCTGATGCTGATTCAAGTGAATTGAGCTTCACTGATTTCATGTTTCCATTTAAAATTTCAGGTGAACTTAGATATCTTTGTAATTAGATGTACTCACCAATGGAAAAGTTCAAGGACTAGAGGATCGATCCATGGAAAGCTACAACGAAATTGATAATTCACAAAAATTAAGTAGTTAACCCCTTTAAATATGATAACAATGAACACTTTTTACTTTAATTAATCAATAATTTTATATCCACCAACTTATTAACCAAGAGATGTTGTGGCAGTACTCAATTAATTAATTAGGTTCCTAATATTATATTGATAAATTTTGATATTGATATTTATGTTTTATATTTAAGGATGGATGCTATTTTAACATAAAAAATGATATTGTCATTTAAAAAATTTATAAAAATACGGGATCCACTCTTTATATCCATCTTTTAAAATATTTGGACTAATTTTTTAAATAAATAAATAAATAAAATTAATTTTAAATTACTACTTTTTTAACATGATCTATTAAAATGCTATATTATAACTTAGTATTTATATTTTTAATTAGTATTAAAAATTAACATATTAATATTAAAATTTCAAAATATTAATATTATTATAACATTTATTAGGAGATGCAAAGATGCTTTGAAATGAGACGTAACATTTAAAATAATAATAATACTAATAATAATAAATAAAAAAATATAACAGCTAGCCAGCTAGCCCTCTAACAATATTCTTAATTACAACTGTACGATCATGATTTCATCCGGGGTGTCCGTAAACTGTGGTGTCCTTCCACAGCCACAGGACCTTCAAAGTTGCTTTTCATTATAGGTGGTGTCACTATCTTTTAATCCAAAAAAATAAATAAATAAATAAATAAAAAATAAAAAACCCCGAAGTATAGGAATAATATGTCACATTTATAAGGTTCCCCCGCTTTCAGATTTGTAATAAAATAGTTAACTAGTAAAGTGTGATTAACCCTTTTGTAACTTTCGTCATTTTTTTTTGTTTTATTTAAACGACTAATATTATCTTTTCCATGTAATAAGATCATCATTAGAGGCACAGAGAGCACACGTTTCAGAAATTAGGAGAGACAATAGACAATTAATTAAAAGTTTGATTAGTCTTGTTCTTTCTTTCTTTCATTCTTCTCTCTTATTTATTTATTTGTTCTTAATTTTGTTTTTTTCTCTCTCATTTTTACCTTCAAAGTCGCTTTCATGATTCAGGTCCATGATCTGCTTTATGAAAACGACAATAAAAAACGAAGAATTTAATGTCTTTAACAAGATTCGAAGAAGAGAATGATTAATCCTTTTCCCCACTTTATTGCCTTCAAAAGTTTCTTTTCATAGTGGGCTCTGAATCTGATAATTGTACTTTAAAATTGTCACCTGCTTTTTCTTTTCGGGAAAAAAAGAAAGAAAGAAAATTACTTAAACTTATTTATTTATTTTACATGTAGTGATGTATTTATTAGCACCTTCTATAGACAGAATTTCAATATGGATTTTTTAATATGAAACTAATTACTTTAAATTAAACAAATAACATGGAACCCATTATGACTTTAATATATAGGTGTCTTGTGGTCCAATCATATCTTAGAATCAATACACTGAAAGATGATGTTCTAAATTAATTATTCTTAAAACTTCAGGCACATCGAAGATATGATTCTATAACTAATTATTGGAAGATACGTACAAATAGCTGTATAATAATAATAATAATAATAATAATAATAATAATAATAATAATAGATTAATAATCCATATACTCAAAAAAATAAAATTATACAACTGTAAAATTGAATTTTATTAATTTATTTATTTTTAACTTAATTTTATTATTGTTTATTCTTTGGAAAACTCAACCTTTCCTGTAACGCTATCCTCCCTAATCCTCATATTATAACTAGTATACAATAATCACATATATCTACACCAAAGTAAAATTCCGGCGGTGTATCGTTTAATTGAGTGAGAGAGTTTACAATCTAGCATTTAATTCTTGTGAGTGTTATAGGCGTTGATGCTTGAGCTATAAATAAGTTGCGAACTTTAATTTTATTATTGTTTTTTTGTTTGAAAAACGCAGCCTTTACTGTTACGCTAATCCTCCCTAATCCCTATATAATTTATCATATATAATTAGTATAATTAATACGAATCACAATATTTACACTCAAGTAAAATTCCTCAGATCTGGCATTTAATTGAGTAAGAGTTTATTTTTGGTTGAATAATTGAGTGAGAGTTTACAACCTAGCATCTATGCATTCATAAATAAATAATTATTTACTCTATACATGTAAGGAAATTAGTGCTGATACAGGATATCTTAATTTCTGTTGTAGGTGTGGATGTTTGAGCTATAAATAACTTAGAAACTCTCATTTTGAGAGTCTCTCTCTCACACACGCCCCTCTGCCACAAAACCTTCTCTCTTTTCCAAGCTGCTACTGCTACTATAATCCCATGGCATCACCACCACTAGCGCCATGCTTAGCATTCCATGTGAAACGGTGCGAACCAGAGCTGATTGTACCTGAAAAGCCAACACCACATGAGCTAAAGAGCCTCTCAGATATAGATGACCAAGAAGGCTTGAGATTTCAGGTTCCTTTCATTTGGTCTTACAAGAATGATAGTAGTGCTAGTCCTTCAATGACAGGTAAAGACCCAGTTAAGGTCATTAGAGAAGCACTTGGTAAAGCACTTGTGTACTACTATCCATTAGCTGGTAGACTTGTTGAAGGCTACAATAGGATGCTTTTGTGGATTGCAATGGCGAAGGTGTTTTGTTTATAGAGGCTGATGCTGATATTAGCCTTGAGAAACTTGGCAATAGTATTCAACCTCCATGTCCATTTCTTCATGAGGTTCTCTTTGATGTTCCTGGTTCTGATGGTATTCTTGGTGGTCCTTTGTTGCTCATTCAGGTCAGTATTTTCTTATTTTCTTTCTTGTTAAGTATGAGATTGCAAATTTAAACAGACACATAAATATGAGATTTATGAATTGTAGGTGACCCGTTTGGTATGTGGAGGATTCATTTTGGCACTACGATTTAATCACACTATGTGTGATGAATTTGGATTGTTTCAATTCTTGAACACGTTGGCAGAGATGGCACAAGGAGCACAAGTGCCCTCTATTCCACCAGTGTGGCAAAGAGAGCTCTTAGTAGCTCGACTCCCGCCACGAGTAACTTGCACACACCATGAATATCCACAAGACATCCCTGGTCAGTTGAAGATGGACCTAACCAACCTTGTCCAGCGCTCGTTCTTCTTTGGTCCAAACCAAATGAGAACTATACGGAATCTTCTTCCCCACACCTAAGATCTTGCTCTCGTTTTGAGTTGCTAACAGCTTGTTTATGGAAATGTCGAACACATGCACTCAAAGTCGACCCACAAGAGGTCGTTCGAGTCTCACTCTTTGTCACTGCTCGAGGGAAGCAGCACGGCTTGAGTCTTCCTTTAGGGTACTACGGCAACGCATTTGCATTCCCGGCCGCGGTTTCAAAGGCGGGGATTTATGCAAAACCCGTTGGGATATGCGGTGGAGTTGGTGAAGAAGGCCAAAGCCGAGATGAACCAAGAGTACATAAGATCAGTAGCAGATCTTATGGTGATCAGAGGGCGACCGCCTTATACAGTGATAGAGAACTTCCTTGTTTCGGACACAACAAATGCTGGCTTAGAGGACGTGGATTTCGGGTGGGGTTGTCCGGAATATGCAGGACCTGCCATGGCCTTCCCTAGGATTAGCTACTATGTGAAGAACAAGAACAAAGGAGAGGATGGGATTTTGGTACCAATGTGCTTGCCATTTTTGGCCATGGAGAGGTTTCAACAAGAGCTAATGGTAATGAATATGTACAAGCATAACACTAATCCTTTTAAGATTATATCTACACTCTAAGTGGGAGTAAGAACTTGATATTATACCTCGCTTTAAAGGCTTATAGAACTTAAATTGTTTGACATTATGTTGTATGGTATTTGATTAAATATGTTTTGCTAGATGGTTAGTAAAACTTTCCTTTGTTAATTACGGAATAAACCTACTATTTATAGTAAAAGATTGTATACGCGGTAAGCGTTAATTATCTTCTTAATTCTTCTTCTAACTTTTGACACTTCTGTCTGCAATAAAGCAATCAATTTGCTTCATTTTCTTGCTTGCCCTATACGCAATATGATAAGGATAGGGGTTTGTGAGCTCCAAAAGATTAAAGTGATAGTTCTTTCTTTAATAGATCATATGCATAATTGAAAAGTAACTTTAATGATGCGATGGTCCAGCATTGTTCTGGTTGCTACAGTATTCATTCATGTTTGCCTTAGCCACTAAAGTTGTTGGACCATTGTTTGGTTTCTAGAATCTTATTCATGTTTTCTTTACCCACTACAGTGAGTGTTTGGTCGGTTAAAAGCTTGCTTTATCAATTCCTTTTTTCCAAATTTCATTGTTTATGTTTTTTCTTTGCAATATCCCCCTCAACTATGACATGATTTCCAATTGCTGCCTCAACTTATATATATATATATATATATCAAAGAAAGAAGTAAATTGCAGATGCAAAAAAAAGAAGGGAAAATTACATTTGCCACAACCTCTGTAGGTACAGTTTTTCATATTGAAATTACATAAACATACTCACATTTCATTTTTATAGCAATATTACCCTTTTTTATTTTTTAATAAAATTATATAAACTGAATGTATAAATATGGGCAAATGTTAATTACAGTTTAAATGATGATGTTCAGCCAAAAATGTTACTAGTCACCTGTATAAACTCTAAAAAAAACATGTATACAAAAGGATGGTTATCGCAACAAAAATGAATTGTAAAGGGTGTTTTTGTGATTTCCGAAAATTCAAAGGCATATGAAACTATCGCAAAATAGAGGGGGTTGAGTGTAAATTTTCTTAACAAAAAAATAATAAAAAGGTTAAAATGCAAACAAACAAGTTATAAATATATAAACTAATGTTATTTGTCTTCTCTGAACTGGGCTCCGAATAGAATCTTGTTTAAAAGTCCATATAACTTGGCCTATTAGAAATATTTTAGGCTCAAAGATCAGTACATTTAACTTTTTTTTTGTGTATATATTGAAGATCTGCAGAGATGATTGACTTTTGAGCAGTTCAGAACTGCAGTACATTTAACTTTGGGCTATCAGAATAGATCTTAGACTTAAAGCCCAGTCTTAAAATTCTTAGACGGACAATTTTAACTGCGACTTTCAAGTTGTTGAGCTATCCTCTGTTGAGAAGCTCCGCGGATCCATGTCTCCTTTTCCATGGGTGTAATCTATAAATGGAATTTCCTTCCTGGGCCTAAAAGAAGGTCATTTATAGAGGGTTTATTTTCTACAGTGATCTATTACACCCTTTTTCTTGGTTTTTACACTAAGATTAATGAGCTTCAAAATGATGCTTGGGGATTGCCTACTGTGATTCCAACTACACCCACTGCATCAGTATAGCTTAATTGACTCAGCCAGAGGAAGAATGAAAGCTAGGAACTCATGTCATGTTTAATAATATAATTATTTTTTATTTTAATTTTTTATTTTATTTACAAATTAAAAATGAAAACGTGTTTGATAAATATTTTTTGTTTTTTATTTCTTTTTTTAAAAAATATTTTTAAAATTTATGATAAAAATTAAAAATGATGAATTTACGTTTTTATTTTTTGTTTTTGACCGACCATGTTAGGCTCCATGTTAAACGCAATGTCAAGCGCATATGGTCCACAACCCTTTTATTGCATTGTAGAGGGTGTCAGACGCCTAAGATTATTTCCTATTAGTTTGAAATTCTAAGAGCGTGGTCCATAATCCGTTAATTATCTTTTATATATTTGATATAAATTTATATTTAGTTATTTATGTTTTATTATAAATTTTATAAGTAAATTTTGATTATGAATTAGCAGTGTGGTTTTTATATATAAAATTTTAAAAGAAATATAAAGTTTTTAAAAAAATATAAATAAAAATATAAAACAAAAACAGCTACAAACAGTTTTAATAAAAAAAAAAATTAAAATCTAAAACCAAAAATAAAAAAGAGAATATAAAAAATGACTATATTATTAAACAAGGTAATAAATCAATTTGCTGTACTGATAACCTAGTTTGCTCTATTTCTTTCGTCTACATGCTGCACCCGATGCACCAAAAAGTCACGTGCTCCACACGATTTCAATAATGCAAAAGTCTTGATCAATGCCGTCAACGATTCGGTCAGTGTGACTGTGACCAACGAACGAAGCCGTGTTGATCGCTAATTGTGTATAATTCGAAACGTGAGGATGATACACATGGCACTTCCTCAGCCACTTAGGAAGCCGATCGACCTTTTTAGTAAAATGAGTTTTCCATCAAATAACTCAAAAAATGGATAAAAATGTGAATCAGGTTTCACATAAAGTTTTATGCTAAAAACAAAATAAATATTTGTACTTTCTTTCTTTTTTTTTTGGTGGTAGATATGCATGCATGTGCTGTGCCATGTTCATGCATGCGATTTACATGTGGCTGCCATTGGTTTAGTTTAGATGAGAGTTGGAATCTTGAGGGCTTATAAATAGAAACTCCTCTTAATTACACACTCCCACACAATTATATCTGCCCCCAACTAATAAAAAACAAAGAAAAAAATAAAATCAATCGCCTTTTATAAGTCTACTCTTGCCTTTCTATGTGCCACTCTTGCATGAAAATGGCATCACCAAGCTCCCACATAGCGGCCATAAGCTTTCAAGTGAAACGGTGTGAGCCAGAACTTGTTGTCCCTGCAAAGCCAACGCCTCGCGAGGTGAAGAAACTCACGGAAATCGATAGCCAGCCAGGCACGAGATTTCAGGTTCCTGTAATATGGTTTTACAAGAATAGTAGGAACAATAATTCAGATGGTAGAGACCCAGTTAAGGTGATAAGATAAGCACTCGGTGAAACACTAGTGTATTACTACCCATTAGCTGGACGGCTCATTGAAGACGATAACAAGAATCTGATGGTGGATTGCAATGGCCGAGGGGTGTTGTTCATAGAGGCTAGAGCATATGTCACTTTTCAACAACTTGGCCCTACAATTCAACCCCATTTCCATACCTTGATGAGGTTCTTTATAATGTCCCTGGCTCTGATGGTATTCTTATGTCACGGATTTGTTGAAAACCCACGTTCGCGGCTTATGCTTATTTCAACCTTCTAAGCAATTAGTAAGCCTACTTGCCCATGCAGAGAAAGCTAAGCAACAGCAGAAGAACTTTAGAGAAACTAGAGATATGGGGAGAAATAATTATATTCCTCAATACTTTGGTGGTTTGGCAATAAAGCCTCCCTTATTTATAGTACACAACAAACGATCAAACGCTATAATACATTTGATCCTATAGAGATGGAGCTTCTGAATACTCCACCAAGTCGCTATACAACAAATAACAACTAAGCAAAGACTATAATGTTCTACACACATCAAAGAACCCACGCTTCTCGTAGAAAAACGCCACAATGTGTTCGATGAAATGGCCGTGACATTCTCCCCACTCCATGCCGCCGACGCCGCCGACTTCTCATATGGAACCCTCGACATGATCCTGAATTGCCAACGTAGAATGCGGGTTCAACTCGCTTCACCTTCGTCGCCCCTCCCATCTTACGGTACTTGACTCGAATGATTTTTCCTCCCGCACACCTAATCGCTCCATGTCATGTTTGTTGTTCCCGTTGATTTTCCTTTGAACACAAGGCCTCCAACATGATTTTGCTTTGTGCCGCCCTATCGACCCATTCTCTTGCCTTCAAGTACCTCACCAAGTCCGTCATGCTTAGTCCTCATTCTTGACAACTTTGAAAGTGGATAGACTCCTTGTTTGGTAGTTCCTAACATTAGCTGGTGAGTCGTAGGTTGTTGCTTTGGATGTCGATCCCTTTTGTCGTGGCATGCTTTGCTATCGAACCTATTCGTATGTAAATGTTGTTGCCTCGATATGAAGAATGCCATCTTCACCTAAATTGGCTCCATTTTGCTTCCCACGACCGAAGATCGATGTCGCTTTGGCATCATGCTCCATGTTCGCTGAACATTTTCCTCGAGCTCACTTGTCGACGCCAATTCGATCCTTCCACTTCCACGTTGGTAACCATAATGCTTGTACCGAACTTGCCTTGAGCTTGGATCCACCTCACCATTTGCGAAAGCTCCTTTTCCGGTATGACGCCTTTGACCTCTTAAAAGACCTTGCCCATGTCTTTGGTATCTTCGAAAGTGTTCACCTCCTCGTTCCACAAAGCACAATGTGTTTGATCCCCTTCAAACTCCTTCTCAAGTTGAATGGCGGAGAGTTTGGTGTGGCTTGGCTTCACATGGTTGGAATCATACACGGACCTCCCTCCATGATACACATCGCATGTAGCGAAGAAGATGAATGCCATTGAATTGCCTAAAGAATTCCATACCAAGCACAATATCAAAGTTATCGATAGGAGTAATAGAAAAGTCTAGTTTACCTTGTCATGAGTCGAGATTTAGCTCCACCTCGCGAATGTACCATCCAATGGTCTTGCCTCTGTTCACGGCCTTTAGGCGCCTCGCCCTTCTCAATTTTAGCCAAGCCTCATGGTCTTCTCTTTTAATGAAGTTGTGGGATGCCGTCCACCATGGCTGCGATCCTTCCCGCTTATACGCGCCACCACGCATATGGGATCTATCCTTTGTTGGATGCCGGACCGGATTGAGATGCAATGTGTTGAGGAGTTGTAAGAACCAATTTGGAATGGCCCGTGCTTCTTCCTCGCACGGATGCTTCCTTCTCGTTAAGCATGGCGTTAAGGCATTTCTCTTAGGACATTCCTCGCCCAATGCGACCATCACAAAGCAGCATTGGTTCTCGCTTTACCTCCTCATGCCTCCTCTTCCAATCCGATTTTGTGAAGGCTTCCTCAATTATCCTTGCCTGCCTTTATGGAACTTCGCCTCACCGTCGCCATGATCATCCCTCGACTTGAGTTTGAGGACTCACCTTGCCTATAATCCATAAGAGTTTCGCGGTGGGCGGTGGCGATGTCTTGTATTCCCGTCGTTGGAGTTCTTGAGATGCCCACAATTGTAACCCATCCATGAAATGAAGAGAAGATCCTCCTCGGTCATATTGGGAATTTGAAGTATTAGGCTCCTCCACATACTCACGAATGAAGCTTGTGTGCTTTAACTCCTTCATTTTCTTTCGTCATGTATCGTGATTCATTGTGGTAGAATTGCTTCTTCAACTCATGCTTTAGATCTTCCCACGAGTTGATGATGCAAGTCCCTTTTCTCATTTCCTCATCTTTCCTACGCCACCACATAGCACCAAGATCGGTTAAGTAAAGGGAAGTAATTACCTTTGCTGTTGTGCATGTCGATTCCCTCGAAATATCGCCCATATGCCACATGAAGTTATCCAACTCTTTGCATCCCTTCACACTAAACTCCTTGGTTTGGGAACATCCACCCTGGAGTCGAAATCAGTATGTTGAGTGGTGATGGCACCACTAGTTGCAGTCCTTGCATAACGCCTAATCCGACGAAGTTTCCTCCACGCCGCTTAAGCTCATCTATTCGGGCTTGCATGAGTAAGAGTGTTTCAAGCACCTTTACTTGAAAGATAGCATTCTCGACGCCACGCCTCAATATTGGCGCCGTGACCACTTCAGATGTTGCCATGGAGTTCCTCCACTGGTCGCCCACACGACTTTCGAGCCCTCCATGCTTTGCTCCACACGATCCAACCTTTCCATCACATCGGCGACAGCTACTTCTACCTTGACCACCATGGCTTCCATAGCGGCTCGTGACTTCAAACTTCGTTGTGCTCGCCTTGGAATGGTGGGTTCGACCTCCCTTCCCCTCATCTCTCTCACCGCAACCCCGGACGAAGACGTCGTGTTCTTCTAGCTTGCTTGCTAACTCTTTACGAACGTGGCTCGATACCAACCGCCACTGATGTTAAAACCCACAAGTCGCCTTTGCTTATTTCGACCCCTAAGCAACTAAGTAAGCCAACTTGCCCACACAAAGAGAAAGATAAGCAACAAGCAAGAACTTTAGAGAAAGATGGGGAGAAATAATTATATTCCTCAATACTTTTGGTGGTTTGGCTAATAAAGCCTCCCCCTTATTTATAGTGTTACAACAAACGATCTAACGGCTATAATACATTTGATCCTACTATTGATGGAGCTTCTAATACTCCACAAAGTGCTATATAACTAAATAAGACTAGAATCTTCTAGAATGTTCTACACATATCTAGAGAACTCCACATGCTTTTTGTCCAAATGTAGGAAAAACGCCCATAATGTGTTCGATGAAATGCCGGCCGTGATACTTGGCTGTCCATTGTTGCTAATTCAGGTGAGTGCAAGAGTCTTCTTTAATCACTCTATTTGATTCTACTCCATATATCTCTCATTAATCAAAATTATTGTTATGTATTTATAGGTGACTCGTCTCGTATGTGGAGGTTTCATTTTGGCGTTTAAACCACGCTGATGTGTGGCGATTCGGCTATGCCTATTCATGAATACATCGGGGAGATGGCACAAGGTGCACAACACCCTTATGTTCCACCACTTTGGCGGAGCTCTTAGGCGCGAAACCCGCCAATAACTTCGATCCACCATGAATATCAACTAGAGAACATTAAACAATGCCAAACTCGGATGAATGAAGCGTAATCCAAAGACTCTTTCACTTTGAGTCCAATCGATAATGAAATTGAAAATGTCTTCCACCGTCTCGTAACTTGTTCCATTTGTTAATAAATTTGTCTATGGAGATGTCGAACGCTTGACCAACGTGGACCCATGAGGTTGTTCAAATTTCATGCATAGTCAAAGGACGAGGAAGAAAATTAGTAAGGATTTGCATCTTCCTTTAGGATACCACGGACATTCGCCTTCCCAAATATAGCCTCAAAGGCGGAGTTTTATGCAAAAATCCATTAGGATACGTGGAAATGGGTGAAGGCTAAGTTGGAGATGAAAGCGAGTAAATAAGGTCGATTTTATGGTACTTAGAGGCGGCCTGGTCTCAAAATGACCAACATCTTTGTTTCGATGTAACAAGCTCGAAGTTTGGAGAAATCGATCTCCAAGGGTGGCGAATATGGTGGACCACCATGGCCGCCCCTCCGATTAGCTTTTATGTGAAGTATAATAACCGAGGGGAGGATGGGGTTGTGGTGCCAATATTGTTGCCATTGCAGGCCATGAAGAGGTTTCAACAAGAGCTGAAGAAATTGATTGAGAGGACTAATAATAAGCATGAAACTATGGAACGTGTTAAGATCACATCCATGCTCTAAGGACAGCTTTCTGGACTACCTCTTGTCCTTTTTCGGTATTTGCAGTGGAAATTAATTGATGACTTGGAAAGTCTTCTCCCTTTTCTGGCTTAGAGGACGTGGATTTCGGGTGGGGTTGTCCGGAATATGCTGGACCTGCCATGGCCTTCCCTAGGATTAGCTACTATTTGAAGAACAAGAACGACAAAGGAGAGGATGGGATTTTAGTACCAATGTGCTTGCCAGTTTTTGCCGTGGAGAGGTTCCAACAGGAGCTTATGATAATGAATGTGTACAAGCATAATACTAATCCTTTTAACATTATATCTACACTCTAAGAGGGAGTGAGAACTTGATATTATATACTTAGATTTAAAGGCTTATAAAACTTCAGTGTTTGACATTATGTTTGTAAGTTGTTTGATCAATATGTTTTGCTAGATCATATAACATAATTGAAAAGTAACTTTAATGATGTGATGGTCCAGCATTGTTCTGGTTGCTACAGTATTCATTCATGTTTGCCTGAGCCACTGAAGTTGTTGGACCATTGTTTGGTTTCTAGAATCTTATTCATGTTTTCCTCAGCCACTAAAGTGAGTGTTTGGTCGGTTAAAACTTAAAAGCTTGCTTTATCAATTCCTTTTCCCAAAATGTCAGTTTCCTTGTTTATGTTTTTCTTTGCAATATCCCCTCAACTATGACATAATTTCAAATTGCACCCTCAACATAATTTCATGTATATATATATATATATATATATATATATATATATATATATATATATATATTATCAAACAAAGAAGTAAATTGCACATGTTAAGAAAAAGGGAAAATTATATTTGCCACAACCTCTGAATGTACAGTTCTTCATATATGTTATCTAAAATTGAAATTAAATAAACATCCTCATATTTCATTTTTATTGCTATATTACCCTTTTTTACATTTTTTTTCAAAGAAAAGAAAAATGTAAACCGATTGTATGAATATGGGCAAAGGTTAATTACAATTTAATTGATGATATTCATCCAAAAATATTAGTATTCACCATAAACACTAAAGAAGATGTATACAAAAGGATGTTTATTGCAACTAAAATGAATTGTAGAAGGTTTTTAGTGATTTCTAAAAATTCAAAAGCATATGAAACTTTCGCAAAATAGTGGGGGCCTGAGTGTGTAAATTCTACTAACAATAAAATAAAAGGGTTAAAATGTAAACAAAAAAAAAAAGTTATAAATATATAAACTAATGATATTTGTCTTCTTTGACCTGGGCTCCGAATGGAATCTTGTCTAAAAGTCCATATAACTTGGGCTATTAGAAAATATTTTAAGCTTAATGATCAGTACATTTAAATTGGGCTATCAAGAAAGATCTTTAGGCTTAATGCCCAGTCTCAAAGTTCGTCAACGGATTAAAATTGGGCTAATATTGGTCATTTGTATTTGTATTTTTTTTTCCCACCCCAACTTGTTTATAACAAGAATAAAATAATTTACGGATAAATATATTTTCCCCTTGAAACTTAATGTGTTTGACACTTTGGCTTTTGAATTTTGAATTTTTCCGTATTTCACTTGAATTACTATTTTTTTTAATCACTTTATCGGAATTAATAACTTCTCTGTAGTAAATTTAACGGAATACTCCATATGTTTCTCGCATGATTCATAGGAGGGACATTTGAGAAATAAAAATTAAGATATTTAAGAAGTATATTATTTGGATTTAGGATGAAACTTATCAATTTGGAAAAGTGACCAAAAAATTGATAACTTAGGTTATAATTTTGTAAAATTAGAAGTTCAGAGGACAAAATATCAAATACAAAGAAGTTTAGGGGCATGAATGCATTTACCGCAATAATTTATGTTTCTCTAATTTACACCTATTTATTTAGTTGTCTTTGCCCTTACACATGGAGAACTAGACAGAATAATTTGCCTGATTTGTCAAATTCAACTCCCTCCATCTAGGATTAGAGTTGAATTAATAAGGATACAACTTCTATATAATAAATTAAGAATTAAACAATGAATTTATTATTTAATATATAATAAAATTTAGAATTAAAATGAATTAATAATTAATCAAACCACTCATAAACCGTAGCTTACGTAACCAAATATCACGTGGGTCAAGTGTAAAATCCTAGAACCATATATAGAAAATAATATTCAAACTTTTATTATTTGTTAAAAGTTAAAACCTCATGCATAGGGCATATGAATCGAATAATTATAATAATATTGGATATCATAACGAAATAAACATAACAAGTGTACGAGAACAAATTTGATTATCTGATACAAACCTCCAAATTACGTAAGTAATCAAACAGAAGATATATGCCAAGATGTTATAAGTTTTCTCACCACTTTCGGGGTAAATAATTAAATGAAAAGCCATACCGAATAAGAAGAAGATTATTATAACATTTCATTTTTCTTTTAAATTCAATTTTCATTACCCTATAGTACCAATTATGTAGAAAATGTTAAATTACAATAAGTAAATAGCTAGTCACAACTAATAGTACTACGACAATCTCAAAAATCTAGAGGCGTTAAGCCGTCTTTGATGACCAAATAAGTACTGAATTAACTTTGAAAATTTAATTTCAGCCAGTAAAGCAAGACATGGATGGTCTTTTTTTTTTTTGTGAATGAAAAAATATCTTAATGTGGATCTCATTGCGATTCTATTAATATGCTTTTTTTGTTTCAGTTTTACAATCCTATAAGAATCTATAGCAGCTGACTCAGCTCCCTAATAAATTCCCCTCCACCTGATGCTTTAAAAAAAGCTGAGTACATTTGAGGTAATAATAGCCAAAACTCAAATTACAACTCTCGTAAGCGAGTGAATATGGATGGTCTTTAATCGTCATAAGATATAGCATCAGCAGTGTATTAGTGTCCTGACAAAAATTAATTGCTCGTTTGGTACAATTCTTTTTGTCGATCACAGAACATGAAAAGAAACATTCAATATAAATTCGAATTGACAAGTGTAAGTGCTATCAAAATTTAATTTTGTTGAAGAAAACAATTTATAGTGACAAACTTTAATTTTTGTCACTCAATTTAAAACTTTTTTACAACTGTAATTGTCTTTAGCTACAAACTTTTAAGATTTTTTCTTCCTCCAAGACTTTTATTTCGGACTAATAGTGACAACCCAATCACAAATAATTTTGTGGTTACCATTCATACAAAAAATTTCTGATAAAAGAGTTAGTGACAAAATTAAAATTTGTAACAAATAATGATCACAATATTATTTGTTAATAGGTTATCATCATATCTGTATCACAAAAGCCTCCTAGCCTTGCCTTTGTCGGTAAATATCGTTGGTAGTCACAAAGTTATATTTTCTAGCTATAGTTACTGTTTCCTGTAGTGTAATATCTTTCGGTATATATTTTGAACGCCTGAAAGATGTTTTGTAATTGCTAGACTGGATTGCTAGTAAATTTTTTTTGAATCTTCATTGTAGAAAATCGTAGAATAAAATTCTCTTTAGTTTTAAGTAAAATATATAGGAAAGCATTTTTTTTGGATGAATAAATATATATAGGAAAGCATATTTGTGCGTATAAATGCTAGCCTAATAAACTTTTAATTAGCTTTAGAGAATGATGTAAGTTTATGACAACGGAAAGCTTTTCGAGAGTACCAACAAGGAAGCACGTCTAAGTGTAGTGCAGCCCATTTAATTAGTTCATATATAATCAACTTGTATAGAAATATGTAAATCAGATTGCATTACCTTCAATCGACTTTAAATGAAAAATCAATTTTGATTTTAAAAAACTGAATTTAAAAGAAAAAATTGACTTCAATATGCGAAAATTTGCTTTAAAGTGAAAATTTAACTTCAGACATTATTTTTTAAAAAATTGACTTTAATATTAAAAAATTAATTTTAAAGTTAAAATATCCAGTTATATAAATAAAACTCAACTTTATCATTGAAAAATGATTTCAATATATATTTATATATATATATAAATACATAAAATCAACTGTGAAAAATTGAATTTATATTGAAAAATCAATTTAAAAAATTTAAGTTTAAAATAGGAAAGTCGAGTACAATGATGGAATCGACTTCAATATGGTTTTATCAAAAGTATTACAACACTTTCAACAGACTGCTCGAACAGGCAAAATCAATTAAAAGAAATTTGACCTCGGCATGGCTCCTATTGTTGAAAAAATTTGATACGGGAAAATTAATTTTAAAAAGAAAAATCGTCTTTATTGTTGAAAAATCGTATTTGAGATTAAAAATATAGACCTGCCTCATTTTTAAAATAGAGACAGAAAATGAATTGCATATACATATCGTCTTTATATTGCATATACATATCCCAAAAAAAAAAGATTTGTAACCTGTGTCTCGCTTGAAATTCTTAATTAGACACACAATCAAAATCAAATTAAACAAAATTAATACAAAATTAAAAGTTCAGTTTTCTTCACAAGAGATAAAGAATAAAAATAATAATTAATCATCTTGGCAATATTATATATAATTCTTCTTTTTCTTTTTCTTTTTGTGGAAAACTTTTGCCATATCCGATGCACCAAAAAGTCCCCTGCTCCACACGATTTCAATAAATACAAAAGGACTTGATCAATGCTGTCAACGAAGCCGCGTTGACCACTGCTTGTATATAATTTGGAACCGTGAGGATGATACACATGGCACTTCCTGAGCCACTTAGGAAGCCGATCGACCGCTCATTTTTAGTAAAATGAGTTTTCCATCACATGTCTAAAAACCGACAGAAATGTGGATCAAAAAATGAGCGATTTAATTTGTTCATGCATGTGATTTATGTGCGATTTAATTTGTCCACAAAATATTGTAAGGGAGAAAAAAAAAATGCAGAGAGACTTATCTGAGAATGTCCCATGTATTTACGTTAATACGTACGGATGTCTCTGTGGCATGCAAGTCAATTTGCTGAGAAAATAAACTTAAATTTTAGTTACGAATTCCTAATTGCATTCATAAACTCAAGCTTCTCTCTTTCTTTTTCTTCCAATCTTTTTCTTTTTTGTTATGTACATCTTAATATTTTAACACATAACACATATCATCAACTTGTAAGGAATAATAGGTTAAATTTTACGTAAATGTATTCTAGTAAAATATTCCGATTACATCCTTAATTTTTACCATTGATTAGTTTAACATTCAAAAATAATTTTTAAAAAAAATCATAAAAGGGATTGGTTTCTTAAATGACAAAAGAATATTATTATATACAATACAATTGTCTGTATGGTTGTGCTACAAATACATAATGGCACACATAAAATATGGATTAGGTAGTAATATGATGGTAATGAGATTTGAATTTAAGTGTTTAATATTTTAAAACTGTAACATCATATTAAATTATCATTGATTTTAAAAAATTATGCTATTAGATAATAAATTTAATATGTATATTATATTTTAAAAATAAAAATAAAAAAAATATTATAAAAATATAGGTGGAATAGAAGTCGTACACTCCTATTCTAGTGGCTGCCTTTGGTTTAGTTTAGTTGAGGTTGGACTCTCGAGGGTTATAAATAGAAGCTCTTAATACACACTTCCACACAATTATATCTGCCCCAAAAAATAAAAAGCAAAGAAAAGAAATAAAATCAAGCTGCTTTATAAGCCTCCTCTTTCCTTTATATCTACCACTCTTGCATGAAAATGGCATCACCAAGCTCCCACATAGCGGCCATGAGCTTTCAAGTCAAACGGTGTGAGCCAGAACTTGTTGTCCCTGCAAAGCCAACACCACGCGAGGTGAAAAACTCTCGGAAATCGATAGCCAGCCGGGCATGAGATTTCAGGTTCCTGCAATATGGTTTTACAAGAATAGTAGTAATAATAATTCAGATGGTAGAGACCCAGTTAAGGTGATAAAAGAAGCACTTGGTAAAACACTAGTGTATTACTACCCATTAGCTGGACGGCTCATGGAAGATGCTAACAAGAATCTGATGGTGGATTGCAATGGCCGAGGGGTGTTGTTCATAGAGGCTGATGCTGACGTCACTCTTCAACAACTTGGCCCTACAATTCAACCCCCATTTCCGTACTTTGATGAGGTTCTTTATAACGTCCCTGGCTCTGATGGTATTCTTAGCTGTCCTTTGATGTTATGTCAGGTGAGTGCATGAGTCTTCTTTAATTACACTAATTGATTCTACTCTATATATATCTCTTATTAATCAAGATGGTTGTTATATATTTATAGGTGACTCGCCTCGTATGTGGAGGTTTCATTTTGGCGTTACGCCTAAACCACACCATATTTGACGCATTCGGGATATGTCTATTCATGAATACATTGGGGAAATGGCACAAGGTGCACAACACCCATCTGTTCCACCTGTTTGGCAAAGGGAGCTATTAGACGCCCGAAACCCACCGCGAGGAACTCGTATCCACCATGAATACCAACTAGAAAATATTGAACAACAGCCGAACTCGGATGAAGCCGACGTAATCCAACACTCTTTCACTTTGAGTCCGAATCAGATAATGGAAATTCGGAAATGTCTTCCGCCGCATCTCAGAACTTGTTCCCGATTCGAGTTAATAACAGCTTGTCTGTGGAGATGTCGAACGCTTGCATTAAACGTGGACCCGGATGAGGTTGTTCAAATTTCATGCGTAGTCAATGGACGTGGCAAGAAAATTAACAAGGATTTGCATCTGCCTTTAGGATACTACGGCAATGCATTCGCCTTCCCAGCTGCGGTCTCAAAGGCTGGTGTTTTATGCAAAAATCCATTAGGATACGCTGTGGAGCTGGTGAAGAAGGCCAAGTTGGAGATGGACGCGGAGTACATAAGGTCAGTAGCTGATTTTATGGTACTTAGAGGGTGGCCTGGTCTCAAAATGACAGGGAACTTAATTGTTTCGGATGTAACAATCTCCAAGTTCGGAGAAATCGATCTCGGTTGGGGGTATCCAGAATATAGTGGACTAGCCATGGCCTTCCCTATGATTAGCTTCTATATGAAGTATAATAACCGAGGGGAGGATGGGATTGTGGTGCCAATATTGTTGCCATTGTTGGCCATGGAGAGGTTTCAACAAGAGATGAAGATATTGATTGAGGGAATAATAATAAGCATGAAACAATGCAACGTGTTAAGATCACATCCATGCTCTAAGGACAGCTTTCTGGACCACGTCTTATCCTTCTTTGATATATGTGTTGGGTTAAACTGAGATTATCTATCTCATTTTTTCTGTCTTTATATCTGCCATACATATTCCTTCAATTCAGTAAATGACTACTTTATTAAATAAAATGTCTAAATTTAATGAATTAATTAATAGATAAAAATAAAGTTTTTAATGGATGTGGTACTTATTTATTGGAGAGATACGTATAAGGAAAGAGAAAAATATGATTAAAAATTTTAAAAATCTGTGGTACATAATATATTTGGCTGCACAAGTAAAATTGTATACGTGTGTTCAACAGTGTATGTCTTCAAGAATTTCAAATTTGATTAACATAAAGAACAAGCACAATAATTCAAGAATTTAAAATTAATTTATGCTAATAATTATTATTAATTAGGGGAGGGGAATTACAAAGTGGGATTTTAAAAAGATGACTCAAACCCACGACCTTAAAATGTAGGTGTGAAACTACCAATCACATCCTACTCATCTTAATTTATGCTAATAATTGTAGTCTTAGAAATAATTTAAGTCAACTACTATTTAATGGATGACTATATATAGTTAATGCTTTTTTCGTTTTATTCACATAAATTTAGAAAAATTATCGGGTCTAATTTAAACATGCACGTATTAATTTAAGTTCAATAGCTAGTACTGGTACTACCACATGCGCCCAGTGTTTAGGGGGAGTAGTCATTGTAACAAGAAGAAATATATAATGTTTAATGGGCAATTTATCCATTTGGACTCTATAAGCCAACATGGCAATTTACCCTTCCATTTAGGGAACGTAATTTTGACTCTATAGAAGCCAATTTGGGCTTTATGTATATTTTAAAATAAATAAACCAGGAGTTTAGAATATAAAAATAATAATAGTTTGGGTAAAAGAAAGAAAACATGAGATATGTGTGTTAAGATGTAGGTCTCATGAAATAAGAAAAACAAATATAGTAGCTTAGTATACGGTGTTAGGAGTAATAAAAAAAAATATATATATATATTATATTTATACTTTTATCCATATTTAATAAAATTATATATATATAACTCCTACACAAATATTTGCCACCCAACAAAGAAAAAGTCAGTCTCTTTTAATTGTAAGCCTCCCTTGCCTTTTCAATCTAACACATTCCAAGTCACCAATCTCCCACATATCAACGAGCTTTCAGGTGAAGCGCTGTGAGCCTGAACTTGTTGTCCCTGCGAAGCGAACACCTCGTGAAGTGAAGAAACTCTCCGACATTGATGACCAGCAAGGCTTAAGATTTCAGATTCCTGGAATAATATTTTACAAGAACAATCCAAATCCCATCAATGGAAGGGAAAGACCTGGCGAAGGTAATGTGATGGTCCAGCATTGTTCTGGTTGCTACATTATTCATTCATGTTTGCCACAGCCACTAACGTTGTTGGACCATTGTTTGGTTTCTCAAATCTTATCCACGTTTTACTGAGCCACTAAAGTCAGTGTTTGGTCGGTTAAAACTTAAAAGCTTGCTTTATCAATTCCTTTTCCAAAAAAATGTCAGTTTCCTTGTTTATGTTTTTTCTTTGCAATATTCCCCTCAACTATGATATAATTTCAAATTGCTTCCTCAACTTAATTTCATATATATATATATAGTGATCTAGTACACTATATATATAGTAGGCGATAATAAATATATAATTGACTAATTCATATGGAGCCAATATAATATAAATAAAAATTAATAAACAGTATAAATTTAATTTTTTATTTATTTTTAATAAAATATTACGTATATATTATTCATTATATATCAGCGATATAATGTATTAAAATATTTATATATAAATATATATATATATATATTCATCAAAGAAAGAAGTAAAGTGCATATGTCAAAAAAAAAAAAAAAGAGGAAAATACATTTGCCACAACCTCTGTATGTACAGTTTTTCATAGGCAAATAACATAAACATCCTCAAATTTCATTTTTATAGCAATATTACCCTTTTTACATTATTTAAAAGGAAGTATTGAATTGTATTATCTCGTTACTATAAAATTGATTATATATATATTGAAGTTATTTTTTTCATATTATAGTCAATTTTATTCATATAAGTTGATTTTTTCTCACATTAAAATCGAAGTTTTATTCATACAATTCAATACTTGTTTGGTTTACTCTTTATAGTAGTTGATTTCTCTACTACCTGGTAAGATATATAATAACCAATATATCCGCTTTTGATAGTAGTGATTTTTCTACTATTAGAGACAAAACATATAATAAACCAATATACATGTCTTCTATAGTAGGATAGAGATCTCTACTATTAACAAAAAAGCATATTGTTAATCAATGAATATGTTTTAGAAAACTAACATTTATAAAAATCATATCTCATTCAATATTTATACAATTAACTTGATTTAAAAATTAAAATTTTCACAATTTGATATAATTTTATAGAAAAATATTCTAAAACATAAATAAAAACATAGAAGTAGAGAAGAAATGAGAAAGAATGAAAAAAAATCATAATAATATATAGATAGTTATAGGTGTTAACTAATAAGGGCTATTTTAAATATTAATGAACTTTTTTATAAAAATTATAAATGTGTGTTCATTTTTATAATTTTTATTATTAAAGTGGGTATTCTTGATATTAAAAGAAATTCCTTTCTAGGCCTAAGGGAAGGTCATTTTATGGAGGGTTCATTTTCTACAGTGACCTCTTGCACTCCTTTTTCTTGGTTTTTACACCCAGAGTCATGAGCGCTCAAATGACGCTTGGGATTGCTTCAGGCAGCTGCTAGTTTTATTCACTCAACCAGAGGAGAAAGGAAAGCGAGGTACGTGCTGATTTCCATGTGTAACTCATGTCACCTAATAAATCAATTTGCTGTACTGATGAGCTAGTTTGCTCAACTTCTGGTGTCTACATGCTGTATCCGGTGCAACAAAAAGTCACGTGCTCCACATGATTTTAATAATACAAAAGGTCTTGGTCAATGCTGTCAGGGATTCGGTCAGTGTGACTGTGACCAACGAAGCCGTGTTGATCACTGCTTATATAAAATTCGAAACCCTGAGGATGATACACATGGCACTTCCACAGCCACTTAGGAAGCCGATCGGCCTTTTAAGTAAAATGAGTTTTCCATCAAATAACTAAAAAGCAATAAAATGTGAATCAGGTTTCACATAGAGTTTTTATGCTAAAAAACAAAATAAATATTTGTAATTTTTTCTTTTTTTTTGGTGGTAGATACATGCACTATGTTCATGCATGCGATTTACTTGTGCCTGCCTTTGGTTTAGTTTAGTTGAGAGTTGGAATCCTGAGGGCTCATAAATCTAAACTCCTAGTTACAGACTCCCACACAATGATATCTTCCCCCAAAAAATTGAAAAACAAAGAAAAAAAATAAAATCAATCTCCTTTTATAACCCTCCTCTTGCCTTTCAATCTACCAGTACTCTTGCATGAAAATGGCATCACCAAGCTCCGACATAGCGGCCACGACCTTTTAAGTGAAACGGTGTTATGTCCCCCAACGAATCAACACATTGTGTAACTCATGTCCCCCAACGAATCAACACCCTATGTTTTTTGTGTTCACATGGTTGATTGCCCGGCTTCCCACCACATATATGAATTTCGTCCTCTCAAAATCTACTTCAATACGACAACGTTGATTTTAAGGTTAAAAAATGACTTCCATATGGATAACGATAAGGTCTGACTTCTTTGGGAAAATTAACTTTAATAAAAAATAAAAAAAATTGATTTCGATAGAAAATTTAATTTTGCTGGAAAGTTCAATTTTAATTTTGGAAATTGTTGATTTTGTTTTATTTTGAAAGAAATCAATTTTAAAGTGAAAAATTCAATTTTACTATAGAAAAATTAATTTAATAATGAAAAAATCGAGTTTAATATATAAAAAAGAGGTTCAAAAATCGATTTTTGATATGTACATAAACAAGTTGATACTTCAATTTGAAAAAATTTATTTTAATGTGAACAAATCGCTTTTAATATGAAAAAAATCAAAATTAAAGTAATATATATATATATATATATGGAAAAATTAACTTTAGAAGGAAAATTCATTTTTAGTGTTGAAAAGTCGTATTTGAGATGAAAAAAACATCGACGTGGCTCATTTTTAAAATAGAGACAGAAAATGTATTGAATATATATATATATCTTTTTCTACATATTTATTGTTTTAAATGTCAGTTGAAAAGGATTGGTAGTTGGTTGATAGAAAGAGAGAAAGAAACATAACTAAGTCATTTGGACATTTAGAGTGAGTATAGAGTAATTCATATTTGATTACGTTATTATTTTGAAAAAAACATTATTAATTGAAAATAATTTTGAAATACAGAATTAATTCTCTGCCGAAAGTGGTATATATATATATATATATATATAAATCAAACTGAAGCTCAATTACCAAAAAAAATAAAAATTGTAACCTATGACTCTCTTAAAATGCTTAATTAAACACACAATCAAAATCAAATTAAACAAAATTAACGCATAATAAAATTGTTCAGTTTTCTTCACGAGAGAAACAAACTTAGAAAAAAATAATAATTAACCATCTTGGCAATATATGACTCTGTCAGTGTAACCAACTAAACCGTGCTGACCACTGATTGGTTATAATTCCAAACCGTGAGGATGATACACATGGCACTTCCTCAGCCACTCAGGAAACAAAATGAATATTATAAGAAAAAAAAAACAGAGAGGCGTATCGACGAATGTTCCATGTAATTACGTAAACGAAATTAGGTTCATATGTATAGTTGTGACAAAAGAATATTATTATATACAAAACATTCATATGTATAGTTGTGCTACAAAATACATAATGTCATGCATAAAACGTGGATTAAAACGTGCACTAAAACAATACATTGTGTGGATTGAGAGCGATACATAGGTCGAATAGAAGTCGTATACTCTATTCCATGTGGCTGCCATTGGTTTAGTTTAGATGAGAGTTGGAATCTTGGGGGCTTATAAATAGAAACTCCCCTTAATTACACACTCACACACAATTATATCTGCCCCCAGCTAATAAATTAAAAAAAAAAACAATCTCCTTTTATAAGCCTACTCTTGCCTTTCTATCTACCACTCTTGCATGAAAATGGCATCACCAAGCTCCCACATAGCGGCCATCAGCTTTCAAGTGAAACGGTGTGAGCCAGAACTTGTTGTCCCTGCAAAGCCAACGCCTCGCGAGGTGAAGAAACTCTCAGAAATCGATAGCCAGCCAGCCACGAGATTTCAGATTCCGGTAATATGGTTTTACAAGAATAGTAGTAATAATAATTCGGATGGTAGAGACCCAGTTAAGGTCATAAGAGAAGCACTCGGTCAAACACTAGTGTATTACTACCCATTAGCTGGACGCCTCATTGAAGACGATAACAAGAATCTGATGGTGGATTGCAATGGCCGAGGGGTGGTGTTCATAGAGGCTAGTGCTGATGTCACTCTTCAACAACTTGGCCCTACAATTCAACCCCCATTTCCTTACCTTGATGAGGTTCTTTATAACGTCCCTGGCTCTGATGGTATTCTTGGCTGTCCTTTGTTGCTAATTCAGGTGAGTGCATGAATCTTCTTTAATCACACTATTTCATTCTACTCTATATATCTCTTATTGATCAAGATCATTGTTATGTATTATCTCTTATTGATCAAGATCGTTGTTATGTATTTATAGGTCACTCGTCTCGTATGTGGAGGTTTCATTTTGGCGTTGCGCCTAAACCACGCCATGTGCGACGCTTTTGGGCTATGTCTATTCATGAATACATTGGAGGAAATGGCACAAGGTGCACAATCCCCTTCTGTTCCGCCTATTTGGCAAAGGGAGCTCTTAGGCGCCCGAAACCCACAGCGAATAACTCGTATCCACCATGAATATCAACTAGAGAACATTGAACAACAGCCAAACTCGGATGAAGCCGACGTAATCCAACACTCTTTCACTTTGAGTCCGAATCAGATAATGGAAATTCGAAAATGTCTTCCGCCGCATCTAAGAACTTGTTCCCGATTCGAGTTAATAACAGCTTGTCTATGGAGATGTCGAACGCTTGCACTTAACGTGGACCCGGATGAGGTTGTTCAAATTTCATGTATAGTCAATGCACGAGGCAAAAACTTTAATAAGGATATACATCTTCCTTTAGGATACTACGGCAATGCATTCGCCTTCCCAGCTGCGGTCTCAAAGGCTGGAGTTTTATGCAAAAATCCATTAGGATACGCTGTGGAGCTGGTGAAGAAGGCGAAGTTGGAGATGAACGCGGAGTACATAAGGTCAATTGCTGATTTTATGGTACTTAAAGGGCGGCGGCCGGGTCTCAAAATGACCGGGAACTTAGTTGTTTCAGATGTAACAAGCTCCAAGTTCGGAGAAATCGATCTCGGTTGGGGGTATCCGGAATTTGGTGGGCCACCCATGGCCTTCCCTCTGATTACCTTCTATCTGAAGTATAATAACCGAGGGGAGGATGGGATTGTGGTGCCAATATTGTTGCCATTGTTGGCCATGGAGAGGTTTCAGCAAGAGCTGAAGAAACTGATTGAGGGGACTAGTAATAAGCATGAAACCATGCAACGTGTTAAGATCACGTCCATGCTCTAAGACAGCTTTCTAGACTACCTCTTATCTCTTTTTTGATATTTGTGATGGAAATTAATTGAAGACTTGGAAAGTCTTCTCACTTTTATAGGAAATATGTGTTTGGTTAAACTGAGTGTCTGATTTTTTTCTGTCATCGTATTTATCTTAAATGTCCTTCCGATGAATGATTATTTTATCAATTTAAATGTCTAAATTTACTGATTAATTATTGAATAAAAAAGTTTTTTGATTGATATGTGGAGAGACCGAAGATAAAGAAAATAGAATAGATGATCTCGATTTGTATACTTGTTTTCGGGAAAGAGAAGGCTCCAAACATAATTTGTCTTTAATTAATCGTATAATGCGATGGAATTTGTAAGAATCCATAGGTACCAAATGCTCTGATAATAATTACAAATAATAATGACAATTCTTGTTTGTAAGCCCATAGTTGTGCTTTGAGTAGAGAATATTTACATTGATAATTATTTAAGTTGCTGAAACATACCATGCAATATATAATTGTGGACTTTTGGATCAATATTTTGTAACACAAATTTACCTGTTATAACACAAATTTAAAGATATAGTTAGCTGTAGTACGATTACTTGTTTACAACCAGTAGCAAACATAATTGACTCCGGAACCAAAGAAAAACTCAACGCCGTGAGATCAAAACTATGAACTAAAGTTTAGTTTTAATTTTCATGAGCTTAATTTTAATTGCTCATGCATGTTACATGTAGTTAAGAGCTGTCTACCTTTTCTTGTTTTTTTTTTCTTTTTTAAAGAATATAATTTAAAATATAATTATTATGTAGTTAATCATCAAATCAGAATGATATTAATTAATTTCTTTACTTTTGTTAAACTAAATGCTGATGCCTGATGGGTATTTTAAAGCTAACTCTGGGGGCGCTAGTAGTAGTGGTGGTAGAGTTATGATCAGAATCACTTTGATATAGTTGCTAATTAAACAGTAATTTATCCCAACACTTGGTTGTCATTTGGATGCAATTAATTGGAGTTGATTCACAGCATCTTTTTCAGATCGTTGCTTTGCTTTGACTTGTTCAACATACATTTTTAATTGGAATATTTAATTACTATATCAGCGCAAGTGTAAATATACTATTGAGAGTAATACTCCTAAAGATCTGGATATATATATCAGCGAAAGTGTAGTTATCTAAGTTTCTCATAATTTTTTAATTGTAAGCCTCCTCTTGCATGAAAATGGCATCACCAAGCTCCCACACATTCATGAACTTGCTGTGAGCCTGAACTTGTTGTCCCTGCAAAGCCAACACCCCGTGAAGTGAAGAAACTCACCGACATTGATGACCAGCAATGGAAGTTGTTATTAATTTTTCTCACTACTTTTGGGGTGAACAATTAACTGGAAAGTCATACTAATATGCAGAAGAAAATTATAACATTTCATTTTTCTTTTAAATTCAATTTTTATTGGCCTATAGTACCAACTATATAAAAAAAATTTAAATTACAATAAGTAAATAGCTATACGCCAATTTCAAAATCTAGAGCAATTTGGCCATGTTTGATGACCAAACAAGTATTAAATTGATTTTGGACTTTTAACTTCTTCCACTAAAGCGTGACATGAATGGTCTTCAATCTCCATGATATATATATATAGAGCAGCAGTGTATCAGTGTCCTAACAAAAATTAATTGCTTCGTTGGTACATTTTTTTCCTTATAGGTCACACTATAAAAAAATGAGTATATGTCACAGAAAATGAGACAGATAATATGAATTTGAATTAGCAACGTCAAAATTAAATTTTGCAGCCAAATGAAATTTATTGTAAGAAAATTTAATTTTTTATCATCAAACTAAAACTTTTAGTTCCTATAATCTCTCTTAGCTACAAACTATTAAGGTTTTTTTTTTCCAAAGAGGCTTTTGTTTCGGAGGTATAGTGACAAGGTAATTACAAATAATTTTGTGGCTATCGTTCATACACATTTGAAATTTGTGACAAAAGAGTTAGTGACAAACTTGAAATTTGTGACAAAACACAAATGATAGTCATAAAATTACTTGTTAATATAGGTTGTCATTATATCTCCTTCTCGCCTTGCCATTGTGGCTAAATATTGTTTAGTGACAAGTTTCTGTGAGAAAGTTATATTTTGTAGCAATGCTTACTGTTTCTTGTAGTGTAAAATCATTCCGTATATATTTTTAAATGCCTGAAGTCTGAAGATGTTTTCTAATTGCTAAACTAGATAGCTAGTAATTATTTTATTTTATCTTTTAATTTACATTGTAATAAATCAGAGAATAAAATTCTCTTTAGATTTAAGTAAAATATATATAGGAAAGCATATCTGTACGTGCATGTTTGTGGATATAAATGCTACCCTGATAAATTTCTAATTAGCTTTAGAGAATAGTGTACGTTTATGACCATAGGAAGCTTTTCGAGACCACCAAGAAGGAAGTATTAAGTGCAGTGCAGGCCATTTGGTTCATACATAATCAACTTTCTTTTAGTGAAGCATATATAATTAACTTGTATACAAATATATAAATCAAATTGCAGGCATTGGTTTAGCTCAGTGACAATTTTTACTGAGTTCGCATTCTGAGATCTTGAGTTCGACAAGAATTTTTAGGTTTCAGTTTGGATTTGACCAAGTCTGACATAGCCTGGATTTGATCCGGTCTAACATTTCTCCTTCCCTTTATATTAGAGTAGTATAGCAAATTTCTCTATATCTAAAAAAAATTGACAAATTAGCATAGCTTGTATCTGACCAGGTTTAACATTTTCCCTTTCCTTTAAGGTATGAGAAAGTTTATTTTAAAATGAAAATGTCGACTTCATTATTATTTTCTAAAAAAATCGACTTTAATATTAAAAAGTTGACTTTGAAGTAAAAAAAAAAAAAAATCTAATAAAATTCGACTTGAACTGAAAAAAATGACTTCAATATATATTTATATATAAATTAAATTTACGATGAAAAATTCAATTTTGATATTGAAAAATCAATTTTAAAATGAAAAATTAATTTGAAAATAAGAAAGTCGCCAACAATGATAAAATCGATCTTAAATATGATTTTTCAAAAAGTATTACAATCCCATCACATTAAAAGAACTGGCACCTCGACACCGCATTGGAGCTGGGCCGACTCCACCGAGTAGTGGAAGCTGAGGGCTACCAATAGCCCGATCATTCAATATCACCTCTCCTTCATCCTTTATAAAAGCTTTATGATTCTTACCTTTTGAACTGCTATATATAACACTCATTTTACCAAAAAAAAAAAAAAAAACACTCATTTACTGACAAATCTGCATGCGCTAATTAAAGAGCAACAAATTTGTTAAATTATATATACACTAAAACCACGACCAAGTAAAATCTTTTCACTAAAACATAAATTCATAATTCAATACTATTTTGTTCTAATATGAGAATCTCACATAATAGCTAATCTATGCAATACCAAAAATTAAAAGGTAAGATTCAAATTAATATTAATTTTAAAAAGAAACACTAAATCGAAAAAAAAAATTATTTGGACACACATATTTTACTATAATACAGAAATATATTATTTTATAAATTTATTAAATTATTAATTTAGTATGTTGGTTCAAAATTGGGCCTGGCAAAAAAAAAAATTATTTAACCAAGTTATTAATTTATTGAGTGTCAATTTAATATCCATTAATATTGGACTAACTAAATGCTATTATATATATATATATATATAGTACTTACGCGATGCTTTGGAGGAGAGGATGATTTTTTGTACGTAAGCCTCAACTGCGACTTTCATTTTGTTTAGCTTTCCTCAAGCTCCACGGATCCATGTCTCCTTCTTTTGCATGGGTCTAGTGGAATTCCCTTTCTATGCCTAAAAGGTTTCACATAAAGTTTTTATGCTAAAAAACAAAATAAATATTTGTACCCTTTTTTTTTTGCTGGTAGATACATGCATATGATGTGTTACGTTCGTGCATGCGATTTACATGTGCCTGCCTTTGGTCTAGTTTAGTTGAGAGTTGAAATGCTTATAAATAGAAGCTCTTAGTTACAGACTCCCACACAATTATATCTGCCCCCAAAAATAAGAAACGAAGAAAAAAAAATAAAATCAATCTCCTTTTATAAGCCTCCTCTTGCCTTTCTATCTACCACTCTCGCATGAAAATGGCATCACCAAGCTCCCACATAGCGGCCACGAGCCTTCTAGTGAAACAGTGTGAGCCAGAACTTGTTGTCCCTGCAAAGCCAACGCCTCACGAGGAAAAGAAACTGTTACAAAATGAACCAAAAAACTAACCAAGAACAGAGCAAGAAGACGATTTTAAACGAGGTTCGGCACCAAATTTTGTACCTACGTCATCGGAGCACAGATTAGAATTGCTGCACTAATAATCAAGGTGTTTACAAAAGTTTCTGTACACACACTCACAGATCTACCCTAATCCCTTTTACACCCTTGCCTAATTGTTTTCCAAGAAAACACTATGAAAACAAGGTACAGAGAATCTGAAAACTACATGAACAGAGAAGAAGAAAAGCCTATGTACGCCCAAGAACTCAAAACAAATTCACCCAAGAATTGAAAACGCAGCCCAGAATTTCTCTCTGTCGCACCTTCCTCTTTTCTACTTCTGTGCTCACAAAGCTGACAGCAAAACAGCAAACAAGAAAAGCCAAACGAAATACACATAATAGGACCCAATTTTGACCGGCCCAAAAACACTGCCGTTTCAATTAGTTTCCAGCAAAATCAATCCAAACCGACCGTTTCACTATTCTTGGATCACCTTTTACTAACGGAAACTCTCGGAAATCGATAGCCAGCCAGGCATGAGATTTCAGATTCCCGTAATAACGTTCTACAAGAATACTAGTAATAATAATTCCGATGGTAGAGACCCAGTCAAGGTGATAAGAGAAGCACTCGGTGAAACACTTGTGTATTATTACCCATTAGCTGGACGCCTTATTGAAGACGATAGCAAGAATCTGATAGTGGATTGCAATGGCCGAGGGGTGTTGTTCATAGAGGCTAGTGCTCATGTCACTCTTCAACAACTTGGCCCTACAATTCAACCTCGATGAGGTTCTTTATAACGTCCCTGGCTCTGAAGGTATTCTTGGCTGCCCTTTGTTGCTAATACAGATGAGTGCATGAGTCTTCTTTAATCACACTATTTGATTCTACTCTATATATCTCTTATTGATCAAAATCGTTGTTATGGATTTGTAGGTGACTCGTCTCGTATGTGGAGGTTTCATTTTGGCGTTCCGCCTAAACCACGCGATGTGTGACGCATTTGGGCTATGCCTATTCATGAATACATTGGGGAGATGGCACAAGGTGCACAACACCCTTCTGTTCCACCACTTTGGCGAAGGGAGCTCTTAGACGCCCGAAACCCGCCGCGAATAACTAGTATCCACCATGAATATCAACTAGAGAACATTGAACAACAGCCAAACTCGGATGAAGCCGACGTAATCCAACACTCTTTCACTTTGAGTCCGAATCAGATAACAGAAATTCGGAAATGTCTTCCGCCGCATCTCAGAACATGTTCCCGATTAGAGTTAAGAACAGCTTGTCTATGGAGATGTCGAACGCTTGCACTGAACGTGGACCCGGATGAGGTTGTTCAAATTTCATGCATAGTCAATGGGCGAGGGAAGAAAATTAATAAGGATTTGCAATTTCCTTTAGGATACTACGGCAATGCATTCGCCTTTCCAGCTGCGGTCACAAAGGCTGGAGTTTTATGCAAAAATCCATTAGGATACGCTGTGGAGCTGGTGAAGAAGGCCAAGTTGGAGATGAACGCCGAGTACATAAGGTCAGTTGCTGATTTTATGGTACTTAGACCGGGAACCTCATTGTTTCGGATGTAACAAGCTCCAAGTTCGGAGAAGTCGATCTCGGTTGGGGTTATCCGGAATATGCTGGACCAGCCATGGCCGTCCCTCTGTTTAGCTTCTATGTGAAGTATAATAACCGAGGGGAGGATGGGGTTGTGGTGCCAATATTGTTGCCATTGTTGGCCATGGAGAGGCTTCAGCAAGAGTTGAAGAAATTGATTGAGGGGACTAATAATAAGCATGAAACAATGCAACGTGTTAAGATCACATCCATGCTCTAAGGACAGCTTTCTGGACTACGTCTTGTCCCTTTTGGTATCTGCAGTGGAAATTAATTGATGACTTGGAAAGTCTTCTTCCTTTATAGGAAATACTGTGTTTGGTGGAACCGAGATTATCTAAGGGAAAATGTCAAATTTAGTCAAATTCAAACTCAGATCAAGAATATTAGTTGAATTCAGAATTTTAAAATGCTGAGTTCAGTGCTAATTGTTACTGAGCCAAGCCAATGACCATGTGGAACCGAGATTTTCTGTCTTATTTTTTATATCTCCATAATATGATCCTTTAACAGGTATCTGCCTTGTCAATTAAAAAGTCCAACTTTTAATGAATTAATGATGAAGATTTTCTATCCCTTAACAAAAAAATTAAATACCTTGTCATTTCTAATATAATACCGAATGCGTTTTTTGTATACGTTATTTTCCTTTTCTTTTTTGGTCTCATCTTTTCTTCTTTTTCTTTTTTCTGTCTTATATAAATTGATTTTATGTTAATTAGCATACTCAATTGAATAAAAATAAAAATATAAAATATAAATATAAAATAAAAATATTTTGAAAGTGTTTTTATTTTTTATTTGTATTTTTATATTTTTACTTAATTAAGTAGTCTTATTAGAATTTAATAAATTCCAACTAACTTCTAAATTAATCAAATTATACATAATTTAAGAGGAAAAAATTAAAAAAAAAAAAACTATATTATTAAACGGGTCCCTAGAAGATTGTAAGCGGTTTTTAATATAGTTCATGTATCCTGTAAATGAGTGAAATCTGTAAATACTGCATGTCATTTATAGTAGATAAAGAAGAAATTTGGTTGAGGAAAATAATTATTTCACATAAAAAAAAAGAAGGGAAAAGTACATTTGCCACAACCTCTGTGTGTACAGTTTTTCATATATGTTATCTATTTTTGAAATTACATAAACATCCTCACATTTCATTTTTATTGCAGTATTACCCTTTTCTACATATATTTTTGAAAAAAAAAAAGTATTAAGTAAACTGCATGTATGAATATGGGCAAATGTTAATTACAATTTAATTGATGATATTCATCCAAAAACGTTACTATTCACCTGTATAAACCCTAAAATAAATGTATACAAAAGGATGGTTATTGCAACAAAATGAATTGTAAAGTGTGTTTTTGTGATTTCTGAAAATTCAAAGGCATATGAAACTATCGCAAAATAGAGGTGGTTGAGTGTGTAAATTTTCTTAACAATAAAATAAAAAGGTTAAAATGTAAACGAAAAAGTTATAAATATATAAACTAATGTTATTTGTCTTCTTTGAACTGGCCTCCGAATAAATCTTGTCTAAAAGCCCATATTAACTTGGGCTATCAGAAAAGATCTTAGGCTTAAAACCCAGTCTTAAAATTCTTTGATGGACTATTTCAAACATAATTCGGGTCGGGTTGGGTTTTCAGGTGGGCTAATATTGGTCATATGGCTTTTTTTTTAAAAAACCATAACATCAATAAAATAATTTATGGTTAAACATATTTACCCCCATCAAATTTAATGTTTTTGACACATGGAAAGCAAAAAGTTAAGTACTTGATATATGTCAAGTTCTTATTGGGAGATAAAGGAGATAGGTAATATGGATTTAAATTAGCAAGTGCAATCTCAAAATTAAATTTTGTTGCACAAAGCAATTTAAAGCGGCAAAGTTTAATTTTTGTCGCTCAAGTGAAAATTTTTGTCACTATAATCGCTTTTAGCTACAAACTTTTGTGGTTTTTATTTTATTTTATTTTTATATGGTGCTTTTGTTTCAGAGATACAGTAATAACCTAATCACAAATAATTTTGTGGCTATCAATGGTACAAACTTAAAATTTGTGACAAAATAGTTGTTACAAATTTAAAATTTATGACAAAGTTACAAAATTATTTGTTAATATAGATTGTCTTTATATCTCCGTCACAAAAGCCTTCTATCCATGCCTTCGTGGCTAAATGTAGTTTCAATGACAAATTTCTATGACAAAGTTATATTCTTTAGCTATACTTCCTGTTTCTTGTAGTGTAATATATTTCGGTATATATTTTTAAATGCCTGAAGTCTGAAGATGTTTTCTAATTGCTAGACTAGACAGCTAGTAAATTATTTTACTTTTTAATCTACATTGTAGTAAATCTTAGAATAAAATTCTCTTTTGGTTTAAGTAAAATATATAGGAAAACATATTTGTACGTGCATGTTATGACAATGGGAAGCTTTTCGAGACCACCAACGAAGCATTAAGTGTAGTGTTGCCCATTTAGCTCATATGTAATCAACTATTTTCTGTGAAACATACATAACCAACTTGTATGGTCGAGCAGAAAGTTGATTATTTCATCACACTCTCTTATGAGAGTTATTATTCGAGTTTTAGTAAGTTTTACTATTATTTCATGTGTACTCAATCTTATTTAAAGTTTTACTTGAAGCTTTAGATGAAGGGAGATTTATTAGAAATGTGAGTCAACTGCTTACTTAATTTGGTGTACTTAGTTTTGCTTGAAACCGCAGATGTAAAAAAATCTATAAAATTGTAAGCCAGCTACATCAGGTGGAGGTGAATTTGGATGAGAGGCAGCTGTACCAGATAGAGGGGATCTATTAAGATGTAAGTCAGCTATTTTCGACTACTATTGAATTATAAAGATATAGCAGTAAAAAAATTAAAAAAAAATTGACTTTAAAAGGTAAAAATGAACTTCAATATGAGAAAGTTTATATTAAGATGAAAATTTGACTTCAATATTATCTCTCGGAAAAGTTAACTTTAATATTAAAAAAATATAAAAAATAATAATAATTTTAAAGTAAAAAATGAATTTTTAATATTGAAAAATTAACTTTAAAATAAAAAAATTAATTTTAAGATTGGAAAGTCGAGTACAATGATGAATTTGTTTTTTTCAAAAAGTATTATGGAGGTCATTTATGGTGGGTTGTTTGCCTACAGTGACCTATTGCACCGGCTTTTCTTGGTTTTATTGACTCATCCAGAGGAAGAAATAAAGCGACGTCGGGGCTGATTTCTTATCGGCTTGCGTAACTCATGTCCCCCAACGAATCAACATGACGAGCCCACATGGTTGATTGCCCGGCTTCCCACCGCATGTATGAATTTCGTCCTCTCAAAATCTACTTCAATACGACAACGTTGATTTTAAAATGACTTTCATTATGAATAATGATATAGTCTAACTTCACTTGGAAAATTGACTTTAATAAAAAAAATTTTGAATTAATTTTTGATGGAAAGTTCAATTTTAATTTTGGAAATTGTTGATTTTTTTTCATATATATATATATATATATATAAAGAAAGCAATTTTAAAGTGAAAAACTCAATTTTACTGTAGAAAAATCGATTTTAATATAAAAAAATTAATTAAGAGGTTTGAAAATCGATTTCGATATGTACATAAAAAAGTTGATACTTCAGTTAAAAAAATTTATTTTAATTCAATATGAAAAAATCAAAATTAAAGTGAAAAAAAAATTGATATAGAAAAATTAACTTTAAAGGGAAAAATCATTTTTATTGTTGAAAAGTCGTATTTGAGATGAAAAACATTGACGTGGCTCATTTTTAAAATAAAGACATTTTCTACATATTATTGTTTTTAAATCGAAGTGGTTGAAGAGAATTGGTAGTTGGTTGATAAAAAAAGAGAAAGGAACATAACTAATTCATATTTGATTACGTTATTATTTTATAAGAAAACATTATTAGTTGAAAATAATTTTAAAATACAGAATTCATTCAGAATAAGGGACTTGTCCTGCCAAAAGTGGTGTATATATATATATATATATATTTATTTATTTATCAAACCGAAGCTCAATTACCAAAAAATAAAATAAAATAAAATTGTAACCTATGACCCTCTAAAAATGCTTAATTAAACACACAATCAAAATCAAATTAAACAAAATTAACACAAAATAAAGAAGTTCAGTTTTTTTCACAAGAGAGAGAGAAACTTAGAAAAAAAAATAATTAATCATCTTGGAACACTTTGTCATCATCAATGCTATTAATGACTCTGTCAGTGTTACCAAGTAAACCCTGCTGACCACTGATTGGTTATAATTCGAAACCGTGAGGATGATACACATGGCACTTCCTCAGCCACTCAGGAAACAAAACAAATATTATAAGGAAAAAAAAAAAAACAGAGAGGCGCATCTACGAATGTCCCATGTAATTACGCAAATACGTACGGATGTCTCTGTGGCATGCAAGTCATGAAATAACATTTGCTGAGAAAATTAAATTAAATTGTAGTTACAACTAATTTCTAATTGCATTCATAAACTTAAACTTCTCTCCTTCTTGTTTTTTCTTTTCCTTCCGAACTTTTCCATTTTTATTATGTATATTCTTAATAATTTAACACATGACACACATCAACTTGTACAGAATAATAGGATAAATTTTATATAAATCTAGTTTTACATCCTTAATTTAGATTTTTTCCCCTTAATTTTTACCATTGATTAGTTTAACATTCAAAAATAATAATAATAATAATAAACCAAAATTAGTTTCTTAAATGACAAAAGAATATTATTATATACAAAACATTCATATGTATAGTTGTACTACAAAATACATAATGTCATACATAATGAAAAAATCGAGTTTAATATATAAAAAAGAGGTTCAAAAATCGATTTCTGATATGTACATAAACAAGTTGATACTTCAATTTAAAAAAATTTATTTTAATGTGAACAAATCGCTTTTAATATGAAAAAAATCAAAATTAAAGTAATATATATATATATATGGAAAAATTAACTTTAGAAGGAAAATTCATTTTTAGTGTTGAAAAGTCGTATTTGAGATGAAAAAAACATCGACGTGGCTCATTTTTAAAATAGAGACAGAAAATGTATTGAATATATATAAATATATATATATATATATATCTTTTTCTATATATTTATTGTTTTTAAATGTCAGTTGAAGAGGATTGGTAGTTGGTTGATAGAAAGAGAGAAAGAAACATAACTAAGTCATTTGGACATTTAGAGTGAGTATAGAATAATTCATATTTGATTACGTTATTATTTTGAAAGAAAACATTATTAATTGAAAATAATTTTGAAATACAGAATTAATTCTCTGCCAAAAGTGGTATATATATAAATCAAACTCAAGCTCAATTACAAAAAAAAAAAAAAAAATTGTAACGTATGACTCTTTTAAAATGCTTAATTAAACACACAATCAAAATTAACGCATAATAAAATTGTTCAGTTTTCTTCACGAGAGAAACAAACTTAGAAAAAAAATAATAATTAACCATCTTGGTAATATATGACTCTGTCAGTGTAACCAAATAAACCGTGCTGACCACTGATTGGTTATAATTCCAAACCGTGAGGATGATACACATGGCACTTTCTCAGCCACTCAGGAAACAAAATAAATATTATAAGAAAAAAAAAAAAACAGAGAGGCGCATCTACGAATGTCCCATGTAATTACGTAAACGAAATTAGGTTCTTAAATGACAAAAGAATATTATTATATACAAAACATTCATATGTATGGTTGTACTACAAAATACATAATGTCATACATAAAACGTGGATTAAAACATGCACTCAAACAATACATTGTGTGGATTGAGAGTGATACATAGGTCGAATAGAAGTCGTATACTCTATTCCATGTGGCTGCCATTGGTTTAGTGGAATTCCCTTTAGTGGAATATATTTATTTTTGCTTGAAGCGTCTCTATTATTATCTTAGATGTATTTAATTTTATTTGAAATTTTAAATAAAGGAAAATTTATTAGAAGTATAAGTCAGCTGCTTACTTAGTTTAGTGTACTTAGTTTTGCTTGAGGCTTTAAAAAATCTGTTAGGTTATGAGCCAGCTACACCAAATGGAGGGGGATTTGAGTATAAGCCAACTGCGTTAGGTGGAGGAAATCTATTAGGATGTGGACAAGTTGTGCCAGGTGGTGGTGATTTATTAAGGCAAATCAACTATTTTAAAATCATATCAAATTATAAAGCTGTGGCAGTAAAAAATTTTTAAAAAATTAACTTTAAAAAGTAAAATGGACTTCAATATGAGAAAGTTTATGTTAAGGTGAAAATTTGGCTTTAATATTATTTCTTGAAAGAGTCCACCTTAATGTTACAAAATAATTTTAAAATATAAAAAGATCTATTTATATGAATAAAATTTAACTTTAACATGTTAAGTTTAACTTCAATATATATAAAAAATAAATAATTTTAAAGTGAAAAATTTAATTTTAATATTGAAAAATCAACTTTAAAATAAAAAATTAATTTTAAGATAGGAAAGTCGAGTACAATGATAAATATGTTTTTTCCAAAAACATAGTATGGAAGTCATTTATGGTGGGTTGTTTTCCTACAGTGACCTATTGCACCCGTTTTTCTTGGTTTTATTGACTCAACCAGAGGAAGAAACAAAGCGACGTACAGATTGCGTAACTCATGTCCCCCAACGAATCAACCTGATGAGCTGGTTTCCTATGTTATTTTGTGTCCACATGGTTGATTGCCCGGCTTCCCACCACATGTATGAATTTCGTCCTGTCAAAGTCTACTTCAATACGACAACGTTGATTTTAAGGTTAAAAAAATGACTTTCATTATGAATAATGATATAGTCTAACTTCTTTGGGAAAATTGACTTTAATTAAAAAAATTTAATTTTGATATGGAAAATTTAATTTTTGATAAAAGTTCAATTTTATTTTGGAAATTGTTGATTTTTTTTTTATTTTCTTTCCAAAAGAAGCAACTTTAAAGTGAAAAACTCAATTTTACTGTTGAAAAATCGATTTTAATATATATAAAAAATCAATTAAGAGGTTTAAAAATCGATTTCTATATGTACATTAAAAAGTTGATACTTCAGTTTGAAAAAATTTATTTTAATATGAAAAAATCTCTTTTAATATGATTTTCAAAATTAAAGTAAAAAAAAATTAATATGGAAAAATCAGAAAATTCATTTGTAGTGTTGAAAAGTCGTATATGAGATGAAAAACATTGACGTGGCTCATTTTTAAAATAAAGACAGAGAATGTATTGAATATATATATATATATATATATATCTTTTTCTACATATTATTGTTTTTAAATCTCAGTGGTCGAAGAGGATTGATAGTTGGTTGATAGAAGGAGAGAAAGAAACATAACTAAACTATTTGGATAAATAGAGTGAGTATAGAATAATTCATATTTGATTACGTTATTATGTTGTAAGAAAACATTATTAGTTGAAAATAATTTTGAAATACAGAATTAATTCAGAATAAAGAACTTGTCCTTCCAAAAATGACGTGTATATATATATATATATAAATCAAACTCAAGCTCAATTACCAAAAATAAAAAAATTGTAACCTATGTCTCTCTTAAAATGCTTAATTAAACACACAATCAAAATCAAATAAAACAAAATAAAAAAAAAAGTTCAGTTTTCTTCACAAGAGAGAAAGAAACTTAGAAAAAAAAATATATTAATTAATCACCTTGGCAATATATATCTAATTTTTTTGGTCGAAATTTTTTGCCAAAACGTCACGTGCTCCACATGATATCAACAAATACTGAAGGTCTTCATCAGTGCTATTAATGATTCGGTCAGTGTAACGAACTAAACCGTACTGACCACTGATTGGTTTTGATTCGAAACCGTGAGGATGATACACATGGCACTTCCTCAGCCACTCAGGAAACAAAATAAATATTATAAGGAAACAAAAAATACAGAGAGACGCAACAACGAATGTCCCATGTAATTTACGTAAATACGTACGGATGTCTCTGTGGCATGCAAGTCATGAAATAAAATTTGCTGAGAAAATTAAATTAAATTGTAGTTCCTAATTTCTAATTGCATTCATAAACTTAAACTTCTCTCTTTCTTGTTTTTCTTTTCCTTCCGATCTTTTCCATTTTATTATGTATATCTTAATAATTTAACACATGACACACATCAGCTTGTACAGAATAATAGGATCAATTTTATGTAAATCTAGTTTAACTAATTAAAATATTGCAATTACATCCTTAATTTAGACTTTTTTCCCTTAATTTTTACCATTGATTAGTTTAACATTCAAAAAAAATCATAAACGAAATTAGTTTCTTAAATGACATAAGAATATTATTATATACAAAACATTCATATGCATAGTTGTACTATAAATACATAATGTCATACATAAAATGTGGATTAAAACATGCACTAAAACAATACATTGTGTGGATTGAGAGTGATACATAGGTCGAATAGAAGTCGTATACTCTATTCCATGTGGCTGCCATTGGTTTAGTTTAGATGAGAGTTGGAATCTTGAGGGCTTATAAATAGAAACTCCCCTTAATTACACACTCTCACACAATTATATCTGCCCCAGCTAATAAAAACTTAGAAAAAACAAAATCAATCTCCTTTTATAAGCCTACTCTTGCCTTTCTATCTACCACTCTTGCATGAAAATGGCATCACCAAGCTCCCACGTGGCGGCCATCAGCTTTCAAGTGAAACGGTGTGAGCCGGAACTTGTTGTCCCTGCAAAGCCAACGCCTTGCGAGGTGAAGAAACTCTCGGAAATCGATAGCCAGCCAGGCATGAGGTTTCAGGTTCCTGTAATATGGTTTTACAAGAACAGTAGTAATAATAATTCAGATGGTAGAGACCCAGTTAAGGTGATAAGAGAAGCACTCGGTGAAACACTAGTGTATTACTACCCATTAGCTGGACGCCTCATTGAAGACGATAACAAGAATCTGATGGTGGATTGCAATGGCCGAGGGATGATGTTCATAGAGGCTAGTGCTGATGTCACTCTACAACAACTTGGCCCTACAATTCAACCCCCATTTCCTTACCTTGATGAGGTTCTTTATAACGTCCCTGGGTCTGACGGTATTCTTGGCTGTCCTTTGTTGCTAATTCAGGTGAGCGCATGAGTCTTCTTTAATCACACTATTTGATTCTACTCTACATATCTCTTATTGATCAAAATCGTTGTTATGTTTTTATAGGTGACTCGTCTCGTATGTGGAGGTTTCATTTTGGCGTCACGCATAAACCATGCGATGTGTGACGGATTTGGGATATTTCTATTCATGAATACATTGGGGGAGATGGCACAAGGTGCACAACACCCTTCTGTTCCACCTGTTTGGCAAAGGGAACTATTAGACGCCCGAAACCCACCGCGAATAACTCGTACCCACCATGAATACCAACTAGAGAACATTGAACAACAGCCAAACTTGGATGAAGCCGAGGTAATCCAACACTCTTTCACTTTGAGTTCGAATCAGATAATGGAAATTCGGAAATGTCTTCCGCCGCATCTCAGAACTTGTTCCCGATTCGAGTTAATAACAGCTTGTCTATGGAGATGTCGAACGCTTGCACTGAACGTGGACCCGGATGAGGATGTTCAAATTTCATGCGTAGTCAATGGACGAGGCAAGAAAATTAATAAGGATTTGCATCTTCCTGTAGGATACTACGGCAATGCATTCGCCTTCCCTGCTGCGGTCTCAAAGGCTGGAGTTTTATGCAAAAATCCATTAGGATACGCTGTGGAGCTGGTGAAGAAGGCCAAGTTGGAGATGAACGCGGAGTACATAAGGTCAGTTGCTGATTTTATGGTACTTAGAGGGTGGCCTGGTCTCAAAATGACGGGTAACTTAATTGTTTCGGATGTAACAAGCTCCAAGTTAGGAGAAATCGATCTCGGTTGGGGGTATCCTGAATTTGGTGGACCACCCATGGCCTTCCCTCTGATTACCTTCTATGTGAAGTGTAATAACAAAGGGGAGGATGGGATTGTGGTGCCGATATTGTTGCCATTGTTGGCCATGGAGAAGTTTCAGCAAGAGCTGAAGAAACTGATTGAGGGGACTAATAATAAGCATGAGACAATGCAACGCGTTAAGATCACATCCATGCTCTAAGGACAGCTTTCTGGACTACCTCTTATCTTTTTCTTGATATTTGTGGTAGGAATTAATCGATGACTTGAAAGTCTTCTCACTTTTATAGGAAATTGTGTTTGGTTAAACTAGGAAATAGATTTTTTTTTTTTTTTGAAACTGGGAAACAGTGTTTGGTTAAACTGTCTCATTTTTTCTGTCCTGTATCTGTATCCTATCAATTAAAAAGTTTGATGAATTAATTATTGGATAAAAAAAAATTTTTAATTGAAGTGGTATATTAATCGAGATCATCAGCTTTCATAATTTTTTAATTGTAAGTCTCCTCTTGCATGAAAATGGCATCACCAAGCACATCCATAAACTTCTTGTGAGCCTGAACTTGTTGTCCCTGCAAGGCCAACACCCCGTGAAGTGAAGAAACTCTCCGACATTGATGACCAGCAAGGCTTAAGATTTCGGCCTCCTTAAATAATATTTTACAACAACAATCCACATCCATCAATGGAAGGGAAAGACCCGGCGAAGGTGATGCGATGGTCCAGCTTTGTTCTGGCCGCTACATTATTCATTCATGTTTGCCTCAGCCACTAAAGTTCGTTGGACCACTAAAGTGAGTCCATTGTTCTGGTTGCTCAATTAAATGCTCTATTTTAATAATTATTTCTAAGTATTCATGCATTCAGACACCCTCTCTTTTCACATCTATTGACAATTGGGTTGCCAAGTATTATTTGAAAGTTGAAATTATAATAAAGTAATAGTAATGTTTCATTATGCACTTTGGGGTGTGGCCCTGCAGTAAATTAGCCGACCGATTTACAATACAAGTCTTAGTAAGTCCTCATTAAGCTCCAAATATATTTAATTTTATTAAATTTCAAATGAAGGGAAATTATTAGGGAGTAGATTTGCTGCTCTAACAGCAACAAATTCAGCTACTCATAAATAATATTGTCCCCTACTGTGTTTTTTTTTTTTTGTAAATAAACTTTGTATTCCAAAGAAAGCAAAACAAAACACCTCACAAAAAGGAATTACAAATCACAACAGAGTTGTTCACTAATAAGCTTGTTCACAATGTTCAAAGAAAGATTGCTAAAAGAAAATTCATCAGCTACAACACAAGATTTAGAAGGTAAAGAAAACTTAGAAATCAAATTTGCAACAGAGTTGGTATCTATGACTCCGTTCGATCTTCGAACTAACAACATTAAACCTATTACGAATATTCTCCTTTTGTATATTCCTAACTGTGTGTTTCTTCTTAACCGTATATTCTCCTTTTTACATTTGTTGTTTATATATAACATTTTGCATTTAAGCAACTTTAAAGTACGATTATTTTCTGTACTAGAAGTAATACCATTTCCAAAATCAAAAGAAAAAAATGAAAATTTTATTCATGTTTTCCTCAGCCACTAAAGTGAGTGTTTGGTCGGTTAAAAGCTTTGCTTTATCAATTCCATATTTTAAAAAATGTCAGTTTCCTTGTTTATGTTTTTTCTTTTGTTGTATCCCCTCAACTATGACATAATTTCAAATTTCTCCCTCAACTTAATTTCATATATATATATATATATATATATATGTGTGTGTGCCTGTGTGGAAAATGCTATAAACCCCAACAAATAGGGATATTATGGAGCCCATCTGTGATTTTTTTAGCTTAATTTTTTTTTCTATTGGCGCCTAATATATTTTTAAATGTATGAAAATTATTTTAATATTAAAAATTTTATTCATTTAAAATTTAAAAAAGTTAAAATGGTTTTTTACACTTCAATTTAACTTTTAATTCTAAATTGACAAAAATTATATTAATTTTCATTTTTTATTTTTATTTCAATAATAAATATCAAACTATATTAAATGTCAAATATAAATTAAAAAATAGAAAAAACTAAATTAAACTAAAAAAAATCCCACAAGTGGGCTCCATAACATCCCCATCTGTTGGGGTTTATAGTATTTCCCTATATATATATATATATATATATCAAAGAAAGAAGTAAAGTGTACATGTTAAAAAAAGAAAAAGAAAATTACATTTGCTACAACCTATGTATGTACAGTTTTTCATATATGTTATTTATTTTTGAAATTACATAAGCATCCTCACATTTCATTTTTATTGCAATATTACCATTTTCTACATTATTTTTTTCAAAAAAAATATTATGTAAATTGAATGTATGAATATGGGCAAATGTTAATTACAATTTAATTGATGATATTCATCCAAAAATGTTACTATTCACCTGTATAAACTCTAAAATAAAATGTATACAAAAGGATGGTTATTGCAACAAAATGAATTGTAAAGGGTGTTTTTGTGATTTCAGAAAATTCAAAGGCTGAAACTATCGCAAAATAGAGGGGTTGAGCGTGTAAATTTTCCCAACAATAAAATAAAAAGGTTAAAATGCAAACAAAAAGTTATAAATATATAAACTAATAGAATCTTGTTTAAAAGTCCATATAACTTGGACTATTAGAAAGATTTTAGGTTTAAAGATAAATACAATTAACTTGGGCTATCAGAAAAGATCTTAAGCTTAAAGCTCAGTCTAAAAATTTTTGACGGACTATTTCAGACCTAACTTTGGGGTTGTTTTTCAGGTGGGCTAATATTGGTCATTTGTATTTTTTAATCACTTTGTTGAAATAAATAATTTCTATCCCATAAATCTAATGGAATATTTTATATGTTTCTCATATGATCTATCATAGGGATATTTGAGAAATAAAAATTAAGGCATTTAAGAAATATATTATTTGAATTTTAGATGAAAATTATCAATTTTGAAAAGTGACAAAAAAATAGTTTAGGGTGCAAAATTAAAAATTCAGAGTACAAAATATCAAGCACAAAGAAGTTTAGGAGCATAAATGCATTTAACCCAATAATTTATGTTTCTCTGATTTATATATGCCTATTTTTTAGTTGTCTGTGTCTTTACTCCTAGAGAACTAAACACAATAATTTGCCTGATTTGTCAAGTTCAACTCACTCCATCTCGGATTAGAGTCGTATTAATAAGGATACAACTTCTATACAATAAATTAAGAATTAAAAATGAATTAATTATTAATCAAACCACTCATAAAATGAATTAATTATTAAGATCACAGCCATGCTCTAAGGACAGCTTTCTGGACTACCTCTCTTTTTCTTTTCTTTTTTTTTTGTTGATATTTGTTGTGGAAATTAATTGATGACTTGGAAAGTCTTCTCACTTTTACTGAAAATATATGTGTGGTTGAAATGAGATCACCGGTTTTTTTTTTTTACTGTCCCCATATCCATCCTATACGTTTTTTGCTTTATTTTTACCCAAAAAAAAATATATGTTTCTAGCTTTATTAATTAAAAAATTTAAATTTAAATTTAATGAATTAATTAATAAATAAATAAGCTTTTCAATTGATGTACTAGTTACTTTTGGAGAGACATGTATAAAAATGGAGAAAATAAGACAGATAATCTCAATTCGTGTTTAGTATATTTGTCTTTGGGAAAGATAAGGTTCCAAACATAATTTGTCCTTAATTAATCCTCTAATACGGTGGAATTTGTAAGAATTCATAGGAAGTAAATGCTCTGATAATAATAATTACAAATAATAATGCCAATTATTGTTTATTTAGGCCCATAATTGTGCTTTGAGTAGAGAATATTTACATTGATAATGATTTAAGTTGCTGAAACATACCATGTAACATATAATTGTAGACTTTGGGTTTAATATTTTGTAAAGAGAAATTAAGTATTAAATTTTGTTTGAGACAATTTTTGGTTAATACATAAATTTATGTAGTCTTATCTTATACTTGTTATAACACAAATTTACAGATATAATTAGCTGTAGTACATTTTTTTGGAAAATTAGCTGTAGTACAATTTTTATTTTTTATTTGGTAAATTAGCTGTAGTACAATTACTTGTGTACAACTAGTAGTAAACATAATTGATTCCGGAACCACAGAAAAATTCAACGCCATGATATCAGAACTATGAACTAAAATCTGGTTTTGCATTTTCGTGAGCTTACTTTTAATTAATCATACGTTACACGTAGTTAAAAGTTGTCTAACTATTTTTTTCTTTTAAAGAATATAATTATTATGTAGTTAACCATAAAACAGTTTCTTAAATTAATACATAATCATCAAATTAAAGTGACATTAAATTTCTTTACTTTTGTTAAACTAAATGCTGATGCCTGATGGGTATTTTAAAGCTAACTCCGGGGCTTTTTTGGTAAATGAAGATGGGTTTGAATATGAATTTTATTAGTCAAATATTCTGTTAGTTTACGATTAGAATCACTTTGGTATTAGTTGCGTGATTTTTATAGTTTGAATATTTGCTAATTAAATAGTAATATATCCCAACACTTGGTTGTCATTTGGATGCAATTAATTGGAGTTGATTCCCAGCATCTTTTACTACATTAATTAATTCAGATCGTTGCTTAGAACTGTTCAAAATAGATTTTTAATTGGAATATTTAATTACTATATCAGCGCAAGTGTAATTATATTATTGAGAGTAATCCTCCTAAATATCTGGATCTGGATATATATATATATATCAGCGCAAGTGTAGTTATGTAAAGGTTTTAATAATTTTTTTTAAAAAAATGATGGTAACTAGGCATGTTTATGCCAAATCTAAGGATTTTGTCTTATATTAAATATGTTAAATCCAAACAAAAATAAATAAAACGGCTATTATATAATTTTTCATAATAGAAAAAGTTATTTTGCAAAAACATCAAAACCCAAGGGCTATTTTGAAATATATAGGTGCCGAGTGAGATGACCGGTATGTGAAAATGGGTTAAGTAAAATAAAATTTAAATAATAATGTGTGAAACGCATTATTTTAGACAGAACAGGTGGGGACACAACAGATTTGAGCACTTACAAAATCAGAACCAGCAAATTTCCTATAATTCTTTAATCTCCCACTCCTCCTCCACTACCTTTATTACGCCGGTTACCAGATATGAGCTGAGACTCTTGGCCTATAAATATATATCCAACTCCTACACAAATATTTGCCACCCAACAACAAAAAAAGAAGTCATTCTCTTTTAATTGTAAGGCTCCTCTTGCATGAAAATGGCATCACTAAGCTCCCACACATCAATGAGTTTTCAGGTGAAACGCTGTGAGCCTGAACTTGTTGTCCCTGCAAAGCCAACACCTCGTGAAGTGAAGAAACTCTCCGATATTGATAACCAGCAAGCCTTGAGATTTCAGCTTCCTGGAATAACATTTTACAAGAATAATCCAAATCCATCGATGGAAGGGAAAGACCCGGCGAAGGTGATTAGGGAAGCTCTCGGTAGAGCACTTGTGTATTACTACCCGTTAGCTGGACGGCTCTTTGAAGACTGTAACAACAATAATGTCCTCATGGTGGATTGTAATGGCCAAGGGGCATTGTTCATAGAGGCGGATGCTGACGTTGAGTTTGATCAACTAGACCACCCAATTCAACCACCGTTTCCGTTTCTTGATGAGGTTCTCTATAATGCTCCGGGTTCTGATGGTATTCTTGGTTGTCCTTTGCTGTTAATTCAGGTGAGTTTTGTTTTATTTAATTTCATGTTTTGTGCCCCTCATTAATATTGTATGTACGTAGCGTATTCTGCATGTTTATTATCTTAACTACTACTATTGATGATTTCATGTATATTAAAAAAAAAAAAAACTACAAAATCGTTGAATTAATTTTTTGATTTAGATAATATAAATTGTATTTAAATGTAGGTTAAGTAACAAAAAAATATGTTATAAAACGTGACTCAATGTTAGATTTAATTATAGCTAATGTGGTGATATATTTTCGACAGCTCATTAGAACGTGAAATGTTTTGTGTTATTATTTATAGATGCATGGTTTCACATCTTTAATTAATTCCATGTTTGTTTCTTTTCCGATACATGCGCTACGTAATTACAATATTCTTCATATTACACTAAATGGTGAATATATTCTAAATAAGTTATATTATGTATATAAACAGAGAGAGAGAGATCGAGTTGGATCTATGTAACTTGAAGTGAATGTAACCGTGCGTTTATGAAAACACAGCTGACAATTTCCTTTTTTTTCTTTTTTTTTTTTAACTTCTTAAAATAGTTAATAATAGCTACTATTTACACACAGCATTCCACCTGAGGAGCGTTACTGTATATATGGTTCTCTAATACTTTTAAAAACATGCATCACATTCACATATACAGGAATCCATTGCTATATATGTATTTTTAATGCATTTATGGCCTCCCTTATTTGGTCTAGATACTCATACGAAGTAACAAATTCTCCAATCCATATTTTTCATTAAGCGTGATCTTTATAATACATTTAATATATAATATCATAGGTTACTCGTCTCAAATGTGGAGGTTTCATTTTTGCAATACGTATGAACCATACCATGTGCGACGGATTTGGATTACATCAGTTCCTCAAGGCATTGATCGAATTGGCACAAGGTGCAGAAGAGCCTTCTGTTCCACCTGTCTGGCGGCGAGAGCTCTTGAATGCCCGAAATCCTCCTCGAATAACTTGTAAACACAAAGAATTCCAAGAAGAAATGACTAATTACAATGATGAACTTAATAACTTGGTTCAAACGACCCACATGATCCAATGCTCTTTCTTTTTTAGTCACAGTAAGATAATGACCATTCGAAAGCATCTCCCTCCACATCTTGCTACTTGCTCTCGATTCGAGTTACTAGCAGCTTGTGCATGGAGATGTCGAACGCTTGCACTAAATCTTGACCCGGAAGAGGTTATTCAAATTTCATGCGTATTCAATGCGCGAGCCAACAACATTGGTTTAAATCTTCCTTTAGGGTACTACGGGAACGTAATTGCCGGTCCGTGCACATTAACAAATGCTGGAGTTTTGTGTAAAAATCCAATTGGATATGCAGTGGAGTTGGTGAAGAAGGTCAAGTCTGAGATGAGCGCGGAGTACATAAGATCAGCTGCTGATTTTATAGCCAGTAGAGGACGGCCTCCTTGTAAAATCAAAGGGAACTTTGTTGTTTCCGATATAACAAATGCTCCATTTCAAGAAATCGACTTTGGGTGGGGCTGCCCGGACTACATTGGAGTGGCCGTGTCGTTCCCTCTTTTTAGCTTCTTTGTCAAGTGCGTAAACAATGGGGAGGCTGGGACTTTGCTGCTGACATCTCTGCCATTGTTAGCTGTGGAGAGGTTTCAACAAGAGTTGAAGAAACTGACTGAGGGGCCTATTCAGAATATTAAATCCATGCTGTGAGGTGAGGTGCTTGAATATTGGAGTTTAATAAATGTATTTGATACTATTTTTAATTAGTGTGATGTAATTTGAGACTCTACCATTTATATTAATGTTTTTCAATATTGGAAAATTAATTCATCATATGGTACGATATAATTCAAAATGGCCATTCAGTATCATAAAGTTTAGAGTACCTCATGGATATCTATCACCGTGACCATTAATATTTTTGAAATTTTATATATAATTAGCTAAGTACCAATGCCCTTGCATGTCTAGTGGCATTAATGGCCTTCATATTTTGATCTCATCTAGTTATTTCATAAAAAATTAAAAATTAAAATCCATGGAACATAATAAATTTGGTTGCACACGCACAATTGTTCACGTGTGTGCAAAAGTGCAACTCTTCAAGAATTTCAAATTATATCTAAGATAAGGAACAAGTGTAATAATTCAAGATTCTAAAATTAATTTAGGCTAATAATAGTACTCTTAGAATATTTTAAGCCAATTATTATTTAATAAATGACTATATATAGTTTTTTTTTTCTCTCTTTATTCATGTAATTTAGGAAAACTATCGGGTCTAAATTAAACAAGCACATATTAATTTAAGTTCAACACCTAGTACTATTACTACCACACGCACTTATCACACGCACATGATTTACCAGAATAATAAGTATGCATCTATCATAAATTTTTACGTGTAGACATGCTAAAAAGAAAAAAAAAAAAAAACTACATTTTGTTTTTTTTTTAAAATTACATCCTTTATTAGTTGTCGTCGGAGACTCATCTGTAAAATCCAAAGTTAGAAAATACATAAAAATTATGCATTCACACACTTTAAGTTCTTCTAGATTTGAGTTAATAAGAAAATTTAATCATGATATACAGCCATGAATTTTTTGACATAGAAATAGTGATGTGATTGATATATACCAAATTAAATTCCATGAATTTTTTCCCCACGCAATTTAAAACATTTTCTTTTTTGCTTGTTTGAAAATTAGAGTTTATTGTCATGTGAGTGTGACCATTAGAAAATAAACATATATTTAGACGAGTTTCTACACGTCTTCAAAAGTCGTTTGGCAAGCACAAGTCGGAAAAATATACTAGAATTTTATATTTTTTCACTTTGTTTATTGTGTGAATAAAAATAGGACCTAATTATTTCTAACCCTCGCTTAATATATATATATATATATATATGTATATAAAAAGAGAGAGTTGCCATCCTGAATTACATATTACCGGTAATATGAAACAATTTACACAGAATTCAATAATTAAAAGAATAAAAATATAATAAATATTATATTTTTATATTTTTATCTATATTTAATTAAATAATTTATTATTATAGGTCAATATATATGAGCTTGTAGCCCAGAATAACATTAATATCTATATATATATTCTAACTCCTACAATATTGCCACAAAAAGTCTCTCTTTTAAGCCCCCACTCTCCTTTCATCAATATACCATTTTCCTAGTAGTGCATGAAATTAGCATCACCAAGAAACGCAAAAGCGAAAAAAAAATTATTTGGACACACATATTTTACTATAATACAAAAATATATTATTTTATAAATTTATTAAATTATTAATTTAGTATGCTGGTTCTAAATTAGGCCCGGCAAAAAAAAAATGGTTATTTAACCAAGTTATTAATTTATTGAGTGTCAATTTAATACCCATTAATATTGGACTAATTAAATGCTATTATATATATATATATATATATATATATATAGTAGTTTTGCGATGCTTTAGAGGAGAGGATGACTTTTGCACGTAAGCCTCAACTGCGACTTTCATGTTGTTGAGGTTTCCTCCGTTGAGAAGCTCCACGGATCCATGTCTCCTTCTTTGCATGGGTCTATTCCTATCTATAAGTGGAATTCCCTTCTATGCCTAAAAGGTCATTTATTGTACCCTTTTTCTTGGTTTTCACACCAAGACAAATGAGCTCTAAAATGATGCTTGGGGCTGTGATTCCAACTACCGCCTTCTACATCAATATGGTTTGAAAGCAGCTAGCTTAATTGACTCAACCAGAGAAAGAAAGAAAGCGAGGTACGTGCTGATTTCCTCTTACCTTGTGTAACGCATATCACCTCAAGTCGAATCAATTTGCTGTACTGATGAGCTCGTTTGCTCTATTTCTTTTCTTTTGTCTATATGGTTGATTGGCCGGCTTCCCTACTATTGTGAATCTCATCTCTCAAAATCCACTTCAATACGACAAAATTGATTTATGGATGAAAAATTGACAATGATAAAGTCGACATCATTGAAAACATTGACTTCAATAAAATAAAATTTTACTTTTTTAATGTGGAAAATTTAATTTTTGATAAAAAGTTCAATTTTAAATTTGAAAATCATTTACTTTGTTTTGGAAAAAATAATTTTATAGTCAAAATTTTAATTTTAATATAAAAAATTAATTTTAAAATGAAAAATCAACTTTAATATGAGAAAATAGATTGATACGTTTAAAATCTATTTCGATATATATATAAATATAAATAAGTTGATTTCAATTTGAAAAATTATATTAAATGTATAAAAATCAAAATTAAAGTTAAAAAATTTGGTACAGGAAATATAACTTTAAAAGGAAAAATCGTCTCTAGTGTTGAAAAATCATATTTGAGATGAAAAAATATTGACGTGGCTCATTTTCAAAATAGAGATAGAAAATGTATTTCATGTTTTTCAAATACAAAAACTCACACACGATTTCAATAAATACAGAAGATCTTGATCAATGCTGTCAATGACTTGGTCAGTGTGACCAACGAAGCCGTGTTGACCACTGATTGGATATAATTCGAAACTGTGAGGATGATACACATGGCACTTCCTCAGCCACTTACGAAGCCGATCAACCAATTTTAGTAAAATGAATTTTCCATCAAATAACTAAAAAATCCATAAAAATGTGAATCGGGTTTCACATAAACTTCTTATGCTAAAAAAATAAATAAATGTTTGTACGTTTCCTTTTTTTTTTTGTGGTAGTACATGCATGTGATGTGCTATGTTCATCCATGTGATTTAATTTGTTCAAGCAATATTGTAATTACGTAAACGTATTCTAGTTTAACTAATTACGTATCTACGAATGTCCCATGCAATTACTTAAATACGTGATGTCTCTGTGGCATGCACGTCTTGAAATGAAATTTGCTGTGAAAATTAATTTAAATTGTAGTTGCTAATTCCTAATCACATTCGTAAACTTAAACTTCTCTCTTACTTGTTTTTTTGTTTTCCTTCCAATCTTTTCCATTTTTGTTATGTACATCTTAATATTTTAACACATAACACACATCAACTTATGCAGAATAGTGGGATAAAATTTACGTAAACGTATTCTAGTTTATCTAATTAAAATATTGCAATTACATCCTCAATTTAGATTTTTTTTCCCTTAATTTTTACCATGGATTAGTTTAACATTCAATTTTTTTTTTTAAACTTAATCATAAACAGGATTAGTTTCTTAAATGGCAAAAGAATATTATTGTATATAACAGAATCATATGTATAGCTGTACTACAAGTACACAATGTCATCCATGGACTAAAATATATACTACCAAACAATATATATATATATATTATGTGGATTGAGAGTGATACATAGGTTAAATCGAAGTCATATATTCTATTCCAGGAGGCTGCTTTTGGTTTAGTCACTACAAGAAATTTTACCTATTGTGACAAAATTTCTTATGTCAAAATACAATTTGTCACAAATAGTATACATTTAGTGTCAAAATTTGATGTAGGACACTGATATATAATGAGATCGATACAATAGTGTCAAATGGATATTTGTCAAATCAATTTGTCACAAAAAAAGTTAATTTTTTGGAGGGAAATTTTCCCGCATAATTTTGCACTCAATTTGTGATAAAATTTTAAAATTATCACTAAAGCAATTAAACTTCCTAGTCAAACATGTCGTAAATTATTTGTGACAATGAGTATTTGACACCGTTATGGCTTGCCTGCATTATTATTTAAGAAAAAATAAATGAAAATAGGGAAAAAAAATTTTATATTCCTTAACACTTAAACTACGTAGTTTTACTTTGAAAATTTTAACCCAAATTTCACGATCCTCAAATTTCACTAAGTGTTTCCTACTCTTTCTCATTGTAGTCTTCCTCTCTCGAGCTCTATCTCTCTATTGTATTCAATCTACCATCACCCTCACAATCGCGGTAAAATTCTTACTCCAACCCTCCTATTCTCCATTTTTATTGCTTTCCTTTCTATATTACAGCATGCTTTGGGGTTTAAGGATGTATTTTTCTTTCTAGTGGTTTGCACCAACATGTACGCCAGCCATAACCGAGTTCGTGGCTTCTCAAGGTACTATATGAATTCGATGCAATTTCTTTTAGGAAATTGATAGGCAGATGGGTTTATTTACTATTCTTTTCAATTGCATTCATAAGTTAGAGATTATGACAGCGAGTACAATGAGCATATGGTAACCAATATAAGATGTGACTTCATAAGTTTTACTCTAAACTTCATTTTGTTTTCTTATATATTCCGAGCTTGATGGATACCTTTAATTTCCTTTTAAGTATAACACATATATTAGGTTAGATTTATTAGATATACTTCACTTATGAGAATGTTGTTTCAACTGCTTGAAGTTCTCAGAACTCAAGACAATTTTGAGGAACACACTTGATTTGCATGAGGCGGAATGCTTTCAAATTCCTTCTTAGGTTTAGGAAACAGTAATGAATATATAGATGATTTTTCTGATGTTTCAGCTTCCCCAACATTGTCTAACACCTCAGAACAATAGACCCCGTTGCTAGTATCTCCAGAATAATTCTTACATTTCCTAAAAATCTTAATTGCTGACAAAAAAAGGGACAAAATAATCACAAAACCAGGAGCAACCAGCACCCAGTTTGTTTGAATTATCATATTCCTCTGCTTTTATTTCCATGTGTATATAAGCGTGGTGGGGGATATGTAGGAGCAAATCTTAGTACAAAAAACTCTGCCAAACTGAATCACTTTTTTGGGTACAGAGAAACTAAACCATTGGAGATTGAATTAAATGTTTTTTGGATTACAAACCTCGATACGAGGGGAGAGAGAGATAGAGAAGGCAGAACAGACGAGATTCAAGAAAATGGAATAATAAGGGCAAAGGATATGATGAGGAAGAGTTGGGGGGATTCATTATGAACGGCTACAGAGAATTTAGAATACAGAATAAATTAGGGGCCTTTTTTTTCTTTTCTTTTTTTATATATAATTTTTAATCAACTTTGTTTGTTTTATCTTTATCATAAAGATGGTGGTACATGTCCATTTTTCCACTAGAGAGCATAGTAATCACGCAACTATCAACGACTTAAGTCACACACACACACACACACACACACACACACACACACACACACATATATATATATATATATATGCGTGTATGGATATTACAAGATAGGGACCTATTGGTTTAAGGTGAAAAAGCATGCGTATACATATATGTGTAGTGATTTTATGGCGTTTAATTTCTTTTTTTTCTAAAGCTTTTAATCATTAATTCGACATTATATAAATATGTTTCGAACATGTCATTACCGTTAGGTGTTAGATTATGACTTCAATCAATTTGAGAGAAGGTTTTAGAGCATCTACGACTAGACCTTCTCTCAAATGCAAGTGTGTCTCTGTTGATCTTATATTAAGATGTTTGCCATTTTATTTTAAAGATTTCTACATATAGATATGTATTACCATCCAACCCTTCTTTATTATATTAATATTTTTTTCCAAAAAATAATTATATGTCATTGCAAATAACATTCTTTGTTTTTTTTTAATGATATAATATATGTGATATATGAATGACAAATTATATTAAATAGAAATTAGAGTGAATTAATTAATTTAAAGAGGTGGATGATGTTTTTATTTTATTTTTGGCAAATTAAAAATTAAAAACTTGGGGGGTTATAATTTAGCCATCATTATCAAAGGGAATATAGTTCACTTCCATTTTAATTTGTATAGTGCAGATATAAAAAATATATATATATATATATATATATATATACACACACACACACACAAACACATGCATTCTTACTTAACGACATATTCTTATATATATATATATATATATATATGTAACATTTTTTGTTTGATTATTTTCCCTTCAGGTTTTGTTCACTTTCAACATCAACCGATAACTGAGCATCTTCTCCTGCAGATTCTTCACACCGCTTCTAGCTTAAGGTCTAAGGCTTCTCTATAATAGGTACATATTATATTTATTTGTTTGGGAGTTGATGTCTTTCATTGTTCACTGTGAATGAAAGCTTTGTTTGGCTTAATATTTGCTATATCTAGGCTTGATTGTAAATTTAGCTTGTATAGAATATGTTTTTTATGTTTTGTTTTATTTTTCTTTGTTACTTTGTGTTTATATGTAAATTTTTTCATAAAAATTAAGTTGCATTATGAGTACTTTTATGCATACGAATCTTACCTACACATTCCCTGAATAACACTAATGAAATATTAATTTATGCATACACTTCATAGTCAATGCTTTGTACAGTTTCCTTACGTGGATCCGCACCCCTTAGATATTGCATCTTTTAATTGTGCGGAAGTTTTCTTCCTTTATATATATATATATATATATATTAGTCTCTTGTAGTTGTGTGCTTGTTTTCAATTGCTTAACCAATTTGTAATATTAATTCGATGAGGTTAATTTGTCGCTTGGAAGCATTCATCTTATGATATCTATTTATTGTAAGTGGCTTGATTACATGTTTAATACTAAATTCATATTGGTTCTGTGGGATTTTAACTTTTCACCGGCTTTGTAAATATGCATTCATAATTCGTTGTCATCATATATGTTCCATAAAGTAATTAGTATATTTTTCGTTTACAATGTTCTTTAGGGTTTATTGATATTTAAGCTACAAAATGACAATGTAAATTCACTTAATAATGTCAAAATTTGTTGAATTTTGCATGAAATATGAAATCAAAAAGTATATAGGAGGCATTTCCCATTGAAACCGTTTTTTTTTAATTACATCTAAAAGAATGGTCGATACATTTACGCTATAGATTGAAATTGTCTACACATAATATATATATATTTTACAAAAGTTACATTTAGAAGAATTTCATGCATACATAATGTTCTCTGACATTCTTGATGCTTCGTGATGTGTGTTTAATGTTTAGGGACACACCTTTTAACTGTTTTGTAATGCATTTGTCTTGAAATGCATTAAGGTTATAGGAAAAAAATTTAACTTTAATACTTTGATATTTTTTAGGTAGCATATTCATTAGTTATTTTATTAAACCTGTCAATAATATTTATTAAAAAATTAATTGCCTTGCAAGCTGATGTTGAGGTACTTGCATTTCCACCGCAGATTAACCTACAACAAGAAAATATCTTAAAGGGAATTTTTCTTTTACTTTTTTTCCTAATATTATACTATTTAATGTCGATCTATATATATATATATACATACATATATATATATATATATATATGTAGGTACTTGTACACAGATAAAAGAGTATTAGCAAAGATGGGAAATTAGAGAATGCTACTTTTTTAGGAAAACAAATTAATATAATTAAGAAAATCTCAGAAACCATTTAATTAGTTTTGTTGGGGTCATCATGTTAAGATAATCTGTAAGAGCATAGGAACATTGAGGAATTAATTCTATGTGTGCTTTATAATTAAATAGTTTCTCCTTAACCTATATTTCACAGGGCTATAACCCAATTTATAAAAACAGTCACATGCATGTACTTGGGAGTTCATGCGTATATATATATATATATATATATATGTTTGTGTACAAGCAAGAGTATAGTTTATAGTTCATATAGATAAAGGACGAGGCAAAATAATACATTTAACAAACTTTGTTAATCCTCTAATTAAGAACACAACAAAAATACATGTTTCACTAAATTAAAGAATATTCATATGCATGTAAGAATATTAATACGAACACAACTAGCTAGCTAGAGAAATCTCTTATGCATGCATGCATGCAAGTTAACATTGATCGTAGTACATATATAGCATACACTTTTATTTTGCTACATATTTATATATATGTGTGTGTGTGTGATCAAAAGGGAGTGTAAATTTGCATCTAAGACAAGATATGTTCAAAATTGTCGAGGCCTTGTCAATTGATGTGAATGCATTCCTTCATAAGTGGTCACAACAATGCCTTCATCTTTTGTTAGACATTGGACTTGCTTCTTTACATGGCACCCCTAATACAAAATATTATTATTTATATTTCTTGTTGTATGTAAGATATTTAAGATAATTCCAATCATATTAGTTTTGGTGTGTTTCTTAACATGATAGAAACGAAGCATTACAAACAAGACCAACAGGAAGCTAGCGTAATTAATCATGCCGTCAGAACTAAGTCGGTTGTTCGAATGATTTATGAACAGAAAATAGAGGTGTGAAAATATAAGAATGATTTCAGTTTGCTTATTGCATATTTACACTTGGTATTGGTAGTCCATAGCATATTAAGTATATATGTATACATAGTAAATTTATATTTAAACATTATTTTCCATATGTATACAGAAGTAGCAAAAATAAAACTGAAGTTGATTAAATTTAACTATTTTATGATACTCATTATAATAAGAGAAAACAACAGGTTGATGAAGGATCAAAACAAATATATGTAAGACAATTAACGCTTTGTGTTGTGTAGATGTGTAAATCAATTGATAAATATAGTTGATTGGTAACAAGTGATATGAAATAAATTTTGTAAGAGCGACTTTGTACATTCATACAATAACTTCACTTACTATTGATGAAATATTCACGAGATCCTACCCACTAAATCTGCTTTCCAAGGGACAGTGTAATTCCTAAACCCAACAAATTGCAAGTAAGCCTAGAATTTGCGGGATTCAGAAAGGAACTTGAGGAATACAAGAGGAGAGAGAAGGAAAACAATGCTACTTATTCAATTGTTGAAGAAAAATCAACAGTTGGAAGTTAGGCTTGAAATGGAATAGAAAGTAAAAATTTACTAGAGTTACATGAGAGGCAATTTGACTCATTTGATAGGATGGTGGCTGATATGGAAGGTGACAATGACACAAAGAAATGGAGATACTTCCAACCAAGGTAAAGTTATTATGCAAATTGTGATTATGGTGTACTATTTACTTTGTTCATTGAAGAAAAGTAGTACAACAACCAATTACTATGGTTACTCATACTAACACTCTAAACATTAGTAGGTGAAAAATATATGATAATATGATGTGTTTAATGTATGCAGGTTGATTTGGAAAAAAATGAATTGAAAGGCTGTTTGGTTAGACGTGGAACCTACTCTTTGTATGTATTGTGAATGATATGTTATTTTGGAAAGTTTATTTTGGAAACGTACTTTTAATTAGGTATTATGTAGTAGATTATAACTGCAAATGCTTAGTAAATATTTTGACAAGGCAGTGGAGTAAATGATTTAGGATGGGCAAAATGGAAATATAGGATAATTTTGCATTGAATCATATTCATCCAATGATATGCTTCAATGAAAAATTATGCTTTTGGTACAAATTAGCAGTAATTAGCATTTTTTGTAAGTGTCATATGACTTGAACTTGTGTAAATTTTATGCAAGATGAAATGGAAACAATCACATTTCTTATTCACTAACACAGTGCAGTATTAACTCATACATTTACATGCATGCTGAATTTACACTGTCAAACGAATTAGTGTGAAAATAAGCATGACAATGGTGAAAGGATTGTGATGAATTTTATGCAGCAAGTCAGGAACTGTGACAAATTACAGAAGTAAAGAAATTGTCACAAAAAGGTGTACAATAGAATAATGAGGTGCTGAATGAACTATGATGAAATCATTATCAATGATATTAACGCTTAAATGTATATTATTTGCGTCAATATGAAGTTTGACACTAATGTATTCTATGTCAAAGTTAATTGTGATTGACACCCTAATAATAGTTGTAATATACTGCAGTGACAATATAAAGGTGTCACTGTATTATTAAACTATTATTCAGTATTATTTGTGTCCATCTAAAATCCAACACTGATATTGTCCGTGACAATTACTTGAACTAAATGTTATTATCACAAACATTACCAATGTCACATATACTTTCAGTATCGAGAAATATTGTCACTGTTACATATTTCGGTATCAAAAAATATTGTCACTATTACATATTGTGATAATTGTACAAACTGTCACAAATACATTATGTGACAAGTACGTATGTCACAAAAAATAAAAGTGACAAACGCATAGTTTGTCAGTAATTATATCGATGACATAATATTTTTGACACGGTATTAATCCGTCAATGGTATAAGTCGTCACCGAAAACTATATTGTCACGTAAAGTTGAAGTTTGACCGGACTTTCCAATGCAATCGCGACAAACACCGCCGCTTTAGTGATTTATGCATTATTGTGACGAACAATTGTGTCACGTAATGTCGACATTCATGATAGTAGTAAAGTTGTCACAAAGATATGGGCATCGTGACGATTTCATTTTTATCACGAAAATAGAATTAGCGTCTGCTTTTTTGTGTCAAGACAGTGACGATCGATTTTTGTCACAGAGTTAAATATAGTGACAAAAATTAGGATTCAGTGACAAATTTTGCCACAAGTAGGTAAGAATTGTTGTAGTGAGTTTAGTTAAACGTTGGAATCTTAAGGGCTTATAAATATAAACTCTTACTTACACACTCCCACACAATGATATCTTCCCCCAAAAACTAAAAAACAAAGAAAATAAAAATAAAATCATTCTCCTTTTATAAGCCTCTTCTTTGCTTTCTATCTACAACTCTTGCATGAAAACGGCATCACCAAGCTCCTTCCTAGCGCCATGAGCTTTCTAGTGAAACGGTGTGAGCCGAGCTTGTTGTCCCTGCAAAGCCAACGCCTGAGGTGAAGAAACTCGAAAATCGATAGCCAGCCAGCTTGAGATTTCGTGTTCCTATAATATGGTTTTACAAGAATAGTAGTAATAATAATTCAGATGCTAGAGACCCGTTAAGGTGGTAAGAGAAGCACTCGGTGAAACACTAGTGTATTACTACCCATTAGCTGGGCTCATTGAAGACGATAACAAGAATCGATGGTGGATTGCAATGGCCGAGGGGTGTTGTTCATAGAGGCTAGTGCTGATGTCACTCTTCAACAACTTGGCCCTACAATTCAACCCCCATTTCCTTACCTTGATGAGGTTCTTTATAATGTCCCCGGCTCGATGGAATTCTTGGCTGTCCTTTGTTCCAAATTCAGGTGAGTGCATGAGTCTTCTTTAATCACACTATTTGATTCTACTCTATATATCTCTTATTGATCAAAATCGTTGTTATGTTTTTATAGGTGACTCGTCTCGTATGTGGAGGTTTCATTTTGGCGTTACGCATAAACCATGGGAAGTGTGACGCATTTGGGATATTTCTATTCATGAATACATGGGGAGATGGCACAAGGTGCACAACACCCTTCTGCTCCACCTGTTTGGCAAAGGGAGCTCTTAGACGCTCAAACCCACCGCGAATAACTCGTATCCACCATGAATATCAACTAGAGAACATTGAACAACAGCCAAACTCGGCTGAAGCCGACGTAATCCAACACTCTTTCACTTTGAGTCCGAATCAGATAATGGAAATTGAAATGTCTTCCGCCGCATCTCGAACTTGTTCCCGATTCGAGTTAATCACAACTTGTCTATGGAGATGTCGAACGCTTGCACTTAACGTGGACCCGGATGAGGTTGTTCAAATTTCATGCGTAGCCAATGCACGAGGCAAGAACATTAATAAGGATTTGCATCTTCCTTTAGGATACTACGGCAATGCATTCGCCTTCCCAGCTGCGGTCTCAAAGGCTGGAGTTTTATGCAAAAATCCATTAGGATACGCTGTGGAGCTGGTGAAGAAGGCCAAGTTGGAGATGAACGCGGAGTACATAAGGTCAGTTGCTGATTTTATGGTACTTAGAGGGTGGCCTGGTCTCAAAATGACGGGTAACTTAATTGTTTCGGATGTAACAAGCTCCAAGTTGGGAGAAATCGACCTCGGTTGGGGGTATCCGGAATTTGGTGGACCACCCATGGCCTTCCCTCTGATTATCGTTTATAATAACCGAGGAGAGGATGAGATTGTGGTGCCAATATTGTTACCATTGTTGGCCATGGAGAGTTTTCAGCAAGAGCTGACGAAACTAATTGAGGGGACTAATAATAAGCATGAAACAATACAACGCCTTAAGATCACATCCATGATCTAAGGACAGCTTTCTGGACTACCTCTTATCTTTTTCTTTTTTTTATATTTGTGGTGGAAATTATCTGATGAACTGAGATCGTCAGTTTTATTTTTTCTGTCTCCATATCTATCTTATATGTTGTTTGCCTTATCAATTAAAAATTTTAAATTTAATGAATTATTTATTGGAGTGTTAAGACATGCTATGAGGTGAGGTGCTTGAATATTGGAGTTTAATAAATGTATTTGATACTATTTTTTAATTAGTGTGATGTAATTTGAGACTCTACCATTTATATTAATGTTTTTCAATATTGGGAAATTAATTCATCGTACGGTACGATATAATTCCATACCAATTCTTAACTCTGATAGCTAAATAAAGGGCATTCAGTATCATAAATTTTAGAGTACATCATGGATATCTATCATCGTGACCATTAATATTTTTCGAAATTTTATATATTATAAGCCAAGTACCAATGCCCTTGCATGTCTAGTGGCATTCATGGCCTTCATATTTTGATCCCATCTAGTTATTCCATAAAAAATTTAAAATCTATGGAACATAATAATATTGGTTGCACACGGAAAATTGTTCATGTGTGTGCAACAGTGCAACTCTTCAAGAATTTCAAATTATATCTAAGATATGGAACAAGTGTTATAATTCAAGATTCTAAAATTAATTTAGGCTAATAATAGTAGTCTTAGAAATATTGTAAGCCAATTATTATTTAATAGATGACTATATATAGTTTTTTTTTTCTCTTTATTCATGTAATTTAGGAAAACTATCAGGTGCACACCTATTAATTTAAGTTCAATAGCTAGTACTATATATTACTACCACACGCACATATCACACGCACATGATTCAGCAGAATAAAAAGTGTGTATCCATCATAAATTTTTACGTGTTAAAGGCAAGACAAGCTGAAAGTAGACATGCAAAAAAAGACTAAAATAAAGCTTACATCTTTTTTTTTTTTAGTTGAAAATTACATCCTTTATAGTTGTCGTCGGAGACTCATCTGTAAAATCCAAAGTTAGAAAATACATAAAAATTATGCATTCACACACTTTAAGTTCTTCCAGATTTGAGTTAAAAAGAAAAATTAATCATGATATATAGCCAGAGCTAGCATGAATTTTTTGACTTAGAAATAGTGTTGTGATTGATAGATACCAAATTAAATTCGATGATTTTTTTCCCCACGCAATTTAAAACTTTTTTTTTTTGCTTGTTTGAAAATTCGATTCATATATTTTGACGAGTTTCTACATGTCTTCAAAAGTCGTTTGGCAAGCACAAGTCGGAAAAATATACAAGACTTCTATATTTTTGCACTTTTTTATTGCGTGAATACAAATAGGATCTAATTATTTCTAACTCTCGTTTAATATATATATATATATATATATATAAAGAGAGACTTGCTATCCTGGATTACGTCCAACCAATTCTCGCGGAACCAATAATAGGAAGAATAAAAAGATAATAAATATTATACATTTACATTTTTATTAATATTTAATAAAATAATTTTTTATTGTAGGTCAGTATATATGAACTTGTAGCCCAGAATAATATTTCTGTACATAGATATATATATATATATATATATATATTCTAGCTCCTACAATATTGCCAACTAAATTCTCTCTGTCAAGCCTCTACTCTCCTCTCATCAGTATACCATTTTCCAAGTAGTGCATGAAAATGGCATCACCAAGCTTCCACATGGCCATAAGCTTTCAGGTGAAACGCTGTGAGCCAGAACTTGTTATCCCTGCAACGCCAACACCTCGGGAGGTAAAGAAACTCTAGGATATTGATGACCAAAAAGGCCTGAGATATCAGCTTCCACTAACATTTATTTACAAGGATAATCCAACGATGGATGGGATAGACCCGGTTAAGGTGATCAGGGAAGTACTTGGCAGAGCACTTGTGTATTACTACCCATTGGCTGGACGGCTCATGGAAGAATCTAACAACAATCTTATGGTGGATTGCAATGGCCAAGGGTGTTGTTCATAGAGTCTGATACTGATGTCAAGCTTCATCAACTTGACCACCCAATTCGATCACCATTTCCATTTCTTGATCAGATTCTTTATAATGTTCCTGGCTCTGATGGTATTCTTGGTTGTCCTTTGTTGTTAATTCAGGTGAGTTATGTTGGCTAAATGATTAATATATATATATATATATATATATATATTTACTAGAAATATGATTAATAAAAATAAATACTCATATGTTCTCTAGTACTTACTATAACATGCAGCTTATATTATATGGTTCATTGCGTATGTATTTTTTGCTTTATGACTTCCTCTATTTTGTCTAGATTTTTCAAGAATCTGATACACCTATGTGCATGTATATATACGTATTCTCACTATAGATAATCTATATGTATGTGTAGGTAACTCGTCTAAAATGTGGAGATTTCATTCTCACAATACGTATGAACCATCCAATGTTCGACGGATTTGGAGTACAACAGTTCTTGAATGCATTAACAGAAATGGCACGAGGTGCAAAGGAGCCATCTATTGCACCCGTATGGCAGCGAGAGTTCTTAAATAACCGAAATCCGCCTCGGATTACTTGTATACACAATGAATTCGATGAAAAAATGACTGATGATCAGCTAAAGGTGGATCAAACCCACATGGTCCAATGCTCTTTTGTTTTTAGTCCCAATCAAATAATGGCCATTTGAAAACATCTTCCTCCACACTTAGCTACTTGCTCACGATACGAGTTACTAACAGCTTGCGTATGGAGATGTCGAACATTTGCACTGAATTTGGATTCAGCAGAGGTTGTTCAAGTTTCTTGCCCGTTCAATGGACGAGCCAAGAACATTGGTTTGAATCTGCCTTTAGGGTATTACGGCAATGCGTTTGCTTTCCGAGCTGTAGTATAAGGCTGGAGTTTTTATGTAAATGTACGATGGGATATGCTGTGGAGTTGGTGAAGAAGGTCAAGTCTGAGATGAACGCGGAGTACATAAGATCAGCTATAGATTTTATAGTGATTAAGGGACGGCCTCGTCGTAAAATCAAAGGGAACTTGATTTTTTCTGATATAACTAATGCTGGATTAGGAGATCTCGATTTCGGCTGGGGTTACCAGGAATATGGTGGACCTGCCATGTCCTTTCCTCTAATTAGCTTCATGATCAAGTTCAAGAACAATGGGGAAGATGGGATTATGGTGCTAACATCTCTGCCATTGTTAGTTGTGGAAAGGTTTCAACAAGAGCTCAAGAAAATGACTGAGGGGCCTAATTCCTTTGAGACAATTCAACCTGTTAAGGTTATATCCATGTTGTAAGGCCTATTGGTTGCTTGCATATAGTTTTGGACCATATAAGAAATGTGTGCTGCACATTAAAAAATTCAAAATCAATAAATAATAGTGTCTGCTTGATTAATATGATAATTACTTACATACATATTGATTCCCAAAAAGGTCCATTAATTTTTGTCTGAAAATATTAATTTTAATCCAAGAAAGAGAATTTTGATTCCTAAATGGTTGATTTCAATAATAAATTATAAAAAAAAAAAGTCGGACTTTTGGTTCGTTAAGGTCGATTTTCACTCCAAAGTGGTTGATCTTGGTGCACATGATGATGTCGACTTTCATCCATAAAACGTCAAATTTGATCCACAGAAGTATTTAAAATTTGTTGAAATAAATATTAACTTAGGTCCCCTCTAAACTAATGAATCTAATTTTTGTTCCACTGTTACTTATCTTTGGTAATATTTATTTATTTATGGTAATGATAAGTGTAATTAATTATGTTTACCATTGGCTGAGGTACATTTATTTTATTTTTTGGTCTCTTTAAGTGAGCATATATGATCCGTACGTACATTTTCCATTCGGATACCTCTCGATTTCTTTTCATTGTAATACTCATATCTTATGGTATTACTTCTAATTTTTTAATAATTAAAATAAAATATAATTAATTCAATTCTTTTTTTTTTTGGAAAATAATATTAATCTATTTTTTTAATGAATTTAAAGTTCTATTGTCTTTTAACGGCAACATTTATGGAATATATATGTATATATAGGATAAGAAACACAAAGGAGTAGTGGAATGTTTCATTATTCACATGTATCTTGTTGTTTACATCGCCTCTATATATAGGCTTAAACCCATAACAGGTTATTCATCAAAAAAAAAAAAATTAAACCCATAACAGGTTACAATATACAATAATGTCTAATCAATAGCATATAGGAGTTATAAAATTTACAATAGGTTACAAGAGATTGACTATGATGACAAAGGAGGATGGAGTTACAAAAGGGTGGGATCCTCATATTTACAACAATATATAGATTTTAAATGTTCTTTACATTAATTAATTTTATTAGCATTAGTATCAGATGCATGCCAAAAAGTAATCTACTCCACAGTCCACACGATGACAATCTTACAAAATGCCATGAAGGCTGTCAGTATATAGCCAACCAAATACTCACATTAGACACGTAATTCTAGAAGCCGTGTTGACCAGTGAATGTGAGCGAAACACATGTGAGAATGAGAAATTTTCACTAATTCAGCATAAGAAAAATATAAGCATGGATCGTAAAAAAAAAAAAATGTCAACCTTAATAATCAAATGTTTCCTATCAAATAATTTATAAAACAATAAAAACGTCAATTATTTTGAGGTTTCACATAGAGTTCTTTTTTTTTGACAAAATAAGAACATATGTTAATAAAGTTTCTATTTATTTTGTTCGTACGTGCTTCGTATGCTACTAGAAGGTTCATGCATATTGTATGTACGTGTAATTGTTCCAAGAATACTGTAAAATGACGCATGTCCGATGTAAATACTAATGTCGTTGTGCATGGAATTCATGTCATGATATTCATTTTCTTCATTATTTAACATATGTTGCACACACTGAACTTCAACATAAATACATTAACGTATTCTAATTTAGCAAATACTATAATCCTTTTAGATTTTCTTTCCCTTCACCGTCAAATTTAATTTGCAATGAAATAGTTTAGCCGCTCACATTTTAATTTTCTTTCAATGTAGCCTCCCAACAATTTAATAAATGTGTTACTTAAATTTCTTAGTGCCTGTTGATTATCTCCTCAAATCCATGAAAATACTCAACAGACAGCTGGTTCCATGCAAATAAATTTGTTTTCTATCAAAAATATTTTTATAAACTACACATGTTCTACGAGTATTACAAATATACAGAAATATTTGGCACTCTTTATTGCTAATGTGCAGGGAAATCTTTGACTTTCTACGTGATTGTGTTTTCTTAATTAATTACTAAAATTTCTAAAATTTCTCTGTGGCTGTTGATTATCTCCTCAAACCCATGAAAATACTCAACAGACAGCTCGTTCCACACAAACCAATTTGTTTTCTATCAAAAATATTTTTATAAACTACACATGCTCTACGAGTATTACAAATATGTCGACAGCTTACGATAATTCAATTATACAAAAGATTATAACATATGCTGGATTCTTTTCTTCTTGATGAAAAACTAGGTGATTATTAATTAAAAGGATCGGACAGACTGGATGACGGTTGACTTTGAGCATATATATTAAGTTAACTTCATTGTCATACCCATATAGGTTTCATTTTGGCATTACGATTTAATCACAATCGATCTTTGACCGATATGGACTATCTATGTCCATTAACGCATTGGCAGAGATGGCGCAAAGCAACAGCACCATTCTGTTCTACTTGTATGGCAGCAGGAGGTTTTAAACGCTCAAAATATATCCCCACGAATAACTTGTACCAACCGTGAATACTACCAAGAAGTCAAGTACAAAAACAATGGGGAAGATGGGATTATGGTGCTAACACCTCTGCCATTGCCGGTTGTGGAAAGGTTTCAACAAGAGCTCAAGAAACATTAACTAATAATATAAATTCTTTTAGCAAATCTACCATTCAAAACTTTAAATAAATGTTGACAAAATCAAATAAAAATTTGTTCATGTTTACAAAATGAATATTAGATAAATCTATGTTTATCTAAAATTAATTGTTTCATTAAATAAGGGCTAAAAGTGTCCGTTTGAGAAAAAAAAATGATGGTAGACTTATAGATAAGACTAAATTGCAGCAACATTTAAAACTGAGACAACAATAAAGTGCAATTTTATAAAATAAGGAGATTAATTTGCAAAAAAAAATTTAAAGTACAGGAAGGCTATTTTGAAATTTTACCTTTCAAAACAAAATGAAAATAAAAGGAATAATTGATTGAAAGAAAAAATATATGATGTGGTATTGCATCATTAATTAATAAATTAATATAAACCGATAAGGGATAACTAAATCCTATATGAAAGTAAAAAATAAATAACCATGTCACGTAAATAAAATTGGAAAAGTTATTTGTAACAATATCCTTGTTGCGAATGCAAAAAATCAGATATTATATAAAACATAAATATTTGGCGCTCTTTATTGCTAATGCAAATTAAATTAATTAAATTGGATGCTGCTGGGAAATCTTTGACTTTGTATGTGATTGTGTTTACTTAATTTCTTGTCATATCAATGTGGACCACCCTCGTTTTGTTTTCTTTTTGCTTTTTGTATTTTCTATGTTAGCCGCCCTTATTTATTATTGATTATCCAACAATGCTAAAGTTACCAAGGTATTTATTTTCATTGAGTAAATGATGTCGTAATTTACGTACATATATTATTCGATTAATTTATTACACTGTGACATTTCAACTGCCATAATATTTAATAAATATGCTATTAAAATTTCTTAAATATCTTATTCTCCTCAAACCCATGAAAATACTCAACAGACAGCTGGTTCCACCCAAATCAATTTGTTTTCTATCAAAAATATTTTTATAAACTACACTTGTTCTACGAGTATTACAAATATGTCGACTGCTTGGCTAATTCAATTTTGAGTAATGCTATAAATACATAGTTTTAAATTTTATTTCTCAACTGTGATGTGATGTGTAAAAGAATATATTTTAATAAATAATAAGTAAACTTTAATTAGAAATTTATAGTAAATTACATGGTAAATGAAAATTTATAATATATTGTCACGTATAATACAACATCAGTTGAAAAATAAAATTGATAAATTTCTTTGTAACCTTAGCTTTATTGTCCAATTATATCAAAGATATAAATATGTAGTAGTGCTATTTTTAAAAATTACACATGTTTTACCAGTTATATATCATGGTATTTGTAAATGTCAACAGCCTAAGCTAATCCAATTATACAAAAGATTATAATATATGCTGGATTCTTTTCTTCTTGATGCAAAACTAGATGATTATTAATTAAAAAGATCGGACAGACAGGATGACAGTTGACTTTGAGAGCATATATATATATATATAGTCAGTCCTGAGATTTAAAATGCCATATGTAAAATTTAAAAGAGTATCTTTTTTATTTTAAAATTTTTTTTATATTTATTATCTTCAATTTTTGTACCTTTCAACTTAAAAAAAATATTTTTTTTAAAATAAAAGTTTTACAATACAAATATATACTTATATATATAGCTAATACATTCTTGAGTGCTCTTATATTTTGAAAGGTCCTGTGCAGTCGCACCACTTGCACATGCACAGGGCCGACCCTATATATATATATATATATATATATAAACTTCATTGTCATACCCACATAAGATAGTAATTTATATGTGGATCGAACCAAAAAGATTCTGAAATAGTGAATAATGGTTGGTGGAGGGCATAAATAAAATGACAAAAAGGTACAAATGAGTAAGCAATTCTGTTATGTTGTATGATTGTTTTTGTAGTAATTATACATTTGATATAAATATAATTTATGTAGAAAAAAATATACATAAAATGTAACTTGTGATAGAAGATACATTATTTTAGAAAAATAATAATAATAATACTGTTCATAAATATTTTTTCAATGATAGCTACACGTAACCACCATTCATAAGATCACTGGAGGCACGCAATTTTTATTTCTTCTTTTAAATTAATGGCTAAAGGCATCAATTATGGGTCCTGAGATTGCAGCAAAATTACGTGCTTCTACATAACCTAATATTTATTAATTTAAAATATAAAAAAACAAGTGACCAGACAAAAAACCAGACTCTATTGCCGAAAAAATATGAGTTAATTTGTAGAAATTCCTTTATTTTCTCAGGAATTAAAGTCTAAATCATGCATAATTGCATATAGAGTTAATAAATCAAGAGTGCCAAACCACTATTCTCTTAAGACTCAAGTAACCACTGACCCTTCAAAACAATTTGATTTATTAATTTGTTTTTGTTTTTTGCCCTCCAACTTTTAATTTATGACCGGCCATTTTGATGTCAGCTAGTTCATTTAATTATCTACAAGTATCAATTTCTGATCACACACATGTCACCTCTCTTTTAGCTTCCTTTTTCCTTTGACAGTAAACCATTTTCAACTGCATGAAATGGCATCACCAAGCTCCCAAATAGCTATAGGCTTTCAGGTGAGCCGCTGCAAGCCGGAACTTCTTGTTCCTGCGAAGCCAACGCCTTGTGAAGTGAAGAAACTCTCAGATATTGATAATCAATTGAGAAATCATACTTCTGTAATATGGTTTTACAAGAATAATAACAATGAATATCCATCAATAATGGAAGGGAGAGACCCTGTTAAAGTGATTAGAGAAGCACTTAGTAAAGCACTTGTGTATTACTACCCGTTAGCGGGACGGGTCAAGGAAGGTCATGACGGAAAGCTTGTGGTGGATTGCAATGGAGAAGGAGTGCTGTTCGTTGAGGCTGAAGCAGATTTCAAGCTTGAGCAGCTCGGCCACGCAATTCAACCTCCGTTTCCTTTTCTAAATGAGGTTCTTTATAATGTTCCAGGCTCCGATGATATTCTTGACTGTCCTTTGTTGTTAATTCAGGTGAGAATTACTTCTTTGTATTTCCTCAAACAGATCTGCAGAGACTGCATGTTACATTAATTAAGACAATGATTAAATAATGATGGATATAAGTTTTTATAAAACACTACCGAAAATAAAAGATATTGAGATCTTTCCCCATGAAAAAACAAAGGTTTAATTTTGTGTTTCTTTCTTATAAAGTTTTTCATCTCATTAAAAACGTACGTTTCCCACCTTTATAATAAGGTAACCATGTGGCGTTGTAAATGCTAATAGCTGTTGCTTCACCATCTAAGTTTTAAGTAGTTTTTAATCATTCAACCTTCATATATATATACTCGTCGCATAATTTTGTTCCCATTAATACTACTGAAACATAGTGCATATATATATATATATGTGTGTGTGTGTGTGTGTGTATTGGAAATTTAGTTGTTATATTGTTGGTAATTAATATGATTCACTTTTTGTCTCTTTCACCAAGCAAAATTCTTGATATATATATGTGTGTGTGTGTGCAGGTAACTCGTCTCGTTTGTGGAGGTTTTATTTTGGCAGTACGTCTCAACCACACAACGTGCGACGCATTTGGGCTATGCCAGTTCATGAACACAGTAGGGGAGATAGCACAAGGTGCAAAGCACCCAACTATTCTACCTGTGTGGCAAAGAGAGCTCTTGAATGCTCGAAACCCACCGCAAATAACTCGAAAACACCATGAATTCCAAGAAGAAATGGCTGATGGTCAGCTAAACATGGATTTGACCGACTTGGTCCTACGCCCTATTGTTGTCAATCACAATCACTTAATGGCCATTCGGAAACATCTTCCTCCGCACCTTGCTGCATGCTCGCGATTCGTGCTACTAACTGCTTGCCTATGGAGATGTCGAACAATTGCACTAGATTTGGATCCTGAACATGTTGTTCAAGTTTCGTGTGCCTTCAACGGAAGAAGCAAGAAAACCGGTTTAAATCTGCCTTTAGGGTACTATGGAAACGCAGTTGTGTGCCCGGCTGCAGTGTCAAAGGCCGGAGACTTATGCAAAAAACCATTGGATTATGCGGTGGAGTTGGTGAAGAATCTCAAATCTGAAATGAACGCCGAGTACATAAAATCAGTTGCGGATCTTACAGTAATTAGAGGAAGGCCTACTTTTAAAATCAGAGGGAACTTTTTTGTTTCCGATATAACAAAAGCTGGATTTGGAGAAGTCAATTTTGGGTGGGGGTACCCAGAATATGCAGGACCTCCCTTATCATACCCTATGAATTGCTACTATATGAATCACAGAAACAAACGTGGAGATGGGATTTTGGTGCCACTATGTTTGCCATCTTTGGCCATGGAGAGGTTTCAACAAGAGCTTAAGAAAATAATAGAGGTGCCTAATTATACGCATCAAGCGTTAGTCCGACCAACTAAGATTGTGTCCAAGTTTTAATTTTTAAGGCGAGTATTGTAAATGCTTTTAAATTAAGGCCATAAATAAGAATTGTATATATAGTTGTATGTTTGATGGTGTGCCATGGTGAAAGCCTATCTAGAAAGAAGGTTTGTAGTCTGTAACTGTAGCCAACTCTGATGTCCATGCAGTAGTTGCAACTTGCATGCTGATCTCTTGAACATTGGAAAAGTCAAAGATGACTTTGAGTGTTTTGTTTTGTTCTGTCTTTCATTTGCAAGTCTAAATTTATTACTTAAAAGTCCAAGTTACATTTATTAGTGTTAATTGGTGGGGATTGAGGGTGGCCCCAAATCCAATTCACATCACACATATACAAATTCTCAAATATACATATTCTTGAATATACATATATTCAAGAAGTCAATGATGATCGGCCAAATTTGGATCCAAAAGACACCGTCCATGGCTTATTTGTTTTTGGTCGCTATCAGATAATGGCCCTGCGTAAACATCTTCCTCCATACCTTGCTGCTTGCTCTATATTAGAGTTATTAACAGCCTGCATATGGAGATGTCTAACGCTTGCATTGAACGTAGACCTAGGAGTTGTTCGAGTTTCATGTGTAATCAATGGACAATTCAAGGACACCATTGGTTTATTAGGTCTGACTTTAGAGTACTACAGTCCCATCTGCGGTATCAAATGCTGGAACTTTATGCTCAAGTCCATTTGTGACATGCGGTGGAGTTAGTGAGGAAACTGAAGTCTGAAATGAATGCAGACTAAATAAGATTAAGTTGCAGATTTTATGGTAATGAAATTACGGCCGGGCAATAAATTCAAAGGCAATGGTTTTGTTGCTGATACAACAAAGTTTGCTGGACCTCCCAATTCATACCTAGAGAGTTGCTATTACATGAATTACAGAAACAGAGGAGAAAATAAGATTTTGGTGCCAGTGTGTTTGCCATCCATGGACAGGTTTCAACAAGAGCTTGAGAAAATGATCGAGGTGAGGGGTCTAATATTCATCAAACAATCCAGTCTGACAAGAATATATCCAAGTTGTAAAGGAATTGCATATCAAGAAACGATTGGGAAAGCCAAAGAGATTTAGGTTTAATTTCATTTACTTTTTATGTGGTGCAATTTCAACTGTAAATGGCTTTGCTCAAGTGTTTGTCAACTCTCTCTGCTTTCTAGTTTTGGTGTCTCATGCATTCTAGCATCACACATTCTCTTTGCATTTCAATAAAATCACACAAAGTACATGAAAATTTCTAAGTTTACAAATTTGTCTGTCATTTTGGAGAGTAAAGAAAACCTAACCCTTGAAAAGTTCGAGACTGGGATAGGTTATCCGGTTCATACAGCATGTTTTTTATATTCTAAACATTACTTCTTTTCCTACTCATTAAAAGCAATCAATGAGCTATTTTGGTTTTAGATAGTTCATGACTAACCAATCTCAATTCTCATGGTTCCTAATGATGTCTTTCCGTCTCTCATTGATGTCTTTTGCTTATGCTAGAGATAGATTTAGGTTAGAGTTATTTTTAGAAAATCTAATATAAGGACCAAGTGCAATAGCTTTCGAGATTCTAGAATATAGCAAGGATTTACTAGAACTTAACAAGAATAACAAGACTGAACCAAACCAATAGTATCAGCCAGCCTTTTTGAAAAGTTTTCCTACACTTCTGTCCATGAATGAAGCACAATCTTATAGGAAATGGAACAAATAAGATATCATGTAAACTAGTACCTCCCACATGGACTAGATGGAGAATTTTATACCCTCGTCATCAGTTGAAGTTCCCTTGAAAATAGCAAGCTTTCCTTTATGTTCTAAATGCTTTAAGGCTTGCATTAGAACTGTTCGGTCAATACCATTAAGCTCTGAGGAGAAAGATGAGCGTTAAACTGACAATGAGGTTTCAAAATGAGCAAGAATTTAGCATGCAGAACGGAATATAAGTAAGCAATAATTATGACGATTTTGCATCCCTAATCATGCAGACTTCAATGGAACTACAAGCATGTACATGGATCAAGCTTTATTCATAATTAGTTCACAAGGAAAATGCAATTATTGCATTGATGCATAAAAAAAGGTACCATTTAATAGTGATTGAATTCCTTCTATGGTTCCACGTGAGAAAATCAATATAAATATAGCCTACATGTCTACTTCAGCTATGCACTAGAGGTCTTTTGAATTTTATTTGGGTCATGGCAGCCAATGGCCCACAGATCACAGAAAGCAATGCTGCAGAAAAGAAGATTTGTTCTAGTGTAACTCCATGGGAACAAAAAACAAAAACATGTATACAATTATAAACGTGAATGTACGTGCATCTACCTCCCCAAGTTAAATTATTAAAGCTCCAGGACTAAGTATGAGGTCTTCCACTACATGGTTTTCCTCACGGACGATTTATAGACCTTCACTTTAAATAGAATAATAGAAGATTTTGGTCTAGAAGCATCAGGTTCGTGATCCTATAAGTCATCTTTAATTTCACCTTCTAGACATACATACTGAAAAAATTTCAGTGAGGTTGAAGATAGAGCTCCAATTCAATGCCCTGTCCCCATTCCCCCTACTGTTGTACTTGATGCAGAGGTCTAGATCTTCACCACAATCAGCTCTTAAACAATCAATAATAAGAAATTCCCAAGAAAAACCACTTTCCCAACCTCCCAACCCACACCCCCCACGTAAATCCCACCATTACCATATACACAAACCACTAGTAATTACAATACAATTACAAATCAGGTAAAAGCAGGGTATCCTTTGATCAATTGCAGTATACACTTCATGCGTTTAAGCAATAAATGCAATTAAAATCTACCTGTTCCTCTCAACTCAATCCCTGATCGTATTTCCTCAACTGTCATAGCACTATCCTCCAACCCACTTTCTTTCACCTAATCACGTACAAAAGAAAATTTATTCAGAAATAAGTAGTTATTATTGTCCAGTATAAACTTACTTTATGAGCCAAATTATTAACTCACAAAGCTCAGAATTATATCAGCCCACTCTTGAATTCGGTGCCAGAGAATAAGACATTTCCTATGTCCTTTATCTAACCACTCTGCATGTCCTGTTGCAGAAAGAATGAAATTTTATATGCAAACTACTACGAGACTGGATATAAAAGATACATAAAATTCACTCTGTACACCAGAACAGACCTCCTGAAACTAGGGCTGAGATGAATGCTTCCCTTGCTTCATGACTCAGAGATCCTGAACTATCACAAGCAGGCATAAGGAACAGAAACAATAAGGCAAAACATACAGCAGATGAAACTCAATCATATCATTTGATCAAGAAATGATAATCCAATTTTTGTTTTTGTTTTTCCTTTTTCTTTTTGTTTGGTGACAGTGGTAAAAAGAATAGCTCTGTTTCTTGGTGCATTAAACAATAAAATACAATTTCCAGGTTGAAATCAGAGAATGACCAACGAAATAACCTTAGAGGTGTAAAATAAAGGAAACACATACCAATTAATATTCCTAGGTTACCCAGAGAGTCTTTCTAAGTGTTTAAAAGAACAAAAGAATTCACCAGCTTAAGGAAAAATATGCAATCTTGACCACAATATTACTAGTTGAAAGACTGTTTATTAACAAATCAAATTTTGCCAATTTCTGAAACAGTGGTTCCCAAAAGAATTCATTAGCCTAAGGAAAAATATGCAATTTTCACCACAGTATTACTAGTTGAAGGACTGTTTATTAACAAATCAAATTTTGCCAATTCCCAAAAAAAGTGCTTCCCAAAAGAAATAACCAACCTAAGGAAAAATATGCAATCTCCACTGCAATAGAACTAATTGAAAGACCAGTTATTAACAAATCAAATCAAAATTTTCCAATTCCCAAAACAATGCTTCTTGATATTTCATTTTAAAAAGATTTCAGTCTCCAAGCACAAGTGCAACCTACTTCCATTCAATTTCTCATGAGAAAATCTGCAACCAAGTTTCAGAATACTCTCCATTTTCACAAAGAAATGTATGCTATCAAATGGATGAAGCTGCTAAAGCAAATTTCTTCAATAAAACTTGTAAGGGTTTCCATTAAACCATTGAATAATCAAATATCCGATATTATAATAATTCTAGGTCTTCTCACATCTTACATTCCCATCCAAAGTCTTAAAACCATCAATATGTTAAACTAAGAGACCCCTTGTTGCATATGAAATTTTAGTAAGTTAGTAATGAGAGCGTTGATGCACTTATTCATAAACCATTTGTAGGCAGGCAGATATAAATAGTTAGACAGCTAGAATAGAGAAGATAGACCCCAACTACAAATATGCCCATAATGGAAAAGACAACGATTCTTGCAATTAAAACACATAGATATTGTTCTGACAATTGCAAAATAAAAAAGTAATTACATAAATAACAACAGTAGCAACAACAACAATAAAAACTATTTTCCTAATGTCAAAAAGAAAAGCACTTTCTTCCAATACTTATTCAGCTCATTTGCAAAGTATATATGCATGAACAAAAGTACTTATCAAATATGTTAGTTTCAGTCAAAATTTAACACTATAATTAGAACCAAACAAGAAAACTGCACTTACTTTCAATCACAGGGTTTGAAAACAGATGAAATTCTTCTTCCAACCCAACAATAAATATTTTTTGGGTCCTGCAGTAATCAAGAATAAGTTATTTCCAAAGTTGTTCTCGCATCTCACGGGTGTCCCTTACTGGCTGCAAACTGAAAAACATAGACGGAGAATCTACCAAAATGAATCAGAAAAACATAGACTGAGAATCTGCAAAATGAATCACAACTACAAAATAAAAAAACCCAAAACATGCTGAAACGAAATGAAAACTAACAGGCATTGTCTCCATTGATAGTTCTGTAAATTCCTTTTGAAAATGTAAAGATGCATATTGATAAGCCTTAAAAGGGCAATACATTGAAATTGAGAATAAAAAATCTCAGAACCACCTATACTAAAAAAAAAAAAATTATAGCAAGCATGAAAAAGCCAAATAAAGGGGAAAGAAAGTAGGAGATTACGTGAAGTATGGTGGGTAATTGAAGAAGTGGGGTAGCTTAAAATCACCCAATCTCTGCATCTCCAAGTGCTCCTCTGAAAGCAGAAACAAAAAATTTGGCGTCAAAAAGCAAAATGATAAAAGATGTCAGAACCCACCTTGTTATATCAAAAAACAAAAAACAAAAATCAGATGCACGAAGTTAAAAATACTCATTAGCAGTCGAGCAATTAAGAAAGAAACTTGTTTCAAGCCTCAAAGTTGAATACCTTAAACAAAATTCGAAACAAAACGAAAAATTTAACAAATAGCGACGTCAAATTGGAAACTCCGTAAAGAAATCGGCACCTGCTACTCTGTTTATGAAGCTGAAAATAGGATCCTAAAATCTGTACCAGAAGTAGCTTCAACGACCATCAAGCTTCTGTCTTTTCCCGAAAGATTTCTTCTGAAGCCGCTCTAAGAACTGGGTTTTTTCTCTGCTATCCACTAATTCAATGTTTGGGTGAATAGAGATTACCAAAAGAAAATGTACGGAGGAATAACAGTGAATATTTAACAAATTTTTTTTAACTTTTTTAGAAATTATTTTGATTACGAGTGTTTTTTTTTTTTTTTTTTATCTAAGAGTCAAATTTTAACATGAAAATCTAATATTTATTTTATATCTATAATCAATTAATAAAATTGTAATCAACATTTTTTGTATTCTAATGAATTTAATTTACAATAAAATTTTAAATAAACTGTATAAAAAGATTTAATAGTAAGAAAACTAAAATTAAAAGGGTTTCTCTAATTTCTGAAAGCACCAAAAAATCTGAAACAAAAAATTATACATTAGGAATTATTGTTGTAATTTTTCCTAAATTAATATTTGGAAAAAAAATATGTCATATATATTAAATAACTTGAATGATAAAATTTTTTATACAACTTTTTGTTTCTGAAAAGGAAAATAATTAAATAAGTCAAAATAAGCGTTAATTTCTTTTTTATTGTTTTTTTAATCCCGTAATTTGTAATATTTTATTTTTAATGTTTTTCTTTTTTGGTCGAAATTTTTATTTTGGTATTGACCTTTGTTTGACAAACTTCAATAAATTTGTTCTTTTTAATTCTTTATTATTTAAATAATAATTATAGAAAAAAAAAACGGAGAGGTCATTTTATTATTTAAAATGGTCGAAGCATTGAAGTCCAAAAATGGAGGATGAAAAAAAACTCCGACAGTCAAAACCAGACAACCGAGTCAGTAACACAGATAGAGTCTTCATTGTGTGGGCTGAGCTTAATTGGGCGAGTTTTGGCTGCATTGAGGTCGCTCACAAGTCACAACCAAGCTCCATTGTGATTTTGCAGAGAGAGAGAGAAAGCAATGGCCGTGTAAGCGATCTCAACAGCATCTTCAGTTCAATTCCTGTTCATCAAGATTTTGGAATTCTAGAAGTTGGGTGATTTTTTGTTGTTGACTTATTTTGTGGAAAAAAATTTTGGCCTATGTTGGGGTCACAGGGTTGCTTCAGCTCCAGGGAAGGCTTTGATGACCGGAGGCTATCTGATTTTGGAGAGGCCGAATGCAGGGCTTGTACTCAGCACGAATGCTCGCTTCTACGCCATCGTTAAACCTCTTTACGGCGACCTCAAGCCTGATAGCTGGGCCTGGGTCAGTGAATTTTACTGCTTTTTCTATGGATTTGTTTTTCAACTTGTGTGTTTTAATTAGTTGAGTGTAAGCGATGAATCATCTACTTTATACTGTGTACCTATACAACCTTGAAGACTGACATTTTGCCACCTGGTGAACTTTTTATAATAGGGTTTTTAACTTGGTAGCCATCCCATCTTCGATTGGGTTGATTTAGTTTGGTATGGTGCACCTTGAGCTAACAATGAAAATATATAGTTGTTTGTAGTTAGATTTGACTAAATGTAGGCCAACTTGACTGAAATTGGATCAAATCTGCTGAAGGGGAGACATGTTTTGTTAGATTTGCATGATAGTTGAAAGACTTTTCTATGTTAGATAGTTGAAAGACTTTTGGACTGTCTTAATGATGATATATTATGTTCGAGAACCCATTTTTTCTGTTTTCTTTTTGAGGAAGGAAACTAAGAACCACCCTATGTTATTCTAACATTTTGCATCTGTGTAATTTTTGGTTCATGCTAGATACTTAAAGACCACCCATATCTGGTTTGTCTGCCATCGGTGGCTTGTTTAGTTCAGAAATGTTGTTACTGTTATATTGAATTTATTGACCTTTCTTATGTTTCATCTTTCAGTCGTGGACAGATGTGCAATTAACATCTCCTCAACTCTCCAGAGAAAGCATGTATAAACTGTCACTGAAAAATCTATTGCTTCAGTGTCTCTTCAAGGCAAGTTAACTAGTTCTGCAATTATATAGAAATCTCCATCATGTTCAATGATGCTAACTTGAATGATGTTTTCTACTTTATAACTAACTGCCTATGATAAATGATATAGTAATGACACACTTAACTAAACATATCATTTATCATAGGCAGTTAGTTAAGTGTGTCATTACTATATCATTTACTGATACTGATTTCAATTTTCAGTGAGTCAAGAAACCCGTTTGTGGAACAAGTTGTGCAATACTCTGTAGCGGCCGCACATGCAACACTCGATGAGAGCAAGAAGGAATCATTACACAAACTACTATTGCTAGGTAATGGTTGATTCATCATGTGCTTCTCGTTCTTTTTCAATAGGAAAGGAAAATTGGAACTTCAAAAATCTAATGTTTCATTAGAAGACAGGTCTTGATATCACCATTTTAGGCAGCAATGACTTTTATTCATATCGGAATCAGGTATTAACCCCTCTTGTGGTTTACATTTCTTCTATTTCTGGCCCTTGTAGTTCAGTTTTGATGCATGCATTTGAACAAAGTTGCTGTTATAGCATTTTACATTCTTTTTGTTCCTTTGAATTCTATCTGCTATCTTCGTTTGTCTGGCTTGAAATCAATTTTCTTGAAATTCAACAAAAAAACCCACCTTTTCATAATTAACATAATAATAAAATGCTAACACTAACATTTGTGAAATTTAAAGAATTTGCCCTTCAAGGATTTTTTAAAAAAACTTTTACAGTTATTATTCAATTAATCTCGTTATTAATTCCCAATTCAAGATGTTGATGAGTTGTACTCCTATGGATTGAAGCACGTGGACTCCCTTTGACACCAGATATATTGGCTTCTCTTCCTCCTTTTGCATCAATTACCTTCAATGCTGAGGAATCAAATGGAGAAAATTGCAAGCCTGTAGTGGCAAAAACTGGATTGGGTTCATCTGCAGCTATGACAACTGCTGTTGTTGCTGCTTTGCTTTAGTACTTGGGTGTTGTTGATCTTTCCTTGTCTAAGGATCAACAACAAGAAAATGATTCTAGGGGTCTGGATATAGTGCATATTATAGCTCAAACTGCTCACTGTATTGCACAAGGGAAGGTTGGAAGCAGATTTGATGTTGCCCCTGCAGTCTATGTAGTCAACGTTATGTTTGGTTTTCACCAGAAGTGATTTCTTCTGCTCAGGTCTCTCTCTCAATCCTGGTTATTTTACCACATTGCTACTCATTGCATGTATCAGTGTAATCACCATAAATTGTTAGGAAAAAGGGCTGCAGGCTTCCTTCTGGTTTTTATACATTTTAATCGTCCACTGTAGTTTCCATTTCTACCGTTCAACATTTTGAGGTGAAATTTTTATGCTTTTTGCATTTACATGGTAATATGCCACCTCGTATATTGTTTAATGCAGGGTTTTAAACTGAGGGTTGTCACGGACTTTGTGTCGCTGTTGTGATAATAGTCAGCCTGAGTCTGTGTTAGTCAGATTTAGCAACTCTGAAGTAACGCTTATGATTGCAAAAGTAACATGCATGTCATGGTGGTAGTGGGCTGTGGCTGTCCATTTAAGAGCATTAAATGTCTTTGGTGGTCTGTAACTGCTTTGAAACCTCTTCAGTTGAAGTATCAGTGGGTTGCATGAGTATGTAATGCTTTGAAAATAAAAATGTAAACATTTTTCTATTCTGTGGCAGGTTGCAATGATGGGATCTCCCCTGCAAGAAGTCATTCTCGAAATCTTAAAAGGAAAGTGGGACCATGAGAGGATGGGTGTATTTAATTTGGATTTTAAAAGACTTTTGTAGACTTAAAAAGTTTAGAGGTATTTATTTAAAATTTTTTAAGACTTTTAAAAGTCCTGAGATATTCAATCTCAACTTTTATAAATTTTTAAAAAGTCATTAAAAATTTTAAGATATTTATTTATAACTTTTTAAAATCATTAAAAATATATAGGTATTTAATTTAAATTTTACTTTTATAGACAATAAATTTATACAGACTTTTTATTACTTTGGAATGGGTGGTATATATATTCAATCTCTCAAATTGTCTTTATTTTTTCCTAAAAACTTTCATTGAACAAGCGGAGAACTTTTTCAATCGACGAAAAGGAGCGGGAGAGCATGCGACATGGCAAAGAGCATGCCCAGAGGTTCTAGGTATCGATTTCATATGCTTTCTCGATTTGGTCTTTGTATGGGTGGAGATATACAATTTACGAATTCTGATTTGGTCTTTGTATTATTCCTTTTTTCTTTTTTGAATTGGACATTCATGGGGAAGAAAGAGTAGCCTTCCTTTCTTTTCAATTTTTGTTTTATCCAATTTTTTGTTAATATTATATTTTTTGTTCTATCCAATTTTTTCTTTTCCAACTGTTTTTTTTCTTCGTGTTCAACGTCGTAGAATTGATTCGCATACATGTAGTAGTAGTTGTGGATGTTTTTCTATTTGGTTGATTTCTGTTATCTTTTCCAAAATTATCTTGATTATTGAAAATTAAATTTTGCTTGCCGCTTGTCGTGAACATTTGCCAATGATATGTTGTGTTTATTTATTTTATTAGTTTTTTGAATTACTTGCAGCATGATGTTGAATTACACCGAGTACCTCTTATCCAACTCCTCCTATAATTGATCAATGTATTTTTTCTTTTTTTCTTTTTTTGAATTGGACGTAGACATAAAATGCTTATTTGATTAGTAACATGTAAGTTCTAACTGAATATATGATAACAAAGAGGAGAAAGATAACTAAAAAACATATCTTTTGAAAGTCATTTTTAGAGTTATATTCCATCATCATTAATTTACATGATTTCTTTTAAACTTCTATTAATATAGTATCTCATTGCAATTTTACATTTTTTTTTATAAGACACATTGTATATGATAGATCTATGACTATTATTTGAGTTTCATGTATATGCTCTGTCTTCATGTTCATTTTTCTAATACTTATTTTTGTTTTATTCTTTTCACGTAAACAAACATTACTACAGGGGGTTCTGTATCTGAACAATGTGAATTCTATTTGTTGCATATGAATTTCAAATGTATTTAAATATTGGACATGCATGTATGCGTGTATAAAATAGTTTTCTTGATGTTGCTGATATATTTACTATCATGACGCTATTCCTTAATCCCTAAATCTTTGGAATTTGAACTTCATTTATTCAGTGCTTTCTTTATGCATAATTCACACCCTTCATTTATCTTGCAGGGTGTGTCAAATTGGCTTCCTATAACCCAAACACAGCAAGTCAAAATATTCATGCATATGGAGTACTGCTTATAGTAAGTCTACTTCCACTCTTCATATGTTGCGTGCCATATTGAACCAAAATAAAGCACACACCGTAGTACAATTTGTTTAATTTTTAAAAATTTCATATATCAATTTTTTAAAATTCCAACTTTTTATATATAGTATAATACTTACTAATTATACCTTTACTATTGTTTGTTCAGAAAAATGTTTTTTTTGTGGATTGTAAATTTCCTAATCGATCTCCTTTTCAAGGTATCCGATATCATCTTCAAGAATTCTGCAATCAATATTATGATTCTGAAACTGCAAATGAACTATTTAATCTTCATCATGCTTCATTGAAAAACATAATTGAAAGGATATTTGGTATATTCAAATCACGATTTATAATTTTCAAATCAACACCTCTTTTTTCATATGATATACAGGCAGAGCTAATGTTAACTTGTGCATGATTGTACAATTTTCTTCTAAAGGAGTGTTGTTTAGATAAATTTTCAATAGAACCGGATAATAAAGATTTATTATTTTCATCACTATTGAATAATTTAAGGGGATATTTTTGAATTAATTTTTAAGACTCACGAGCAGCAAAAAAAGCATACTTATAAATGGAAGGCAAATTTAATTAATATTATATAGAATGATGTTAAAGTTATTAATTGCGGTGAACATTAAAGATATTTTTTTCATTAAATATTTTTGGTATAGCAAGTGGATACTGTGGATTTTTTTTAAAAAAATTATTTTTTATTTTTATTTAATTTTAAAATTTAATTTGTAATTTGATGCATATTCTAGACAATTTTGTTTTTTATTTTTATAAAAAAAAATTAACTATGTATATTCTGTGATATTTTAGAATTGTCAATTTGCATAATAATAATAAAAAATTTATAAAAGTCATTTAAAATTTATAAAAATTATTCAAAATCAAACATATTTTTATAAAAGCCTTTAATTAAAAAAATTATAAAATCCAAATAGAATACACCCCCTAAGTTTTCCTTGCCGCCATTGATGAACCTTGTACGGATGATGAGATTTGGTATTCTTTCAACTTTTGATCTGGCAACTCTCCTTGTACGGATGATGAGATTTGGTATTCTTTCAACTTTTGATCTGGCAACTCTCTAATTAATGAGACTCTCTTCCTCCCTTCAAACTATATATGAAATTTCACATAAACATTAAAACTCAATAATATTATGAACATTATAACAAGTAGAGAAATCAATAAAGAAAAATAAAAGATTAATATGGACATATGTAGAGTTGAGGATTTGGTATGAGCAATATTTTTGGTTTGTTAGGATATATATGTTGAAAGCCATGCAAGGAAGACATAGTTTGATGCGGTTAAAAAATGCCCCCAAAAAAAAATATGAAGACCTTGCTGTTTAATTTAATTAGTAGCTAGATTTTGGAAAATCATAATAAAATAATGGAAAAAAAATTATTAAATTAAAGAAAAACAAGTAGTGCAAAAATCATCAACTCACTTGTCCAAGAATTTGGTCGTAATTCGGCTGTAATTACGGAAGACAATATGTGTACTCTCAACCATACTGGGATTACTTTCAGGATTAGATCCATCCTGTCGCATTTAACAACTATGATACCTTAGTAATTTTCAGTGTGAGTGTGTATATATATATATATATATATATACAAGTATGTATAAGAATGTATAGACAGACCTTATGAGCGTGTCGTTGCATCTCAACCGACTCCAAGTTGTCATCCACATCTAAAATTCCTCTTAGTCCACTCGAGTGCTGCCGTCCAATTGGGTCCATATGCCTACGCTTGGAATGTCGACTGATACTGGCAAGTAACACACATTGTTGAGACATATCTTGTAAAGACATCAAGAGAACCAAAATAGAAAGGAAATGCATGTATGCTTCATCTGAAAGATTGACATTACTTAGATGCAAGTTTAAAGGTACATTATTTTTTATGAGAAACTTCATTTCCATATTATTTTGTGTAGTTCATACCATTAGTTACCTTGTTAATGTTTTCAACCCTTCTATGTCTTTCTCAGATATCAAACGAACGCCACACGGTCCACATGATAAGCCATGTTCATCAGAAGCACCAAGAAATGAAAACTCTAGGGTGCCTAAACTTTTTGGATCTAGCTGTTGTATAAACTCAAAGGTGTCTTCACAAGGGCTAAACAGTAGACAAAGGTGATCCGACATTCTGCTCTTAATGACACCCACTTCCATAGTAGTTTCCCAATTTTCACTGCCGCATACTCTTATTTTACAAGAGAAATTATCTTCCGTGGAGGAGTTAGCACCAACGCAGAAAACCATAGCGAAACCAATCCACTCGCTATTGCACCAACTTGGATCTAATTTTATACTAATTGACGCCGTCGTAGATGCATTGATGAACCAAGATGGAAGTTCATTATCACTTCGAGGAACAGCAAATTGGAAGTCCTCATCTCTTCTCTCAGCGGAATCCTGTAGCATTTGAGAACCATCAATAATAATATATATATATATATATATACATATATATATATATATATAGAACACACACATACATATATATATATAAGCATTTTTTATAATCAGTGTTAATGGATTTGAATTATATATTTATGTGTATATGTGTATGTATACGCGAGAAAGTAGTGAGACCTCAAGGAATCTGCTTAGAGATGCAAGCGCTGTCATATTTCCGTCCTGCCTCTTTACCAACTCAGTGCAATCCAAACAAAAGACTGATGAACATCGCAAGTGGCACGGCTTCAGGGGATCCAAGAATGAGCCCAATGAAGTACAATAATTAACAGATACCAGTTGTAGGCTGGATGGAAGAATATCCGCCTCCAAACATCTTAGGTTTCCGCAATGCTCCAAGCTAAGAGCTCTAAGGTTGGATAGTCCATTAATCCCAGGAGGCAGAACTGAGAAAGGATTTTTGCTGAGATCTAAATACCTTAAATTAACTAATTTTCCTAAATATTCAGGAAATGCTTCAGGTCCAGTAAGATTGCATTCACTCAGTTTCAGCCTTGTTAACAATGTACAAAATGAACGTGGGGAAAAAGACTTGCCAGTTGTGCGATAGCTTATTATATTTTCTCTGACAGCCGACTCTATCAATTCCTCATTATCAGAAGAAACTGATTGAACGTTTTCCATCAGAAAGATGGACGATGGCAAATGTTCTATACTAGAGTCTTTTATATCAAGGTTCCTCAAACTCTTTAATTGCTCCAAGTTGTCTGCCAAATTCTTAAGCTTGAAACAACCAACAAGCGTAAGGTTCTGGAGGGAGGCCAGACCATTTATCCCCACCGGCAACTCTTCTAGACTTGTGCAGCCATCCAAGTTTAGTAAAATAAGCTTTTTGAGGTGTCCAATGGAGGGATGGATTTTCCGCAGTTTTACACAATGTTGGAGAATCAAGGTCTCTAGATTTGGGACCACCGTGAAGTCTTCAAACTTGGTAAAAGATGGCGAAAATGATAGGTCGATGACTTTCAAATTGTATAAAGACTGTTTATATCACATACAAAAGAGAAGAATCATTGTTCACATCATAACAAATAAAATAAGCAATGATTCTCATAAGCAATGTTCAATGAATTGGCATAAAAAGGTTACCTTGATACTATTGTTCCAAAGTTGTTTAATATTACTATCCCGAAGCTTCAATTGAACAAGGTTACGAGGTTGAAAACTTGATGCTAAATTATTGTAGGGAAATCCTGTCCACTCAAGATACCGTAGGTTGTTAGGAAGCTCTAACTCATCACAATCATCACACATTTTTGGGAAACCCACTGAAAGCTTGAGTAGCCTTAATTTCTTCAAAGACGACAAGGCTTCAAATCTACGTCCCTTAGTTTCAAAACTACAATTTACAATGGCTTCAACTTCGTTCGTTCCCTAACAATTAAGATATTGCAGCAAAATAAAATAGAATAAAATAATGATATAGATTAAAGAGTAAAATTGAATGAATTAAAATATGATTTTGATAAACAATTAATTCAATTTACCATATTTGAATATATAAATTTCAACATCTAAATAAGCTAAAATCTATGAGTTTCCTCAAGCAGTTGGTAATTAATAAAAATTTGGTACCATATGAATACTCTAGTGTAAAACATAAGAAATTAATTTAGAAAACTCATTACCTTTTGATTCTCTAATATTTGATAAAGATCAACTGTATCCCATATCCTACTTTGTCTTCTTAGTTCATTGCCGGATTCTTCTCGAACAATATTCTTGCCCATCTCTTGTAGTAGATCATGCATCCATAGTTTTCTCCCATGTTGAATGCTCAAGAAAGAACAGTCAATAAGATTATTTATCCCGTATTCTGAATCAAAATAGCAGCTGTCCAGAATTTGTGTGACATAATCTTTGTCAAATCCATTGAAGAAGCATGCAATATCTAAGAATATACGTTGATCAGTTTCATTCAGGTTATCAAAACTTGGTTTTAGTTTTTTAAGATCCTCCTCTTTTGGGGAACTACTTAGTCCAGGCAGCGCGATTTCCCATTCACTTGTGTTTTTGCCGCCTAAAAGAGAACCCAATACTGATAGGGTTAATGGAACACGATCAGCATACCTGACAACTTGTTCAGAGTGCTTCTTGTATTGCTCTGGAGGTTCAATACTTTGAAAAGCTTTTAAAGAAAATAATTGAAGGGCTTCAGTAAAATTTAGAGACTCCACTCTATATATTGCATATCTTCTAGATATTAGAAAACTATCGTCTCTAGTTGTCACAATGATTATACTGCCTGAGCCGAACCAATTATCTTCCTTAACTAATGCAATTAGCTGCTCCTCATTGCCAACATCGTCGAGAACAATAAGAACTCTTTTATAACAAAGCCTACTCTTAATAATGTCTATTCCAACGTCAACATGCCTTATTTCTGCAAAATCAACTTTTAAAATGTCCAAAAGAAGTTGCTTTTGCAACTCCAAAAGACCATTTGCCTTTGTTTCACAAATTTCTCTAACATTTTGAAGGAAGGAGCTGCCATCAAATCTATGAGACATCCTCATATAATAAGCTTTGGCGAGAGTTGACTTGCCAATACCACTCATACCATGAATTCCAATAAAGCAAACATTATTAGTGTTGAAAGATTGAAGAACATATGAATCTAATTTCTGTAGATGTGAAGTCATTCCAACTAGGCCGTCTACGGCTCTTATCGATGCACCAAGTTCTTGTGCTATATCCGCAATGAAATGCTCTATGAAAATCGCTTCATCCCTTAAGAAATTAATTCATACAACAATTAGTACGGAACTAATAAAGTGAAGTGAAACACAATACTAGTATTTTATATATCAAGTGAAAATTTCAAGCAAAATAAAAAGTACTATTTTTTTCGTTAAGCTCTTTTTTTTTTCTTTTGGTCCTAATACTCTTTGGAAGTAGGGAAAGGATAGAAAAGAAAGGAAAAAAATGAGAATATTTAAACAATTATTGTTTGGATGATTATTCAATAGAAAATAAAGGAAGGGAGCCACCTTTCTTTCCTTCCATTTCCTTCCCTTTCCACTCATTCTAATCAATCCAAACAAGTTAATGCTTTTCTTTCCTTACTATTTCATCAATCCAGACATAATGAGTATAATATTTTGCATGTTTCAAAACTGTTAACTAGAGATGACAAATAGTTTAGGAGTAATGATGTCCCATTAATGAAGTGTAGAGGCACAAGTGTCCGAAAATTAAGTTCGTAAGGACTGAACTGTAACTATTGAGTATAGTTAAAGAACTAAGGGTGCTAATATAATAATATAATTAAGGATAAGATTTTTCATAAAAAAAAAAATCAGTAAACAAAATGCTTGAGACTTTTTATCCATAGAAGAACTTTTGTACCTAAATAATATTTAGGTACCACAATTAGTTTCAGTTAAAATACGGCTCAATAAAACTTTTCTTATTTTTTATTTTAAGAAAATGCAAACTATTGTTTTAAAAAAGTTTTTGCCACCGACTTATTGGCTGCCATCAACACTTCATGGTTATTAGTTTTAGCCTTGAAAATTTTGCATTGTTTGGCCACAAATTTTTTGTAATAACTTTTTATTTCTTTAGTAGTTATTCTATGCAAAATCAATTTCTCATATATATATATATATAAAGCCGCTTTAGTGCCATATTAACAGAAAAAAAAAATTATAACCTAATTTTTCTCTTAAAACAATAAGAAATTATTTACTTTTTTTTTTCTTAGTGATATCTTTAATTTCCAACAGAATTTAACCGCACGAACCAGACAAAGCCTAAGATAAACTAAGTACTCAAAAATAGAGAATTAGGATGATTTCTACGTACGTATCAGCTTTTAGAATATGTCCATATTGATTGGCGACTTCGAAAAGTGCATTCCTCCATCTTTCCAATTCTTTAGAGTTGCTTGGATTGTTGGCATGTTCCTTCAGCGCTTTCGAAAAACTACTTTCCTTCTGATTCTCTACATCAGTTGATTTCACGGCGCGTATATCAGATGGATTGACATGGTAGAAAATTGTCCAAATCCTTCCAGAGTCCCCCATGCACTCCACAATCTTGGCAAGTTCGTTCAAACACCAACTCGAAGTTGCATAGTTTTTTGAAAGAACAACCACCGCGTACTGCGAATCTTCTATGGCCTTCATCGACTCTGGGCCTATGTCTTTGCCTTTGTCGAGTGCGTAATCATCCTTGAAGATGGTAAATACTCCAATCCTGCGTAACGCATGAGAGAGGTGACCCGTAAAATTCCGGCCGGTATCTTCACCCCTAAAGCTCAAGAACACATCGTACTTTTTCGCCGGTGGTGAAGAAGAAGATGGTGATGATGAGGGATTTGTTTCCATTTTGTGTTGTTGGAACTTGGCAGAGGCAAAGGGGAAAAATTAAGATAAAAAAAGAGGGCCTAATTTATCTAAAAGATTGATGGATGCTGTAGCACTGCACTTGTGGTTAATGCGAATTATTCATACGCGAATCCAACCAGACATGTTTTGATTTCGCATTATTGACTTCGTGAACCTATTTTATAATTTGCTAAAGTATTTTATTTTTATATATTTTGTGAGAAAAGGATATAAAACAAGTCGCTACCTTTTAAAATTAATTTGAATAAAAAATTCTCTCAAGAATAAAGTGGTTTTTCTTCCTTTTTTTTTTTTTTTTAATTAATTGGTTGTTTAATTTGTTGAAAAATCAATTCCTATATCCGATTAAGACCATATTATATAATATTTTATTAATATTTATATAGTATGATTTTAATAGGATATATATATTGATTGCATGAATATTGAATATGAATGTGGGGACTCCACTCACAGACAAACTTCACAATTATCAAACAACTCCAGCTGTGATGTTTCAAAATCAAGACACAGAAAAGCCATATGAAACTGTTGTGCCTCGGTCACTTTCGGTAGCAACTCATCATCACTAGAATTTACCAAAAGAAGAAAAAACTCATCATCACTAGAAAACAAGTTCCATGGGCAGCCTGGCAATCTGGCGATCTGGCAATCTAGAAAACGAAGTTCCATGCGCAATATTGGCCATCCATCTGGCAACCTTATCCAAATTTTGTCTAGAAACCCCTCAACGTAATGGAATTAAATTGTTGATCTTAGTCCTACACAATTACAGAAATATCCTTAAAAGTAAAAAAAAGTAAATAAATAAATAAACCCTGTCACTTGTGTCACGTTTTCTCACAAGCTTCTAAGGGAAAAAAATTCTAGTACTCTCGGTGTACCGACCTGGGTACTACTTTCATTATTTTAATGCCATCTGTAATAATTTTTCACGTTAGATTAATAACAAACGGGCAACAAACGGACGTTGTGCTCTCTTCCACTAGCCTCCATTCTCTTCTTTCTCTCTCTTTGTTCTCTCTACATCAGTCCCCTCTCTCTTCCTTCTTTCTCCCCACCGGGCTCCCTCTCCCTATTCTTTCTCTCTCCTCATGCAAACCCCCTCTCTCCTTTCTCTCTCTCCACCAATCCCTTTTATTACTTTCTTTCTTTCTATTCCGTCTATCTCTCTCTATTCTTTCTCTCTTCGGTCTCTCTCTCTTTTCTTTCTAGGTTTTGAACTTTCTACTTTCCAATCAGCATCTCTCTCTACTCGTTCTTATCAAATGCAATGCAAACAAATTTAATCAAATTATATAATAAGAAATATTTTAATATAAAATGTGAATAATTTTATAGAAATAAAAAAATTGATGCATGAATTTTTCATAATGCTACTAATTATCAAATGTAAAAAAATGAGTTTTTTCTTATGTAACAAAAAAAAAGAAAAAAAGCGAAGAGACAGCAAAGGATTAGACACAGTGTGCTCGTGTATGAGAATGCTGTGGTTCTAAGTTTAAAATATTCATCTGAATTGGACCATACAATCTCAAACTATAATACAGGAGGTATTTTCTCCTTCTTATTGTTTCCATTTTTTCATGCCCATTAAATTTTAATCCTCAATTTATAGGCTCTCCATTTTTTTTTGTTTTTTATTTCATGCCCATCTAATTCTGACATCTTACGCATTTCTTCTGTGGGGAGAGAGGCCGGAAACAGAAAGGGCTGGTGGGGAGGGAGAGAGAAAAGAGAGAGCTGTTTGCATGAAGAGAAAAATAATAGAGAGAGGGGGCTGGTGGGAGAGAGAAGGAAGAGAGAGTGGACTGGTGGAGAGAGAACGAAGAGAGACAAAGGAAAGTGGAGGCTGAGAGCATAACGTCCGTTTGTTGTCCGCTTGTTATTAATCTGACGTGAAAAATTATTGCAGATGGCAGTAAAAGAATGGAAATAGTACCAGCTGGTCGATACTCCGAGAGTACTAGAGTTTTTTCCCTTGTAACGACCTTGTAGCCTTTTGAGTCAACCTCACACAAGTGACAGGGTTTATTTATTTATTTTTCATTTTTTTTAGGGATATTTCTGTAATTGTGTAGGACTCAGATCAGCAATTGAATTCCATTATAAACAAACTTGGATAAGATCGCCAGATGGATAACCAATGAGCGTTGAGGCTAGCATTGTACAATGGAACCTGTTTTCTGGATTGCCAGATTGAACATGGAACTTGTTTTCTAGTGGCGATGATGAGTTGCCACAACATTATTTTTCAAAACATTACATCTGGAGTTTTTCGATAATTGTGAAGTTTGTCTGTAAATGCATGGAGTCCCCACATTGGTATTCTATATTCATACAACCAATATTTATATATATATATATGGTGGGTGAGAAAACAATAAAACAATACAAGATTAATTTTTAAAATACATGGAGTCACAATATTCATAATTGTGAGGTTTTGACTCTGAATGGAGTTCCCACGTACACTCATATTCTATGTTCATAAACCAACATTTATATATGTGGTGGGTGAGAAAAGCACAAATTAAACAGCTAATTAATAAAAAAAAGAAAAATTGTTCTTGAAAGGAACCTTTTATTCAAATCAATAAGATTTATTTCCTTTGCAAAAAATACATAAAAAATAAATATTTAATAAATTATGCTGTTTTATAATTTTATAAAAGTTTAAAACAGTAAATTTAACTTCTAATAATTCTCATTTATTTAATATTTTAAATAAAATTAAATATATATGATATAATAATAAAATTTATTAAAATTTAAATTATAATTCGATTTTTTTTTTTTTACTGGACTACATTCTCAAAATTTAAATTATAACTAGATTTTTTTTTTTGCTAGACCACATCCTCAATTGCAATTGCAAAATAGGATCCCATGCGAAGTCAACAACGCAAAATAAAACATGTATGATTGGATTAGTGAATATATAATTTACATTATTCCACAAGTGCCGTGCTGTACATATCCATCAATCTCTCTGCTTATTGAACTAACTTTTCCCCTTTGTCTCTGCCAAGACCCAGCAAAACAAAATGGGAACAAATCCCTCCTCCTCCTCATCATCTTCTTCTTCTTCTTCTTCATCATCTCCGGCAAAAAGATACGATGTTTTCTTGAGCTTTAGGGGCGATACCCGCAATAATTTTACGAGTCACCTCGATTCTGCTTTACGCAAGATTGGACTATTTAGTATTTTCAAGGATGATTACAAACTCCCCAAAGGCAAAGACATAGAAACAGAATTGATGAAGGCCATCGAAGATTCGCATTACGCGGTCGTTGTTCTTTCAGAAGAGTATGCTGGTTCAGATTGGTGTTTGAAAGAAGTTGCCAAGATTGTGGAGTGCATGGGAAACTCTGGACGGATTCGGACAATTTTTTATCATGTTGATGTAGATGATGTAAGGGACGTCGTTTCAAGTGATGCAGAGAGGCAGAGGGATAATCGTTTTTGGAAAGCGTTGGACCAACATGCCAAAAATCAAGCCAAAGATCCAAGCCGCTTCGAATATTCGGAAAGCTGGAAGAGTGCACTTGTCCAAGTCTCCTATGAATATGCGGACTATGTAAAACGTGATACGTAAGTACAAAATATTTCTTCTTTAACTTGTCTTCTCCTAATTTTATTTTCCCATTTATATATTTTTGAGTACTTAGATTTTTTTTTCTTTTTTTTTTTTATGAAAATGTTCGAGTACTTAATTAGTTTATGTGTTTATATGTGCGGGTGGGCAACTGTATGTATGATTTGGAATGGATTTATCTTTGGTTTTGTCTGGTTCATGCGGTAAAGTTTGTTGGAACTAATTGAAGATATACTTTTTGGAAAAACCAAAAAACAGGTAAATCGTTTCTTATAGTGTTTGTCTTTGAATAATTTTTAATTAATTTGTAGGAGACAAGTCAGGCTATAGCTCCAAACGATCTTTAGTGGCAGCCTTATAGTGACAAATTATTTTGGCTATAGAAAGATTTTTTGTAGTGGTAGAACGTCACTTCAAATTTAATTTAGTATCCATTACTTTTATTTCTCTATTTTAATTTGTTTGGAAACTAATAGCTATTTTATAAAGGTAGACATTTTTTTCACAGAACCTATGATGAACCTTAGCAATCAAGATAGCATTTTCATTTCAATTACCAATTTTTATTTGAGTTTTAGTGTCTTTATATATATATATATAAATTAATATGAAAGTAACCAATAGTCTATGTACTTGGACAATTTATTTTAGTTTAAGTCTATTTACTTTTATTTTGTATGAAATTCTCATCTATTAGATTGTAACAACACATAGGGAAAAATCTCTCAAGACCCATAAGGGTTTGCCAAAAATACTTACCATTAATTTTGAAATTCATCACGAACTTACCGAACTGTGTTAAATCTGTCAAAAAAAAAAAATCTCACTAGATTAACTATTAAAATGTCTATTTTGCCTTTTGAAAAAGTCAGTTTAATCAAATGATAACTTACCTCCACTTTTTTTGACATTTCAAAAATGTCCACACATTAATTAATAAAATAAAGATTTAAAACTATCAATCCACATAAAACAAATAAATTATTTACCAAAGAATTAAGATAGTATTTAATAATTATTATTGTTTTACAAAACATTTGTTAAAACGTTAGCTAATAACATAATATCAAAAAAAAAACACACACACACATACACGACCCTAAAAAGATATAAATGATATTATATAAATATAAATATATATATATATATATATAAATACAAGCACAGACATATTAAAACATTAAAAAAAAATAATTCTTAAAAAAGTTTTTATGAACTTGTGATAATTATTTTTTTAAAATTTATTCAAAATTTAATTTCATTATGTCATTTAAACAACAAATTCTCCACAATAGGAAAAAAAAATTATATATATATATATATAATATTCTCAGTTGATTCGGTGCTATTATCTTTTTCAAATTTGTTTATGAACCCATGATAATTATTTGAAAAAAATAAATTACTTATATAAGGTCATCTAAACAACAAATTATCCTAAACAAATATAAATATATATATATATATATATATAGCATAAGTTAATTCGATTTCATTATCTTTGATCTGAACTTGAATTTGTGAAGACTCAGAATTCTTCATCTGATCCACCAAAATGATAGTCTCTACTAAGAGAATCACTACGCACATAACAAATAATCCAGCGAAGTTTAAAAACAAGAAAAAACCAGATATGGGTTTTGCTCTTTCTACCTTCACCAAAAAGGGATTTTGCAAAAAAAAAAAAAAAAAATAGAAAGCTATCTCATAATCACACTACACCAAACCAAGATCTCATTAGATTTCTTAAGCAATCCTATATATCCCACCACGAAGATCCACCCCAAAAGCTACTTATCTATGGAAGCTGGGGGAAAGACAGAGGGAAGAGAGAGGTGCTCGGGTAGGGTAAAAGGAAGAGGGAGAGAAAAACCTGTCCACGTGTATTACAAAAAAATATTAACATTTTCAATTAATAAATATATAGAGACCAATTTAGCCTTTGCCTGTTAAAACTAACAATGTATATTTAATAAATGGTGAGTTTTTAATGAATTTTAAAAATAATGGTATATAAAAGTGAAATTATATCTAACCTAATAGTGTGTTTTATGATATTAACTCCAAAACATATTAATTTACATAATTTCACAACTTAATTAAATAAAAATGATTTCCTAAAGGGCAATTTTAAATTAATTTTGGTAATAAAGAAAATATTCAAATATTTACAACATATCATCGTCAACAAACTTTGAGATATAAATAACTCAACTTTTTTTTCCAACTAATGTATCATCACACGTGGCAACATGTTATTAGCTTCCATTTAGGTTCACTTTCTTTTTTATTAGATTATATTGATTTGTCAACCACCGAAATATTACCATGGAAATTTTTTTTGAAACTTCTCTCCTAGTATCCCCAGCATTGCTGCAACCTCATTTGTCAGTTTCCTAGTACGCAAAAGTAATATGATAAAGGTTTTCATTACAAAATAGTAGAATCTGGAAACTTATTTACACAAAAGCTAATTTTAAACAAAATTTTCCCCGCCAACCAATTGAATATATGGATATTCTAGTGTTTATATAGTTAGTTAATTAAGACTAAAGATGTACTATTTGTGTTGTAATTAATGTGTTTTGCTTCACTTAATTATATATTAATTGTATGAATTTAATTAATTCTTAAGGTATGAAGCAACTTTCATTAACAATTTTGTTGCGGATATATCAAATAAACTTGGTGCATCAATAAGAACCATTGAGGGCCTATTTGGAATGCGTTCACGACTACGGGCATTAGATTCATATGTTCAATCTTTCAACCCTAATGATGTTTGCTTTATTGGAATTCATGGCATGGTTGGAATTGGCAAGTCAGCTCTCGTCGAAGCTTATTATATGAAGATTTCTCATAAATTTGAATGCCGCAGTTTTCTTCCAAATATTAGAGAAGTTTGTGATAAAGAGGCGAATGGTCTTGTGAGTTTGCAAAAGAAACTTCTCAAGGATACTTTAGAAGAAGATTGTCGAGTAGATAATGTTAGTCATGGAATAACCATGATAAAAAGTAGACTTCATGCTAAAAAGGGTCTTATCATTCTCGATGATGTGAGCGATCCTGGGCAACTAGAAGCATTAGCTAATTCACATAGAAAAAAACAAGGATCAGAAAATGAGTTAGATAAATGGTTTGGTCCAGAGAGTGTAATCATTGTGACTACCAGAAATGCAAATTTGCTTAAAAAAGAATATGAAATATGTAGAGCCCAGCTTTTAGATGGAGATGAAGCTCTTCAACTATTTTCTTGGAAAGCCTTCGAAAAATTTGAACCTCCAATCCAATTAAAGGAGCAGTCCAAAAAAGTGGTAGAATATGCCAGTAACCTTCCATTAGCCCTAAGAGAATTGGGTCGTTGTTTTATAGACAAAGAAGAAAGTGATAAATGGGAAGCTGAATGGCTTGAAGTAAGAACCAGCATGAAAGATGAGATTTTTAAAAAGCTAAAAATAAGCTTTGATGAGCTGGATAGAGATTATCGGCCTATATTCTTAGATATTGCATGCTTCTTCAGCGCACTTAACGAAGATAATATTATATCAATTATGAAGGACCGTGGTTTCTCGCCAGACACGCTGAAAAGATATCTTACTGACAGGTCTCTCTTGATGACCTCTCAACATGATGGAAAACTACAAATACATTATTTGCTGCAAGAGATGGGGAAGAAAATTGTTCGACAAGAATCAGGCAATCATTTACGAAAACAAAGTAGGATATGGGATGCAAATGATCTCTGTCGTATTTTAGGGAATGATGAAGAGGTAATGAGTTTTGTTAATTAATTTTTTGTATTTTATATTTTGAGTAATCATATGGTACCAAATTTTTATCAACTACCAAATGTTGGGAGGGATATCATAGATTTTAGTTCGTTATTGAAATTTATATATACAATATAATAAAGTAAATAAACTTTATACTTTATTTCTCGAGTATATAAACTAGAATTAACTTGAACATATTTTGATTCATCAATTTTTACTCTCATTTTTTATATCTTAATTTTTAGGGAAAGAGGAAAGTTGAAGCCATCGTAACTAATCTAGAAGGATCGAGTATGCAATTTAAATTTGAAGCCTTGTCATATATGAGTAAACTAAGGCTACTCATGATTAAATATCTTTCTAATGAGTTTCAATCAAGTTTCCTGCCTCGTGAACTTTGGAACAATCGTACCAAGGTAACCTTTTTATGCCAATTCATTGAACATTGCTTATGAGAATCATTGCTTATTTTATTTGCTGTGACAAATCTTAATTCTTCTCTTTTGTGTCTCATATAAGCAGCTACCCAATTTGAAAATCATTGACTTATCATTTTCGCGATCTTTTACGAAGCTTGAAGGCTTTACAGTGGTCCCGAACCTAGAGACCTTGATTCTCGAAGGTTGTGAAAAATTGTTGGAAATCGATCCCTCCATTAAACATCTTAGTAAGCTAATTCTACTAAACTTGAAATTTTGCACAAGTCTAATAAGCTTGCCGAATGAGATAAATGGTCTGACCTCTCTCCAGACCCTTAAACTTTCTGGTTGTAGTAATCTTCAGAACTTGCCAGACAACTTGGTGCAATTAGAGAGTTTGAGGGACCTTGAATTAAATGATATAGAAGGTTCTGTTATGGAACTCTTGCAATCTTCCATATTTCTTATGGAAAAACTTGAATCAGTATCTTGTGATGAGGAAATGATAACATTAGCTGTCAGGAAAAGTATAATCAGCTATCGCACAGCTGACCAGTGTGTTGTCCCACGTTGGGTTTGTACTTATTCTTTAACAAGGCTGGATCTGAGTGATTGCAGTCTTACTGGACCTGAAGCATTTCCTGAATATTTCGGAAAATTAGTTAATTTAAGGTATTTAGATCTCAGTAAAAATCCTTTCTCAGTCCTGCCTCCCGGGATTAATGGACTGTCCAACCTTAGAACTCTTAGCTTGGAGCATTGCAAAAACCTAAGATGTTTGGAGGCGGATATTCTTCCTTCCAGCCTACAACTGGTATCTGTTAATTATTGTACTTCATTGGGCTCATTCTTGGATCCCCTGAAGCCGTGCCACTGGCGATGTTCATCAGTCTTTTGTTTGGATTGCACTGAGTTGGTAAAGAGGCAGGACGGAAATATGACAGCGCTTGCATCTCTAAGCAGATTCCTTGAGGTCTCACTACTTTCTCATCTATACATACATATATACATAAATATATAATTTAAGTTAATGAATATTAGTGTGTGTTGTATGTATTACTATTGATGGTTCTCAAATGCTACAGGTTCCCCACGATGGAAGAAATGAGGACTTCAAATTTGTTGTTCCTCAAATTGGTGATGAACTTCCATTTTGGTTCATCAATACATCTTCGACGGGTTCAATTAATGTACAATTAGATCCAAATCGGTGCATTAGTGAGTTGATAGGTTTCGCTATGTTTTTCTGCTTTGCTTTTAACTCCTCCACAAAAGAGAAATTCCGTTGTAATATAAAAGTAGGCGACCGTGAAGATTGGGAAACTGCTATGGAAGTAGGCGACGTTGGGAGCAGAATGTGGGATCACCTTTTTGTACTGTATAGCCGATGTGACGACATCCTTGAGTATATAAAACAGCTCGAACCACCAAGCTGCGGCACACTTGAGTTTACATTTCTCCGTGCTTATTATGGACGTTGGTCACCATGTGGTCCGTGTGGGGTTCGTTTGGTATATGAGGACGATATAGAACAGTTACAGGCAATTATTAGTGGATACATTGATCAAAACGTTGTGCAATCCTCACATTCGCAAAGGTAAGACACTGGAGGAATATTTTTATTCTGTCCTTTTTCACAGCGATTGTTTATTTGTTTATGGAGGTGGCAATGATATTGTTCCAACTGGTGACATGCGTTTCGAATATATTTTGGTTATCTTTACAAGATATGAGTCTCAACAATAAATAAACATGTGCATGTGTTACTTGCCAGCATCAGTCAAGTATGCAAGCTTAGACATATGTTCCCAATTGGATCGCCGTTCCGGACTACTGGACTAGGAGGAATTTTAGATTTGGAGGGCAAATTGGAATTCGCAGAGATGCGACGATATGCTGATGAGGTCTCTCTAGAATTCGAATGTTATTGCTTATTTCTACTTATATATGTACTAAAAATTACTAATTGTTAAACGTTACAGGATCGACATAATCCTGAAAGGAATCCCAGTATGATTCGGAATACACACATTGGGGTCTCCCGTAACTACACTGGAATTACAACCGAATTCTTGGACTAGTGAGTGGATGGGTTTCGCTTTGTTTTTGTGCTTTCGTGCTATCATTAACTCGTAGTCAGAAATTTTTTCTTGTGTTATATATTTTTACATATGTAGTACCATGCATTACTCTGGACAAGTAAATTGTTGTCTTTTTGCATATGTAGTACCATGCATTAATCCCTTGTGTTATATATGATTACATAATATAATTTCCTTGTGTTATTTATGATTATATATTTATTTACTGAAAATTACTGAGCATTTTACAGGATCAAGCTAACTCTAGTATGGTTGGGAATACGCACTCTGGGGTCTTTCGTGACAACAGCGAATTACAATAAAATTCTTGGACAAGTGAGTTGATGGGTTTCGCTTTGTTTGTGTGCTTTCGTGCTTTCTCTCTTTGTTTTCTTTTTTTTTCTAATAAATTGTACAATGTACTTATCCAGCCTATGGATTTAGCCCACCCAATCCCAATCAAGTCCAATATTTCTGCCCAATTATAAGATTCTAGTCAACCAAATCAAGTTCAACTGCTTAAACTCATCCACTAGTAAATTCTCTCAGCTCTCCCATTTTCCATTGGGTTTTTTTTTTTAATCCTGTAGTTAGACCTTTTGTTTTTGGGTAAATTCCTTTAGTTAGATTGGGATAAATAAGAAAAGTGCAAAATACTTATTTACAGTTACTAATAAAATTTAATCATAAGCATAAATTATTAAGCGTAAATAAATCAATAATTAAGAAAACTTAGTTTTAACTCATTTTCATATAAATTGAACTATGTGGATTGCGGTTACTCTGAATTATTACTCATAAATTGAATCATGTTGTATTGTGATAGCTACTGAATTATTACTCATAAATTGAATTTTATGGTATTGGGGTATAGAAAAGTTAGCTAAATTATGTTTGTGTTATGGTTGTTGAATTATTAATGAATTATGATATTTTAGTTTACGAAATACGTGACGTTGTGGTTGATGAATTTGAATTTTTTTTTTCTTTTAATTAATTTGTTAGGGCTAGACTTCAGATTGATGACTTGGGGTTTGAAGATTGCATTGTAGACTATTTGTTTATAGCGAATACATAATAAGCTAAAACTGAGTTTTACAATATGAAGATATGGCAAACCCTTAAATAGTATTCTATTATATTCGTCCCTTGCTATTTGCTATTTGTGATCTATTTGTTTTATTTTTTTGTAATACAATTTACTTATAATGTTTCATATATTTATAATAATTTTTACACATTTTATCTGTGCAAACAAATAAAATATATTTTTTTTCTTTTACGAAATGGACAAAAAAAAGTTGGTAAATTATTCTTCAATCTACAGTTGACTAAAATTTTTAGCTCGCCCTGTTTTCAATTCCTGGTTCCTCCACTTATGTTTCTATAATTTCATTATGATTTTACGAAATCTACTAATTAATTAAACAGCAAGGTGTTCTTAATAATTTCATTTTTTAGTATATTTTCGTTGCATCAAATTTTTCCTTGCCTGACTTTCAATTTATATCCTAACAAACCAAAAGTGCTTACACCAAATCCTCAACTCTATATATATATTAGTATTTTTTATTTTTCTTTATTATTGATTTTTTTACTTGTTCTAATGTTCATAATATTATTGAGTTTTAATGTTTATATGTGAAATTTTATATACAGTTTGAAGGATAAAAGAGAGTCCGAATAATCATAGAGTTATCAGTTTAGACGATGATTGGGCTCCATACCTGTGGCCGCACTTACCGTAATTTAAAGCCATGCATAAGCCGAGGCCAATTCTCTGAACCAATATTTAATATTATTTGTACTAGAAATATATACATGGGAACAAGTTTAGCATAGAGGATTAACTATATCCCTTTTCTTGACGTCGCTAAGTGATCAATTACGTACTAGTCTTGAACTACGTTCTAGAACCAGGAATTGACACTGCTGAACCATAAGATTATGGACACTGCAAGAATTAAAACATGCACGAAATTATTCTATACAATACAAAAATTTTCTAATACACTTAATAGATTCATATGATTACACGTGGTCACTTTCATTAATTTTGTGAAGGTTTAGCAGTTTTAACAGGAATTCGACGTACGACTTTGACCCTGAAACATGCAACCGGAGCTATATGGGTAGCCTTTTGTTGTTGAAAGGACACGTGTTGCCTTGGGAATCCCGTCATGCTCATAAGAACCAAAAATAGCTTCCATGGCTTCCCCATTACCATTATCAATTGCATGCGAAGCTTTTTGTTTCTTTTTATGAGTTAACTAGTTCAAAAGCTTGAACCTTTATATAACTTTCATGCCAGTTATGAAAGAACGAATGACTTCGGTTGTATTAGTTCATGTTTGATATTGGTATTTTATACTGAAGGAAACTGAGTTTGCAGTCTTCCTTGGCTTGGTCTTTAGTTCGACCAAGCCTGGTTGAAAGTCCACCTCTCCTACCTTGTTCGCCCATTGAGGGGGTCTAGTTAATGTGTATCAAAACAATCTAGCCTTGTTAATGTAAATTTTACTTCCTTTTCTCACAAAATTTTTTAAAATGAAATATTTTAACAAATTATAAAATAGGTTCACTAAGTCAATAAGTGAAATCAAAACATGTATGATTGGATTCCCGTATATATACTTCGCATTAACCACAAGTGCAGTGCTACAACATCCATCAATCTCTCAGCTGAATTAGGCCCACCTTTTCACTACAAGAAAAATTTAAATTAGTCACGAACTCAAAAAACGTACCTAATAATTAATCAGTTACGATTTTTCGTGCCTTAATGTCATATTGTAACGAATTTTTTTCGTGGATCGTTTGTGACTAAATGACCGTAATAAATTAGTAATAAGTCACGAAAATTGTCATTTCGTGACTAAAGATAGCATCTTTATTTACGACACATGTTTCGTAACTATACAATACCTTTACTTATAAAAATTGTCGTTACTAATTGACAATTTTTTCCGTGACTGAATATTCATTTCGTAACTAATTAGGACCCTAAATGTTGATCAAGTGACCATTTAGTTACAAAATCATTCTATTACTTACGACCACTTTTTCGTTGTTATTTGATTAATTGTTACAAAATTACAATTCGTAATTATATATTACTTACAAATTTATATTTGTGTGTAAATTATAACTACAATTATAAATTTCGTAACTGATTAGTTACGATAATATAATTTGTAACTCACATATATTTAATAACCATTTTTTTGTCATCAAGTATAAAAGTTACAATTACCATATACATATCATTTATTACAAACACATATACATATCATTTATTACAAACACTTAACATTGTCGTGTTTGCATTATAGTTATAAAAAATATGATTGCTTAATAATAATTACACTTATGTTTATAATTATTATTCTAGAAATTGTATAATATCCAATTTAATTCATTAAATTATTTTTAATGAATTAATATTGAGTTACTGAACACAAGACAATAAGACAATACATAATATATAGACTATATTTGAACTAAATCTATAAAATATAGAATAATTAACAAATAATAGATCTACTTGACCAAGCACTATACAACATTAAATCCATACTTAGATTTAATTCATAAGCAATTGTCATCATCTATGCTTCGCTAGAATTAATACATCATATAACAATTAGCACAATATAATTGAGCAGCATTAAATCCTAATCAATGTTTTACATAATTCCAACTGTTATTGAAGAGAAACAAGTCTGCATGGTCTTTTCTTCAACTATCACTCAAATGCAAAATTAAATGAAAGACCGTGCATAATTAGAGTTTCCATATAACATATATTATACCTAATCTTAAGTGGATATATGATAGTTCTTAAGTGTCTTACCAAAATATATTGTATATCCATATACCAAAATGACTTCCAAAAACATCTCCATATGCACCTTCCTCATATCCTCCCATTAGTCATCTATATATTAGACATATAAAGTGTCGTTTACTTCATTTTGGAATTGAATTATTCATAATAATTACCAAGACATCTATCCCATTATATTAAAGTTTATGAGTCACTCACAATTGATGTTGTTGTCATGTATGAAAGAAGGCAATGAGTTGCTAGTACTCCACCCTTGGTCCTCATAGTGATGTCTAATGTCAGCCGCAGTCTCATATAAGGATGCTTCCATTTGATCTTGACATACTTTCAACTCACCACTTGCTTAAGCAATTCTTCGTTCATTCCTCTCGTTGTCTTGGCCCTTTCTTTAGGAACCTTGAGTTGTTGCTCAGCAATATAACCTAACCTTGGAGGAAGAATAGTGTCAAATATCTCATCAACCATCATTAGTGGACCCTCAATCACCACATATTACATTTGAGAGAGACTAGCTATGCATCAATCATATTGTTCTATGTTTTTTCCTATTTTTAAAAAGCTAATCCAAATTATTCAAACTTGGTGTTCACTGGATAGGATATGAAGAATATAGCAAAATGTGTAATAAAGGAAAAAAGTGAATATCCAAATAAGATTCAATCTTATACATCAAAAGCTGATTTTGACCCTAAAAGTTATGTTCTGGGTCCCAAAAAATGAGTTGGTCTCTAAGTTCATGCATGTGTGAGAGTACAATGATTTGTGTTATGTGGTATGTGCGTGCTTTTCATTTTTTGGTATGTGTGTGCTTTTCAAAGATTTTAGACTATTGTGCAAAGACTGAGAGACAAGGCTTAGTTTCTGCTCTAAAGGCCTACTCTCTGAATATATATTGTGTACACTCTCTCTTCTCTCTTTGCAACAAACAAATAAGAATATATATTGCTACTCTATTATCCAATTCTATTAAATAAACATAAATTCAAAGTTATAGGTAATTACAATATACTCTGGACTTGAGAAATGCTCACAGAGGATTGGCCAGGCTTCCGGTTTCACTTCCTCTAGCCTATTCTGCAATGCTTCCTCCTTTGTTTTGAACTTCATAAAGTGCTTATGTATTTTGTGTTTATTTTAGACTAATTAAATCCATACTATACATTGCTACAGTTGAAAGAAAAAGTGAAACCTACTTCTCATAAACCGTAAACATTTGAATAAATAAAACATTGTTTCCCAACCATGATTGTGATTAATGTCCTAGGTAGTGGCTTATTCGATGTAATCGCCTTCTATTGACAAGTCAACTTCCAATGTAAATCCCAGTAAACTACATGGAATTATCAATCCATTTACACCATATTACCCTTCTTCTCACTGAATTGGTTAAATCAATGCAGTTTGTTGAAAATTGCTTGGATAGTCATGACCATTATCCTGTTTTTAGAACATGAATTTAACCAATAACAAAGAGAATTTCATCTGTCACTGTATAATCAAATTTCAGCTACACATGATATTAAATATATTATGCATATATACCCAAATATTTATATAAATTAGCATTAAAACTCTTGATGTAAGGTCTGATATGCTCATGTACATATCGGTTGAATTTTATACACTTTTTCTCGCCTCTTAAGCACAAAAGAACAAAATGCATAGAAAGAAACACTTAGATATTGGAAAGTCTAAAGCAATCCTAGCCAGGAATATTATTGAGGAGATGGGAATCCTTTATTTCAAGGCTTAAAAAATAAGACGTCTAGAATTGGAAAAACTAGCTGAGACGGCCATTTTCATCACCTTAAGTAGCTAGGTCTATATGGGATCGAAATGGCATGCATATATATATATATATATATATATATATTAGTAATAAACACATTCATCTTAATTTATACCCCATTTACCAATAGTAGAAGGACATGCATGCATATTTGTGTGTGTGTGTATAGTATTTATATACTTATACTTTACCGTTCGAGTCTTCCGAAAGGCTTTTCACACTCAATACACCAAGCAACATTTTACATACACTGAGTCTGCTTTTGGATTCGCCAAGAAAATAACATAAAGAATAATAAGTGTGACAAATTTTGGTAATATTAAACAAAATGATATATAGACATCGCTCATGAGTGGCAAAGTTTTTTGGTGAACAACTAGTAGAAGTCTCAAAAATTAAATTGGCTAATTACTTGCATGGCAATGTACGGAGATGTTGATGTCCACTCATGCCTTTCATTCATATATATATATATATATATGTGTGTGTGTGTGTGTATATAAAGAGGTACAACTAGGAAATGGCATCTTTTTTTCTTTTTCTTTTTTTTTTTTTAAAGAAAATATTATGCAAAAAAAGTACACAAGGATATCCTTGTTCAACCAATGGGAAAGTAAGCCAAGATATGGCATCCAATCAGGTCAAGCATACTATATACTTATTGATTACCTTACAAGTGTGGAATTATATAGTTACCGATGCGAAATTAAACTCGGGGAAAATGGTACAAACAAAAACAAAGAAGGAACTGGTCCTAAAAGACTTACCATTTATAGATCAAAACTAGTATTAGCTACTTACCTAGCTAACTAGGAGGAGAGTAATGGAAGATATTTGAGAAAAGAGAGAAAGAGAAAGCAGAGGAGTCCTATTTTCATTATGATTGACGATAGACAAAGAGAAAGCAGAGGAATAGACTCTATGCTTTCTCCTAAGGCACTCCCATTCCATCCGCTGCCAAGATTGACCTTTATTGGTTCTATTTCGTTGTTTGCTTCAATGACATTAGCAGCACTAGCTAATTTGGGAAATTTTTGAAGCAAAGCTGCTTACAAAGCCCATTTTCAATGACCGCAAAGAAAATATTAAGGATCAATGTCAAGAAAACGAACAACTTCGAATAGGAAAATTCTGGTTCATATACATACTTAAGAACTCATAATTGAGTAGCTATTATGCTAACAAAGTCCCAAATCTTCCTTGCTTGAAAAGTTAAAATCCTAAACATAGTTCAAGAAAGAAATACTTTAAATTACGTTGGTTATATTTCATTATGTCAAATGCAATTACTTATATTTTGTAATATTTTGGTAAACAGCATGTAATTCACTTGTGTTAAACTTATTGAAAGATGTGAAACCTATAATAAGAGAAGCTAATAAAATAACACCAACAGCCTACCCAAGTGATTCCAAAGCCTCGAACCCGTAAACACGGACGGTATCGATGGATCATCTAGATGTGTGAAAGGATCTTTGTTGAGATTTTAGGACCGAGCCATTGAATGAAATCACCACTATTGTCCATTTTAGACATATTTAAAAGGATCAAGTCTTATGGAAACTCAAAACCTGATTCAGATTAACAAGGGAAAAAGTAAATTCAAGAAGTGAAAATTGAAACAAATCCAACCCCTAAGTTGTCCCACAAGTAGTGAAGCATCATGAAGTAAAACTTGAAGAACAGTTTAAGCAGAGAATAGAAAGTAATGCACTTTTTGAAAAGAAGCAAAGCAAACCACTTTCGGATAAAAACCTCTTTTGGACGATGCATACGATCGAAAGAAAAGCCACATTAGAGATGAAATTGTGGAATCACTTTTTTATTTTCAATTAGAGGAAATATTTCGTTTTATTCTTATCCAATTACACGAAGTTTACCAAGTTAAAACAAAACAGATGCTGTTTTTTAATGGAAAGCTAGTATTTTTATGATTCAAATAAATAACCATAATATGATCAGGTTTTAAATAACAAAAAGCACGAAATAAAAAAATCATGATGTGAACCTAAATCCTTCACCCAATTACACAAAAGCACACAAAGGCAATCAAGATAGACAAAACCAAATCAAAATCCATCATCCCCTAGCTGAAAAACTTCCATGCATGAAAGACCAAGAAAAACCAAATATTGCATCAAGAGGAAGGGCATACCAAACTTTCAATTGAAGAAGAAGAAATATATCCTATGCCTTAACACTCAATACACACCAAGAACTCTGAGAAGTGAGGGAAAATAACCAAGCAATGTGTGATAAGAGAGCCTGTTGTTAATGTGAAGAACGTGGAAAAGAACAAAAATCCGAGCAACAATTCTTACAAGTGGTCGGTATTCGATGAAGGTCTTGGCAGCCATGGCCGATCTGCTATTAGGCATACGAATGAGTACACTTGCAAATAACAAACTGATTCATAAATTTGCAATAATAAAAAGAAAAATAATTACTTTATTTATTTGCCAAATGCATTTTAGCAATTAATAATTAAAATTGGGGTTTGTTGGGTACATCACAAAAATCATGATGTGAACCATAAATCCTTTACCCAATTACACAAAAGCAGCCAAAGACACGAAGATAGCTGAAAAACTAAACAAAATCCATCATCCCATATCTAAAAAACTTGCATGCATGAAAGATCAAGAAAAACTAGATATCACAGAAGCTTAAAGTAAGGAGGACATACCAAAAGCTTGACCAAAAGCTGCAAACTTTCTCAAGAGCTTACAATCGATGGATGAGTTCGCTAAGCAACCAATTCAAGATGTTCGCACTTTCTAGGCTAGGGATGAAAACGAGCGATGACCATTCAGTTTTGGTTAAATTCCCTAAACGACGTCGCTTAATAATAATATAAAAAAATAAAAAAATATTTCATGTGTAAGCCTAGGATTGGTTGTTGTAGATTTTTATGCCACATAAGCATCATTTCTAGCGGGAAAGTTGGCGCCAAGAGTGTATTATGGTGTTTTTGTTACAAACTTTAGTAACAAAGACCCATTTATAACTAATTATAGTACACATATCCTTATCAGTTACGACATTTTTTTTCGTGTCAAAAACATATGCTTTAGTTACGAAAAAAATAACTTGTAAGTAGCATTTTCGTGACTAATTCAAATTTTTCTTGTAGTGTTTTTATCTTAATTTTTCCCCCTTGCCTCTGCCAAGTTCCAACAACACAGACGGAGACAAATCCCTCCTCCTCCTCATCTTCTTCTTCTTTACCACCGGCCAAAAAGTACAATGTGTTCTTGCGCTTTAGGGGTGAAGATATATCCGCAAAAATTTTGCGAGTCACCTCTCTCTTGCCTTACGCAAGATTAGACTATATTTCATCTTCGAGGATTATTTTGCACTCGACAAAAGCAAAGACATACGCACGGAGTTGATGAAGGCCATAGAAGATTCGCAGTGCGCGGTGGTTGTTCTTTCAGGAAACTATGCAACTTCGAGTTTGTGTTTGAAAGAACTTGCCAAGATTGTGGAGTACATGGGAGACTCTGGACGGATTTGGACAATTTTCTATCATGTCAATCCATCTCATGTAAGGAACTTGATTTCATCAGATGTAAAGAAGCTGAAGGAGAGTAGTTTTTGGAAAGCGGTGGAAGAACATGCCAAAAATCCAAGCCACTCTGAGTATTTGGAAAGATGGAGGAATGCACTTGTCAAAGTCGCCAATCAATCTGGATATCCTCTACAAGATGATACGTACGTAGAAATCATCCTAATTCTATATTTTTGAGTACTTAATTAGTTTATCTTAGTTTTATCTGGTTCGTGCGGTAAAGTTTGTTGGAACTAATTAAAGATATCACTAAAAAAAAAGTAAATCATTTCTTATTGTTTTAAGAGAAAAATTAGGTTATAGAAAATTTTACCTGAACCAAAACCGATGAACCTGAAACAATGAAGACGACCAGCGACCAACACGCCAATAACGAGCGACCTTTGTCGCACCTCCACCACAAGAAAGCTCGTGAACCCAGTCATTATGACGCCCGGTCCCTTCACGAACCCAATCGCGATAACCAGTGCAGACGAAGAGGAAAAATCACGAACCTAAATCAGACACAAAAATTCCCGAGATTTGAACGTAACTCAGGTAAATCCCATACCAAACTGCTCTGATACCACTGTTGAGAATATAGTGTTAATAATTAAACTAGTTCAATGAAATCGTAAATAATGCATAAACAAAAACCGCCAGAAATTTATCGGAGATTCGGTTCAGAATTGCCTATGTCCTGTTGCCCAGACCGTATAGAGCCTCTGCATTATTATTAATTATTTATAATAAACCTCTCTCGTGCAGTTACAAATATACGTAATATAATCCATATGATTCTCACAATACCCCTCAAAATTACACTAATTATTCAAGATTACAAACCCTTTCCCCAGAAAGAATTCCTTAGAGGAATAAATATATTCCTTTTTCTTTACGTCATTTAGTCAATAACGTACTTGTCTTGACCTACAATATCATGTTTTGTTCCGTCTTTTTATTTCGTGAACAATGGATTTTTCTCTTCATTTATCATCAATTTTGTCCCTTTCTTTTGGTTATTTTAAACATATATTGACTATATAAATCACTTAATTGAATATCAATTATTTCTATTAAAGAAAATAAAAATAAAACTTGGCAAGAGAGGCATATTCTAGTTTCTTGTATATGCACACTGTTGTGCAAGTTACCTTAAAGTTATATAAAATATATATGCTAGCATATATATACAAAGCTAAACATTCAAATGCTAGATTTGGTGAGCTAAAGTTTGTGGTTGAATGGAATGTATGTTTAGTCACAACTGCCATTAGTTTTTGGCCACAAGTATGTGCTCATGACGTATGTTTATTAATCATAATCTTTTCACCACTTTCTTGGTATATATATTGGAACCCATTGTTAAACTCTTCATTTCATGCATTCAGTTAGTCTCACTTAATTTGTCTATAATGAACAATTTGTACTTTTTAATTGACCAAGATCTTTGTATGCATGTAGCTAACTGCTCTAATATATGGGGGTTTCATTTTGGCAATATGTAAGAAATTGTTGTCCCTGCAAAGCCAACAACTCTGAATTGAAGAAGCTCTCGGACATTGATGACCAGGAAGGAATGAGGTTACTTTTTCCTTCACTCTGGTTTTACAACAACAATGATACTCTTTCGAAGCATGGGAAAGACCCAGTTAAGGTAATTAGGGGAGCTGTTGGTAGATTACTCGTGTATTACTCCCCGTTAGCCGGACGACTCATCGAAGACTCTAACAAGAATCTTTGGTGGATTGCAATGGCCAGGGCGTGTTGTTCATAGAGGCCAATGTTGATGTCACGCTTGAACAGCTTGGCCTCCCAATTCAACCTCCATTTCCATGCCTTGATGAGGTTCTCTATAATGTTCCGGGTTATGATAATATTGGCTGTCCTTTGCTGTTATTTCAGGTGAGTCTGTCTACTTTCTTATACGATATATATATTAAAATTCAGTGTCATACTCAATGATATAACATGAATCATAGATTTCCTTAATATTTGTTATATGTTTGTATTTAGGTGTCTCGGCTGTTATGTGGAGGTTTCATTTTGCCATTACGATTTAATCACACAATGTTTGTCGGATATGGACTATCTGTGTTCATTAACGCATCAGCAGAGATGACACGAGGCGCACAACACCCGTCTATTCTACCTGTGTGGCAGTGGGAGCTTTTAAACGCTCGAAATCCTCCACGAATAACTCATATCCACCGTGAATACTACCAACAAGTCAATTGTGATTAGCCAAATTTGGATCCAAATGACGCCGTCCATCGCTCATTTGTTTTATAACAGCTTGTATAAGGAGATGTCTAACGCCGGCATTGAACATAGACCTAGAAGAGGTTGCTCGAGTTTCATGTGTATTCAATGGTTAGGTCTGCCTTTAGAGTACTACAGCAATGTAATTGCTTTCTAATCCGCGGTACCAAAGGCTTGAACTTTATGCGAAAGTCCATTGGGATATGGGTGGAGTTAGGAGAGGAAACGTAAGTCTGAAATGAATGCAGACTACGTAAGTTGCAGATTTTATGGTAATAAAAGAACGGCCGGGCTATAAATTCAAAGGCAACGCTTTTGTTGCTGATGCAACAAAGTTTGAATATGATAAAACCAATTTTGGGTGGATGTTGCCGGGATATGCTGGACCTCCCAGTTCATACATAGACAGTTGCCATTATATGAATTACAGAAACAAAGGAGACAATAAGGTTTTGGTGCCAGTGTGCTGCCCATCTTTGGCCATGGACAAGTTTCAATAACAAGTCGAGAAAATGATCGAGGGGTCTAATATCCTTCAAACAATCCAGTCTGAAAAGAATATATCCAAGTTGCGAGGGGATTAAATATTAAGAAATGATTGGGAAAGCCAAAGAGATTTAGGTTTAATTTCATTTACTTTTTATGTGCTGTAATTTGAACTGTAAAATGGCTTAGTATTTGTCAACTCTCTCTGCTTTGTAGTTTTGGTGTCTAAATGCATTCTAGTATCACATCCACTTAGAATTGCAATAAAATAAACCTCTTAGTATTTGAAAATTTCTAAGTTTACATATTTGTCTGTCATTCTGGAGAGTGAAAACCTAGCCCTTGAAAAGTTTGAGACCGGAACAGGTTATCTGGTTCATAAAGCATGTTTTTCCTCCTCATTTAAAGCAATAACATTTCTTTAGTTCATGACTAAACAATTCAATTCTCATGGTTCCTAATGACGTCTTTCCGTCTCTCATTGATGTCTTTTGCTTATGCTACAGATAGATTCAGGATAAGAGCTACCTTAGAAAATCTAATATAAGGAACAAGTGCAATAATTTTAGAGATTCTACAATATAGCAAGGCTTTACAAGCAGTTAACAAGAACAACAAGATTGAAAGTTTTCTTACACTTCTGTGCATGAATGAAGCACAATCTTATAGGAAATGGAACAATTAAGATATCATGTAAACTAATACCTCCCAGGTGGACTAGATGGAGAATTTTATACCCTCGTCATCAGTTGAAGTTCCCTTGAAAATAGCAAGCTTTCCTTTATGTTCTAAATGCTTTAAGGCTCGCGTTAGAACTGTTCGGTCAATACCATGAAGCTCTGTATTACCAACCAAAAAAAAAATACCATTAAGCTCTGAGGAAAAAGATGAGTGTTAAACTGACACTGAGATTTCAAAATGAGCAAGAATTTAGCATGTAAAACATAATATAAGCAAGCAATAATTATGACGATTTTGCATCCCTAATCATACAGAGTTCAATGGAACTACAAGTATGTGCATAGATCAAGCTTTATTCATAGTTCACAAGGAAAATGCAAATATTGCATTGATGCATAAACAAAGGTACCATGTAATAGTGATTGAACTCCTTCTATGGTTCCACATAAGAAAACCAATATGAATATAACCTACATGTCTACGTCGGCTATGAACTAGAAGTCTTTTGAATTTTATTTGGGTTACGGCAGCCAGTGCCCCAGAGATCACAGAAAGCAATGCTGCAGAAAAAGAAGATTTGTTCTAGCGTAACTCCATGGGAAAACAAAACAAAAACATGTATAAAATTATAAACCTGAATGTATGAGCATCTACCTCCCCAATTTAGATTATTAAAGCTCCAGAACTAAGTATGAGGTCTTCCACTACAAGGCTTTCCTCACAGACGATTTATAGACCTTCACTTTAAATACAATAATAGAAGCTTTTGGTCTCAAGCATCAGTTTTATAAGTCATCTTTAATTTCATCTTCTGGAAATACAAACTGAAAAACTTCAGTGAGGTTGAAGATAGAGCTCCAATTCAATGCACTGTCCCCATTCCCACCAGTACTGTGATTGATGCAGAGGTCTAGATCTTCACCACAATCAGTTCTTAAACAATCAATAATAAGAAATTCCCAAGAAAAACCACTTTCCCAACCTCCCAACCCACACCCCTTCTATTGGTCTCAAGCATCAGTTTCTATAAATCATCTTTAATTTCATCTTCTGGAAATACATACTGAAAAATTTCAGTGAGGTTGAAGACAGAACTCCAACTCAATGCACTGTCCCCTTCCCACCAGTGTTGTACTTGATGCAGAGGTCTAGATCTTCACCACAATCAGTTCTTAAACAATCAATAATAAGAAATTCCCAAGAAAAACCACTTTCCCAACCTCCCAACCCACACCCCTTCTATTGGTCTCAAGCATCAGTTTCTATAAATCATCTTTAATTTCATCTTCTGGAAATACATACTGAAAATTTCAGTGAGGTTGAAGACAGAACTCCAACTCAATGCACTGTCCCCTTCCCACCAGTGTTGTACTTGATGCAGAGGTCTAGATCTTCACCACAATCAGTTCTTAAACAATCAATAATAAGAAATTCCCAAGAAAAATCACTTTCCCAACCTCCCAACCCACACCCCCCATGTAAATCCTACCATTACCATATACACAAACCACTAGTAATTACGATACAATTATGAATCATGTAAAAGCAGGGAATCCTTTGATCACTTGCAGTATACACTTCATAAATTTAAGCAATAAATGCAATTAAAATATACCTGTTCCTCTTGACTTGATCCCTGATCGTATTTCCTCAACTGTCATAACACTGTCTTCCAAGCCATTTTCTTTCACCTAATCACGTACAAAAGAAAATTTATTCAGAAATAAGTAGTTATTATTGTCCAGTATCAACTTACTTTATGAACCAAATTATTAACTCACAAAGTTTAGAATTATAACAGTCCACTCTTGAATCCGGTGCCAAAGAATAAGACATTTCCTATGTCCTTTATCTAACCATTCTGCACGTCCTGTTGGACAAGGAATGACATTTTATATGCAAACTACTAAGAGACTGAACATAGATGATATATAAAACTCACTCCATAGACCAGAACAGACCTTCTGAAACTAGGATAAATGCTTCCCTTGCTTCATGACTCAGAGATCCTGAACTATGACAAGAAGGCATAAGGAACGGAAACAATTAGGCAAAATATATTTTGTTTGGTGGGGATGGTAAAAAGAATAGCTCAGTTTGCTGGTGCATTAAACAATAAAATACAATTTCCAGGTTGAAATGAGAGGGTGACCAACAAAATAACCTGGAGGTGTAAAATAGAGGAAACTCATACCAATTAATATTCCTAGGTTACTCAGAGAGCCTTTCTAAGTGCTTAAAATAACAAAAGAATTCATCAACTTAAGGAAAAATATGCAATCTTGACCACAATATTACTAGTTGAAAGACTCTTTATTAACAAATAAAATTTGCCAATTCCCAAAACAATGCCTCTTTATATTTCATCTGATGAAAATTTTAGTCTCCAAGCATAAGTGCAACCTACTTCCATTCAATTTCTCATGAGAAAATCTGCAAACAAGTTTCAGAACACTCCCCATTTTCACAAAGAAATGTATGATATTAAATGGATGAAGCTGCTAAAGCAAATTTCTTCAATAAAACTTGTAAAATTTCCATTAAACCATTGAATAATCAAATATCCCCCTTACAACAATTCTAGGTCTTCTCACATCCTACATCGTAATCCAAGTTCTTATAACCATCAATTTGTTAAACTGAGAGACCACTTGTTGCATATTAAATTTTAGTAACTTCGTAATGAAAGTGTTGATGCACTTATTCATAAATCATTTGTGCGCAGGCAGATATAGATAGTTAGACAGCTAGAATAGAGAAGACAGACCCTAACTACAAAGATGCCCATAAAGGAAAAGACAACGATTCTTGCAACTAAAACACATAGATATTGTTCTGACAATTGCCAAATAAAAAGGTAATTACATAAATAACAACAGTTGCAACAGCAACAACAACAATAAACACTATTTTCCTAATTTCAAAAAGCAAAGCACTTTCTTCCTATACTTATTCAGCTCATTTGCAAAGTACATATGCATGAACAAAAGTATTTAGCAAACATGTTAGTTTTCAGTCAAAATTCAACACTATAATTAGAACTAAACAAGAAAACTGCAATTACTTTCAATCACAGGATTTGAAAACAGAGGAAATTCTTCCTCCAACCCAACAATAAATATTTTTTGGGTCCTGCAATAATCAAGAATAAGTTCTTTCCAAAGTTGTACTTGCTTCTCACGGGTGTCCCTTGCTGGCTGCAAACTGAAAAACATAGACTGAGAATCTACCAAAATGAATCAGAAAAACATAGACTGAGAATCTACAAAATGAATCACAAATACAAAATAGAAAACCCAGTACATGCTGAAACGAAATGAAAACTAACAGGCATTGTCTCCATTGATAGTTCTATAAATTCTTTTTGAAAATTTAAATATGCATATTGTTAAGCCTTAAAAGGGGAACACATTGAAATTGAGAATGAAAAATCTCGGAAACACCTATACTAAAATCAAAAAAATAAAATAATATTATAGCAAGCATGAAAAAGCCAAATAAAGTGGAAAGAAAGTAGGAGATTACGTGAAGTATGGTGGGTAATTGAAGAAGTGGGGTAGCTTAAAATCACCCAATCTCTGCATCTCTAAGTCCTCCTCTGAAAGCAGAAACAAAAAATTTGGCGTCAAAAAACAAAGTGATAAAAGATGTCAAAACCCACCTTGTTATATCAAAAAACAAAAACCAGATGCACGAAGTTAAAAATACTCATTAGCAGTCGAGGAATTTAGAAAGAAACTTGTTTCAAGCCTCAAAGTGGAATACTTTAATAAAAATTCGAAAGAAAATGCATCTGATTAAAATTGAACAAATAGCGACGTCAAATTCGAAACTTTGTAAAGAAATCGGCACCTGTTACGCTGTTTATGAAGCTGAAAATGGGACCCTAAAATCTGCACCAGAAGCAGCTTCAACGACCATCAAGCTTCTGTCTTTTACCGAAAGATTTCTTCTGAAGCTGCTCTAAGAACTGGGTTTTTTCTCTGCTATCCTCTAATTCAATGTTTGGATGAATAGGAATTACCAAAAGAAAATGCCTGGATGAATAACACTGAATATTTAACAATTTTTTTTTACTTTTTTAGAAATTATTTTGTTACGAGTGTTTTTTTTTTAAATCTAACAGTCAAATTTTAACATGAAAATCTAATATTTATTTTTATATCTATAATTAATTAATAGAATTGTAATCAACATTTTTTGTATTCTAATGAATTTAATTTACAATAAAATTTGAAATAAACTGTATAAAAAGGTTTAATAGTGAGAAAACTAAAATTAAAAGGTCTCTAATTTCTGAAAGCACTAAAAAATCTGGAAAAAGAAATTGTACATTAGAGGAATTATTGTTGTAATTTTTCCTAAATTTATATTTGGAAAAAAAAATATGTCATATATATTAAATAACTTGAATGCTAAGATTTTTTTATACAACTTTTGTTTCTGAAAAGGAAAATAATTAAATAAGTCAAAATAAATAATTAAATGGTAATTTGTGATATTTTATTTTTAATGTTTTCTTTTTTGGTTGAAATTTTTATTTTTAGTATTTGGTATTGACCTTGTTTGACAAATGTCAATAAATTTGTTCTTTTTAATTCTTTATTATTTAAATAATAATTATAGAAGAAAAAAAATGGAGAGGTCATTTTATTATTTAAAATGGTCGAAGCATTGAAGTCCAAAAATGGAGGATGAAAACTTAAAAAACTGCGACAGTCAAAACCGGACAACCGAGTCAGTAACACAAATAGAGTCTTCATTGTGTGGGCTGATCTTAATTGGGCGAGTTTTGGCCGCATTGGGGTCCCTCACAACCAAACTCCATTGTGATTTTGCAGAGAGAGAGAGAGAAAGCAATGGCCGTGTAAGTGATCTCAACAGAATCTTCGATTTTGTTTTTGACTAATTTTGTGGAAAAAAATTTTGGACTATGTTGGGGTCACAGGATTTTTTTCAGCTCCAGGGAAGGTTTTGATGACCGGAGGCTATCTGATTTTGGAGAGGCCGAATGCAGGGTTTGTACTCAGCACGAATGCTCACTTCTACGCCATTGTTAAACCTCTTTACGTCGACCTCAAGCCTGATAGTGATAGAGCAAGGAGTTAGTGCAACACGTCAGCATGCATATTTTTTGGATAGTTTACCTGTCACTGTTTGTACTCCACTAATGTCTCCTCTTTTATTGTCATTTATTTCCTTGACTGACTCTCAGAGTATATATAGGCTAGAATAGTGGGATTATTCTTTATTCAACTGTATATATATACTGTAATCCTTTTTGGTTAATAACATACTAGAAAATATTAATCAAATCCTATTATGGTATCAGAGCCTTCTCTATTCCAAATAGAGTCTCTATTCGATCGATCCTAGTCACGTCTCTATCCCAACCTCGCCTCTTTCATCTTCCTACCTCCTTTTATCACGCGAATGGAAAACATCCGAATTCCACAATGCCACGGCTTTAACACCACTTTCTCAAAACCGCAGAACCTCCACACCAAGAAACACCACAACCCTTGGAAATCTCATATCTCTTAATGCTTCCTCCCAGATTCCATTCAAGCTTGCAAAGAATGGAGGCAACTATGCATCATGGAAGTCTCAAATGACCAATCTCTTATTTGGTTATGGACTTCTTGGTTTTGTTGATGGATCTAATCCATGCCCATCAAAAGATGACACGATTATCTTCTTTGACTCGCCGATCGCCTTATCCTTCTAATTCAAGCAACGATTCACGACACTCGTCCAACGATAAATAGTTGCACTACATCCGCCGATGCTTGGAACAAACTCAAAACAAGCTTTGCCAACCGCTCTAACACTCGGATGCTCTCCATCATGTCTTCTTATGACAAACAAAAAGAAGGGACGCAAAAGAACATATATGAGCAAGGTAAAAGGCTTGGTTGATGAGTTGGCACTTATCAGCATCCTCTCAATGATGCTCAAATTATGTCCTACATCTTGAATGGTCTAGCCGATGAATTTAAAGAATTGACTGCAGCTAGCTCGGTTCGTGGTACCCAATCACCTTTGAAGATCTCTATGACAAACTTCGATGAGGAAATAATTCGCAATCATGGGAACCAAAAGAAGAGAAGCCCCGATCACCGCACAATTCACTCGAAAGGCGTGGTAGTATGAGGCTATCGAGGAAGCCGAGGTGGTCATCATGCGGTACCAACAACACTACTCACATCTCATACAAAGAATATTGGTGGACAAAACTCTTCCTCCATGCAGCACTCAAGCTCCCAACCGTTTCCACACCAATTGGCAGATAGCTCCAATGGAAGAGGTATGCACCACCAACTTTTCACTCACATTCACCCTCGTGGAATTCTAATTTTCATCGTGAAAAATCCAATCTCGCATTGTTCCGCCAACTATGCGATAAACCAGCCACGGCAAAACCGCCACGTGGTCACCATCCAATTACTCTCGGCCTCAAGCAAACATTGTAGAAGGAGATTCGCGACCGCCTACTAACAATCGGGTCCTTGACTCCAGCCACACATCACATCACATCGATCTTCGTAATCTCCATGCACTCGACTATGTGGGCAATGAAGATGTTGTAGTTGGCAATGGTAATGATTTCCATATCTCATGTTGGTTCTTCCCTTGTTAACTCACCTATTGCTTCATTTACGTTAAATAATGTTTCAGGTGCACCCATGATAAAAGAACCTTATCTCTCGTGTCACAATTTTGCAAACAAAATAACACATCCATCGAAGTTCTTTCCCGACTATTTTCTTGTGAAGGATTTGAGTACGGGGCATCCTTGGCTTAAAGGCCTGAGTAGTACAACCCGTACGCAGTGGTCACCTCAACCTCATTGCCTAAGTCGCCCATCTCGCCTCAGTAGCTCTTCCTTCGCACATATGGCATCAACGCCTTGGCCATCCATCTCCTCCAGCATAAATGAAAATCATAGCTAGCAACAAAATTCCATCTCGATCCTTTGAAACACACAAGATGTGACTCTTGTTTGTAACAAAAGTCATAAATTGCCTTTTACGCATTTCTTCTCTTCAATGTGATAAACCCTTCAAGTTGTTTATTCGGATGTTCGGGGTCCCGCCCAAGAACCTCCTTTAACAATTTTCGTATTACGTTATTTTTATTGATTATTTTACTAAATATACATGGTTCTATCCTTTAAAATGTAAATCATGTGAGCACCGTGTTCAGAAATTCGAAAACTCATTGAAAATTTTTTCCAAACCAACATAAAACGGTTTACACGATGGTGGTGGAGAATATCAAGCACTTTCTCACCTCCTCAACCACCATGGTATTCAACACCTCACCTCCACCCTATACACTGAACATGTTGGTTCGCAGAACGTAAACATCGCCATATTGTAGAAACCGGTCTCACTCTTCTCCACCAAGCCGCCGCGCCACTCGCTTTTGGTCCTATGCTTTTCAAAGTGCGCTTTATCTTATTAACCGCATGCCTACACCTGTTCTACATCATACCACGCCCTATCAAAATTATTTGGCCATAAACCAACATACACCTCTCTCCGTGTCTTTGGTTGTCTCGCTATCCATGGCTCTCTTATAACACCCACAAACTTGAACCCCGCCACGCCTATGCGCCTATCTTGGCTTCTCTTTACCTCATCATTCCTTCCCTGTGTTTTGATATTCAGTCTAATCACCTCTTTGTGTCCCGCCATGTCCTCTTCCTTGAGAATATATTTCCATACAAAACCAAGTCACATTCTACTCCATGCCTTTCCTCGACACATTTTCAAATATCTTTCCATTTTACAAAGAAACAATTACACGTGTCTCTGCACCTACATCTCAAGACCCTAACTTTGTCCCCTACCAACTTCAACCCCACATGTCATACCCACCACTACCACTCCTACTTCACGTGGTGCTCTACTCTCCGCTCCCAAGGATGCTTCTCCACACTCTACAACAGTGCGTAGCCTTCACCCCAATCTCATTCCCATGCAACACCATGCACCCAAACGCCACCCCTACCACCCACCACATGTGATGTGCCCATAGACCCAAACCCCAAGCCTTCATTATCCACCTCTCCATGTCACCACCACAATCCATCTTCCCCACCCACCAATGTCAATTCTCTTACCTCCACCTCTTGGTCTTCCACCACGCATGACTACTCGTGCCCAAAATAATATTTACAAACCAAAAAAACTTTTTTCTCTGCAAGCTTCCACCTCTCCCCCTCTCTCTCAAATCGAACCTACCTCTTTCACCCAAGCTCATAAGCATTCTCATTGGCGGAAGCTATGCGAGAGGAATTTCTTGCCCTTCGTAAAAATAACACATGGTCCTTGTCCCCCTTCCTCCACTCAAAACATTGTTGGATGTAAATGGGTTTATAGGATTAAAAGACACCCTGATGGATCTGTTGCTCGGTATAAAGCCCGTCTTGTGGCCAAGGGTTTCCATCAACGACCCGGTATTGATTTCACTGAAACGTTTAGCCCAGTTGTCAAACCCGCCACAATTCTAGTTTTGACAATTGCTATTACTCATGGATGGGTTTTACACCAATTGATGTTAACAATGCCTTCTTGCAAGGTACTTTGTCCGAATGTGTTTTCATGCAGCAACCTCAAGGTTTTGTTGATCCTCGGTCCAAATCATGTTTGCCAACTACACAAAGCAATCTACGGACTCCAAGCTCCTGCATGGTATAATGAACTCCGAGCCTTCCTTCTTGATTATGGGTTTCTTAACTCCAAAAGTGACGATCCCTCTTCATTTACACCTCGAACACGAACCATGTACTTACTTGTGTATGTGGGCGACATTGTACTCACAGTAATCACACATCCACCCTTCGTGACTTCACCACTCAACTCTCCAACCGATTTTCACTCAAGGACCTAGGCAACCTCAACTATTTCGGGCATTGAAACTACTCGCTCCCCTGCCTATTTTTATCTCGGCAATACATCCTCGATCTCCTCCAACGCACCAGCATGCATGAGGCAAAGGATGTCGCGACTCCATTATCCCCTAACATGAAATCAGACTCGCAGATGGATCACCTCCGCATGACCCAACTGAATTTCACAAGTTCTTGGCTCTTCCAATACCTCTCTCACTAGACCGATGTAAGCTTTGTTGTCAACAAGCTCGCCTAATTCATGCATCGACCAACAGCCAATCATCGGCTTGCCGCCAAGCGTGTTCTTCGATATCTCAAAGGCACTTCCCATTATGGTATCTTCATCTCCGCACACTCTTCACTTGCCTCCACGCTTATGCCGATGCCGACAAGCTAGTGATGCTCACACACGACACTCCACTTCGCATATGTTGTTCCTCGGGAAGAATCCAATCACTGGAGCTCCAAGAAACAATCCACCATCGCGACGCTTCTTCAACCGAATAATACCGCGCCATTGCCTCTGCACGCTGAAGTTAACCGCTCACCAACTTACTTAGTGAACTGGTCATCTCTTTCCATCCTCACCCACCATTTATCAGACAACATTGGTGCCACATACCCGTGCTCTAATCCCGCCTTTCATTCCCGTATGAAACATATTGCACTCGATTTCCACTTCGTCCGTGATCAAGTATCTCGAAGCTTCTTCGATCTCCCATGTTCATAAGATCACTACCGGACTCTCTTACAAAAGCACTAGCTCGGCCACAATTCCATCTCCATCGGTCCAAGCTTAGTGTCCTTCCCGACCTTACGCCATGGGGCATGATAGAGCAAGGAGTTAGTGCAACACGCCAAGATGCATATTTTTTGGATAGTTTACTGCCATTTGTACTCCACTAATGTCTCCTCTTTATTGTCATTTATTTCCTTGATGACTCCCGTGAGTATATATAGGCTAGAATAGTGGGATTATTCTTTATTCAATGTATATATATCGTAATCCTTTTGGTTAATAACATACTAGAAAATATTAATCAAATCCTATTAGATAGGCCCTGGGTCGGTGAATTTTAATGCTTTTGTATGGATTTGATTTTCTCTCGTGTATTAATTAGTTGAGTGTAAGTGATGGATCATCTACTTTATCGGTACCTATACGCCTTGAAGACTGACCTTTTGCTACACGGAACTTTTTATAATGGGGTCTCAACTTGGTAGCCATCACATGGACTATTTGACCTTCAATTGGGTTCGCTTTAGTTTGGTATGTGCACCTTGAGCTAACAATGAAAATATATAGCTGTTGGTAGTTAGATTTGACTAAATACGTGCTAACTTGACTGAAATTATTGGATCAAAATCTGAAGGGAGCCATGTTTTGTTAGAATTGCATGATAATTGAAAGACTCTTGAACTGCTTTCATGATGATATATTTTGTTCAAGAACCCATTTTTTCTGTTTTCTTTTCGAGGAAGGAAACTAAGAACAACCCTATGTTATTCGATATTCTCACTGTAATGTTTGGTTCATGCTAGATACTTAAAGACCACCCATATCTGGTTTGTCCGCCATCGGTGGCTTGTTTGGTCTGAAATGTTGTTACTGTTATATTGAATTTCTTGACCTTTGTTTATGTTTCATCTTTCAGTGTGGATGACGGAAATTAACATCTCCTCAACTCTCCAGGAAAGCATGTATACACCGCCACTGCAAAATTTATTGTTTCAGTGTGTCTTCAAGGCAAGTTAACTAGCTCTACAATTATATAGAAATCTCCATCATGTTCAATGTTGCTAATTTGAATGACGTTTTCTACTTTACAACTAATTGCCTATGATAAATGATATGTTTAAGGTATGTTTTCTGTTTTTTGCTTTTTATTTTTTATTTTTTTAGAGAATCTAAAATGAAAATTTCGGAAACGATAACTAATTGCCAATGATAAATGATATGTTTAGGGCTTATTTGATAATATGGTTGTTTTTTTTTTCTCTCGAGTTATGTGTAATTTAATTAGTTTAAAAATTTATTTGAGTTTGTTAAATGTTAGTTAAACTACTCAATTAAATAAAAATATAAAAATAAAAGCAGAAAATAAAAATGCTTTAAAAGTATTTTCATTTTCTGTTTTATTTTTTATTTCTCTTAAACTCAATTGAATAGTTTAACTGATATTTAATAAAATCCAATAAATTTTAAACTAATCAAATTATATATAATTCAAAAGAAAAAATTAAAAATAAAAATAAAAAATAATTATGTTATCAAATAAGCGCTTAAGGTATGTTTACTGCCTTTTGTTTTTCTTTTCACAAAAATATTTTTTAAATTTCAGATAAAAACTGCAAAAGCTAGAATTCTGTTTTTGTTTTTCATTGTTTAACTTTAAGGACAAGCACTTAGCATTGGTCGTTAAAGGTTTATGGTAGAACCCATCGTAAAATATGTGTTCTTGAAAGAAATACAAAGTTGGAAAAAACAAAATAAAAAATAAAAATGGTTACCAAATGATTTTTTGTTTTTTTTTTTGAAAAAAAATAATTACCAAATGAGTTGTTATTTTTTTTAATAAAAGATAAATGTGTTATCAAATTACACCTCAGTTAAGCGTGTCATTATCGTTTCATTTCCCTTCTTAATTATAACCCCGTATAATATATGTACTTCTTTATTTGTGATTTTAAAGCATCATTAATAATAAGCTTTTTATTTTTTATTTGTCTCACAGTCAAAGTATTTTTATTGGTTGGAAAAATTTGTTAAAAATATTTCGTTGCAATTGCGTAATTACCAATCATCAAGTGATCGATCTTTTCCAAGGGCTGATTGGAATTGAAGAACGTATTAACAAAATTGAAGCTATTCTAAGCTTGGAGACTAGCTCCCACTCCATTTGTAGTTCAATTGTAGATGATAATTAAATCGGACAAATATCCACAAAACTGCACGTTTAAAACAATATTCGAGTCTGGTTAATACGAATCTCCCTCTTTCTCTCTTCTTCTTTTCTGCATTTCCTCTTCACCTCTCTTCTTTTCTGCAAACATCAATGCCGGCTATCCACATCCCACAACCCCCACCGTCCCCTTACCTCCACACCACCCCCACTCCTTTGCGTCACTGTCCCCTTGCCCACATCTTCCTCACACCCGCGACCACTAACCCACGCCGCCCCTAACCCATAGCTTGCTGCACCAAAATCCGGTGACTCCACACCAAAATCCAACTGTTCTTCTTCGTCTTCCCCCACCACTATGATTGGGTATGTGATTTTACATGATGAATTTTAGTTTTTTCAACTTAGTTTTTAGGGTTTGTTTAGGTTGACAATTTGGGTTGATTGAGAGTTGTGTAGATTAAATGATATGTATTCTTAGACTTATCTGGCAAATCCAAAGTCATAAAATATAATTAACCATAATGTCAACAGACGGTTAGCCTGAGTTGTTTGATTTTGAAAAGTGAATTTTGATTAAATACACCGTATTAAATTCAATTATTATTTTCCCACGCAATTTAAAAGATTAATCTTTCCATTCTTATAATTTAATTTTATTGTGATATAGGTATGACCAATATAAAAAACTATTAGACGGATGAAATTGGTACGGTAGCATGTCTTTCACATTCATATTAAAATTGTAGATCTGAATCATATCTCTTTTTGTTTTAAAATAGATATTTGTAATCTGTTCAAATATATATATATTAGAAACTATAGATATATTTTACGAGTTCCAGGACGTCTTCAAAGTTTGGCAAGCATAAAATTTTGCACTCTTTTATTCCGTGAATAAAAATTGGATGATAAAAATCTAATCCAATATGAAACAAGCTACATAGATATATATGTATTTTTTTTTCTGATGTAGCATCCTAGCCCGTAGACTTCAGTTGTTCTTACTTCCTGGTTCTTCTTCATCAATTTCTATACCTCGGACTCGGACAACATGATTGTCTATATGTATTTAATGGACAACGTGGCAAATATGGTCTTTTTAAATAATAATAATTTATCTTATCAAAACTTACAGGACCACTCAAATCGAACCCTTTTTTTTTCTAAGATATTCATACAACCAACTCCCACTATAAGGACTTTCGAACAGTCGTTGAATAATGTGTGTGTGTGTGTGTATATATATATATATTATAACTCCTACACAAATAGTTGCCCACAAACAATCATCAACAATTCACATGTACTCCTCAAAGCCAGTACTCTGCAGTCAATATGCCAAAACAACATATGAGTATAAACTGGATGCAAAGAAACAGCAAATAAAAAGTCCCACAAACTCAAGTAAATATTAATTATTTGCCACCCAGAAATATGATAAAGATAAGAGGAAGGAAAGACAGAGAAACAAAAAAAGAGGAGATAGATCTACCAGAAACTAAATAGTAATAGTATAAGAGCAATGCATAAGCTAGTACATTTTAAAATTTAAAATGTTACTTTCATGGAGTCTAGTATATCAATTGTATATTTGGACCAATTTTATAATATGAGTGTGATTAATTGCTTCACATCCAAAGTCAACACCTACCAAAAGAATTGACTATCACTAACTAAAATAAAAATATCAACTATTTTGGACCAAGGCTTGATAATTAAAATTATTGACTTGACTAGATAAAAGCTAAACGTACATTATTTTCTTTAACCTGAAAAAGTTCTTACTTATCATGGAAAATATTTTCATATGGGAACACTAAATGGTTACTTTAATATCAATTGAAAACGATCAAAGAATATTACTCTTTGTGTCAAAATCTGCCCCGTTATAAACTGTCGAATCTCTACTGTGAGCTACCTAAACCTAGAGAACAAAAAGAATCGTGAAGTCTTGGGACACTAATGTGGTACTAGTTAAGGAACCTCTAATAGTCAAATCAATCTCTTCATTGTAAAATAGTCCTAAATTAGAATGTGTACGTACCTTTACTTGTGCAATGTAGAGTATTTATAGAACTAGTTTGCCGTCTTAACCAATGTAGGAATATAATCCTAACCATCATGGTTTAAGCTATAATGGCGGCAATTTAGGTCATAACACAATAATATGATTAAAAAATGACACAAAGTTAACGGGTTTGAGTTTATCATAAATGAGTTTGAATCATAATCGTGGTTGACCTGTTTAACACAATTATTAAACGGTTATTTTCGAGTCAACCCACTTAACTTAAAATTGATCAATTTAACACGAATATTAAACAAGTTATTTTCAAGTCAATTCGTTTAACTCAAAATTGATCCGTTTAACATGATTATTAAATAGATCATCCCGCTTAACCCCAAATTCACTCATTTAAACATGATTATTAAACAGATTAATTTCAAGTCAACCTGCTTAAATACGAAATTGACCCAAATATATACTTATTTTTCAATAACCCATTTAAATTAAATATTTATAATATTAAAATATTTACAATCACATAATATTTATATAATAAATTTTATAATGCTATAAACAATATAATAAAAAATTAAAAATATTCATTATTATAAATTGAAAACATTAAAAACATATTATAAAAAAATAATAAAAATAGAATAAAAAAATTTAGGAACTAAATTTCTAAGATAAATTAAACAACGAAATCCGAATAAAAGATTGTGTCTTGGAGCTTACCATACGTACAAGTCTATTAGATCTAAATAGTCATTAGAATTTTGCATGTTTTACTTCCCAATTGCATACTACTCATGGGAGTAGTCGTTGAAAAAAACATATAGCATCTATACTTTTCGAAAAGTAGCAACAGTAACTTATAAACAGACATTAATTCCCTTCTCGACCACTATAGCGTTTAATTTTGCGCGTGAATGTTATTCTGATCACTCTGTCTTTTATTTATGTAAAATTTGTTCAGTCTATGCAGGTAAACATGGATAGAATTTTAGTCAATTTTGAATCTAATAGTTTAGAACTAGAAGTGACAATTGATTTGGAAAATGTCACTAATAAAATGAGAAGAGGAACTTCAAATGATCATGAAAAGTCAAATTTGAAGAGTACAAGAGGGCTTACCTCACAGATTTAATTATTATGATTTGTAAAAGTAATATATATGAATTTAACATTAATTATGTGTTGTTATTTTAGAAAAAAAAATATTTTTAAATTATTTAAATGGATGAATTATATTGACCATATAATTTTTTTATAAATGAGTCAATACCATGTAAATAGAACAATTATATGTAAGTGGGTCAATTATGTGTAAGTGGATTGTGTTGACTCAAATAACAAATTTATTAAATGGGTTACATAAATTATCTGTTTATTAAATAGATTGGGTTAGAGTTAAAGGAATTCTGACACGATTAACAAATGGATCATATTGGAGTTGAGGGCTTCTGACACAATTAACAAATAAGTTGACACAAACACGGCCTATCAATATGAATCGTCATCTTCTAACTTAAGTCAAGTCCCCCAAAATTAATTTTTTGGAACATGGAAAATAAATCTGAAAATGCATCCAGCAATAAATAATGAACTGAATTTTCCTATTTTGAGTTCATCCTCAACTCTATTTATATCCGAGTCCAATGCCATTGTCATGTTCCAAGGACCGCCACCAGTTGAGCTGTACCAAGGTACTAGTCCGTACCAATTGATTCGGCTCTCCTACGTTAGTTCCATAGGCCTCGCCGTTTATTCACCTTGGGCCTACATAGCCTGCACAATACTGATTTTATCCCACACAGTTACTTTGAATTACCATTCTAATATAAAACAAAGAATTTCAATAAATTCTAAAACAGATTTTTTTTTTTTTACCTTTTTTCTGCACATACAAAATCAATGGTTAATTTAGTTCGAACCATGAATTACAAATAGATCTTGTGACTTGTTTTCTAGAGGCGATCATCAACCGGATAAGTTACTACAGAAACTTACCAATTCGCATGCATGCAATTGAATAAAATGACAGGACGTTTAATAAATTAAAAACTTTTACTGACATCATTTCCGTAATTATATTAATACTTGAAAAAAAATTACAGTAGGAGGTGCCGGTGATTTATGTTGTCTGTAATGGATTCCTCATAATTGACACGGTCGATTTATTTATTTATTTTGTCATATTTGTTCTTAGTTATTTTGTATAGAGTATACTTGTGTATATATCATGCTTCTATTCAATTAAAGCAGATGGATTGTGGCTTAATGATAGAGCAAGTATAGGGAAGTACTTTTTGGAAGAATTTGAGAAACTTTACTCTTCGGATATTCCTTGTCTTCCTAGAGATCTACAAGATTTAATTACTCAAGATATTTCAGTGAGGGAAAATGAAGAACTGATGGCAATCCCATCGGGAGAGGAGATTCGTAAAACGGTCTGAGATATCCATCCTCTAAAAAGTCCGGGGCCGGATGGTTTCACTGGAAGGTTTTATAGGAAATACTGGTGTTCAGTGGGTGATCAGGTTATCAGCTATGTCCAGGAGTGTTTTATAAACGGTCATATGCCAGCCCTGATGAACAGAATGAATGTAGTCCTTATTCCAAAAGTCACAGGCGCTTCAAATCAGCCAATTTAGGCCCATAAGCCTCTGTAACGTGACGTATAAAATTGTATCCAAGATTATTACTACCAGACTTGGGAAAATAATGGATAGATTAATTGCTCCAAATCGGGGCGAAAGGGAAGATGGATTGAGAGAACTCTTTGGTTGCAAGAGTTGGTGCACAAGGTGAAGAAACACAGAGGGAAAAAAGGGCTGATGCTAGTCAAGCTTGATCTTAAAAAAGCGTACGATCGGCTGGAATGGAGTTTCTTGGACGTAGTATTAGGTGCTTGGGGTTTTTCGAACAAACTTCGAAGGTTGATATTCAGCTGTGTTAGCTCAGTTAAATACTACATACTTCTTAATGGCAATGTCTGAGGGGAGGTTCAACCAACAAGAGGATTGAGGCAAGGAGATCCTCTATCTCCCTACCTCTTCATTATGTGCGCTAAGGTCTTGTCAAGACTTTTTCAACATCAAGAGGGGATAGGGACTCTCAATAGGGTTAAAATTAGTCGCCATGCATCCCCAATTTCTCATTTGCTATATGCAGATGACATCTTATTGGCTGGTAGGGCTAATGAAGGAAACGCAAACTCGCAAGACAACGTTATCTAAATACCGTGCGGGTCGGTCACAGTGAGCATTGAGAAATCCAATATTTTTTCTCACCGTACAAATTATCGACGGGCGAAGATCAAGGATATGTTGGGGTACAAGGAAATGAGGAAAGGAACTATATATCTTGGGAATTCTCTCATTTTTAGTCGTAAGCGTTCTTAGGAATTTCATAAAATCTCTTAAAGAGTTCAACACCGGATGGAAGGGTGGCAGAGCCAGCTCCTGTCAAGAGCAGGAAAAACCACGAAACACTAGTGTATTACTACCCATTAGCTAGACGCCTCATTGAAGACGATAACAAGAATCTGATGGTGGATTGCAATGGCCGAGGGGTGATGTTCATAGAGGCTAGTGCTGATGTCACTCTACAACAACTTGGCCCTACAATTCAACCCCCATTTCCTTTCCTTGATGAGGTTCTTTATAACGTCCCTGGGTCTGATGGTATCTCTTGCCCAAGCCATTCCTATATATTCCATATCGACATTCAAGTGGCCAAATGCTTCATGCCAAGAGTTGGATTCGATGACCAGGAGGTTTTGGTGGGGAGTGAAGAGCGAGAAGAATAGATTCCTAGCGTTGAAGGCATGGACTGATTTATGTGCTTCGAAAGAAGCTGGAGGTCTAGGATTCCGGAGATTTCAGGATATCAATTTGGCGATGCTAGCTAAATCTGGATGGAACTTAGCTACTGACAAAGACTGCCTTTGGGTTAAATTGTTCAAGGCTAAGTTTTCTTTTTTTGATTGTGGGTGGAAGAAAGGTGGTTCTATGGTTTGGAGGGGCATACTTTCAACAATGCCCATCCTTAGAAGCGCTTCCTGTTATAAGATTGGAGATGGCTGTTCTATTAATCTGTGGAGGGATCCTTGGATCCTTGGCTTCTAATGCGTCCCAAAACAAAGGATGAGTAAATGAAACAAATTGGAAGAAGGTTGTTGATCTTGTTTTGGAGTCGAATGAGTGGAATCAGGAATTGATCGCATGTATATGTGATCAAGAGTTAGTAGAGGCAATCTTGAAAATAGATTGGCCAAGTACATCCAGTAAGGATAAACTTTTTTGGATGGGGAATGCTTCTGGTTGTTTTTCAGTGAAGAGTTGCTATACGCAAATCACAAAAGCTAGAATTGGAGAGGATTTTAATCCCAGTTGGAGGCAACTTTGGAAGAGCAAGTTACATGAACGGTTGAAACTTCATGTTTGGAGGATCCTTACTGGTACTCTCCCTACCAGGGTAGCTATAGTGGAGAGGATAGGGATGGGGGACCTCTCTTGTCAATTTTATGGAGCAGAGACTGAGACTAGCTTACATATTTTCAAAAATTGTCAATTAGGCAGGCTTTTAGCGTTTGGGAGCCGATGAGGATGCAGACTAGATGTGTGGAAAGGGGATAATATATTTAAGCTAATTAACTACTATCTTAATCCAACAGCTGAAATTCTGAAAGGAATGGGATGTGACGAGTTTCTTATTTTTAGCGCATCTCTTTTCTACACAATTTGGAGAGGCCGATGTTCGCACTTTTTTAAGGGGGAGATAAATTGGTTCAAGTATATTGGGCAATTTAATGTAGCGGTGGAGGAGTTCCCATGTAGATCATAAAGACCTTCAAGACACTCCTCCCACGTCTTCTAGCTCACAAATGGTGCCTTCCACAACAAGGGTTCATTAAAGTAAATGTGGATGCTGCTTTGATGCGAGCCAAGCATTGCCGCGATGGTGGTAAGGAATGACCAAGGGTACCTGCTGTATTTGGCCCAAACTATTGAAATGTGTGTCCTCTTTTGTGGCTGAAGTGGAAGCTTTGAGATGGGCGTATAGTATGCGAACAGTGCTTGGAGAAGGGTCGAATGGGAGACGGATGCTAAGGAGGTGGAGGCAGCTGTCAATTCAAAGGAGGACCCCACATGCTGGTATGCTTACCACTCAATCTGTAGTATTCAAAAAAGTTTCGAAAGACAAGACTGGGAGGTGAAATGGAAAAGCAGGAACAACAACTTGGCAGCAGATGCTGCTGCAAAACTCGCCCTTTCTACAAATTGTGTTTTTACTTTTGATGAATTTTCGTTAGGTTTAATTCCTTCTAGTATTTTGGATATTATTACTGCTGAGCAGGCTGCTGCTCTTGTGTAAACCTTTTCCTGGGTTGACTGTTTTGTGCTAATGCAATGTCTATTTTCTATCAAAAAAAAATATATATCATGCTTCTATTGAAATTAATTTCTTTCAAGAAAAATGATACAATGTTTACTAAGTAGTTTTGTGAGAATAATGTATTTATGTTTGTTATTTCACTTGTAGCCATTGACAAGTCAGGCCACCGCCACAGCCAAACACAGCCAACTACCTTGTATTTTTCACATTTAAAGTGTGGTGTAACAGAAGCAAAATCGATCACTTTATTATATTTATTTATAAAAATTATAATTCGAATTGAATGAGCTTGAGAAAATACTTGAATGCAAGGAAAGAAATAAGCAGATTGTTATACCCGTTTTTTACTGGATAGATCCATATATTGTACGGGAACAGAAAGAGAGTTATACAGTTGCATTTGCAAAACATGAAGAGCGTTTTATGGATGAAATGGTATCCCGGTGGAGGAAAGCTCTCGAACATGCGGCAAGTCTAAGTGGGTTCGTTTCAAAGCAATTTAGGTAACATTCTATATTTATTTTTTCTTTAATTAGTACAAATAATATAAATGACTCCATCACATAATTGTAACATAGGACAATTCTGGAAATTACACTTTTTACGTGTTTTTTTTAATCAGTCACTTTGACTTCTAAACTGATCACTTTATATGTTGAATTTAACAACATTATTTTTCATATATATATGTTGATCTTTACACTTCTATAGTCTGTAATAATTTTAATGTTATATTATTTTTAATCTAATATAAGCTTTTAGTGAACTTGTTAATTCAACATTAATTTGTTTATACAACCCACCAATCACTTGGCCTCCATTAAACATTTAAATACTTTTAATTATTTTTTACATTCATCTTTCTTTTTTCTTTGTTTTGTTATTTTTAGAAAAAAAAAATTGAAAATGATTTTCTATTTTAGAAGCTCTATTTCTATTTAAGTTCATAAGGTGAAATCTTTCTTTTTTCTTATATATTGAGCATAAAAATGGTCCATTATTTACTCTTCCTATATATACCTCATAAGTTTATATCAAATACAAATGCTCCTTGTTTTCTAGCAATTAATGTATTTTGGTCATTTGTCCTAGGAGTGGGCACGTGTTGGTTCGAGAAATTGTTCATGAAATTAGGATGCAATTGCGTAAATACCAATCATCAAATGATCTTTATTACGAGGGGTTGTATGGAATTAAAAAAACATATCAGAAAAATTAAACGTTTATTAAGCATTGACTCCGCAGATGTTGGGATTATAGGAATATGTGGTATGGGAGGTATTGGTAAGACCACCCTTGCGAGTGTCGTATTTCAAAATTTAAAGCCTCTGTTTGACCCTAGTTGCTTTCTTGAGAATATAAGGGAGAAATCTGCAAGATATGGATTAGGTCATTTGAATAAGGAACTTCTCTCTGAGCTATTAAGTTACACTACATCTGTAGAACCACATTTCATTGGTTATGGATTTCCCCGTGAAAAGGTCCTCATTGTGTTAGATGACGTGGATTCTCCAAGGGAATTAGAAGCTTTAATTATAGGGTGTGAGAAGCTCGTCTCTGGAAGTAGAATTATTGTTACATCAAGGGATGCCCTTGTGCTTAAGAATGTGACTAATGAAATTTACAAGGTTGAGGGGTTGGATACCTCTGAATCTCTTGACCTCTTCCATTTGCATGCATTTCGAAAGAAACTTACAGCAAAATTAGGTTATGAAATGCTGTCATCAAGGGTGACAAATTATGCAGATGGCAATCCATTAGCTCTTAAAGTATTGGGTTGTCTCCTTCACTCCAAAACTATTGACGAATGGGAGAGTGCATTGGAAAAGCTGGGAAAGGTCCCCAACAAAGGCATTCAAAAAGTTTTGAGAATAAGTTATGACGGTCTCGATGATATGGAGAGAGATCTATTTCTTGACATTGCATGTTTCTTTACACATTTCTATCATTACAAGTTTAAGAGAAATGAAGCAGAAATCATACTAGGTTCCTCTGCAAAATTTGGGATAAGTGTACTGAATGACAAGTCTTTAGTATCTATTGGAGATGATCAATTAATTAGTATGCATAATTTGTTACAACAAATGGGTTTCGCAATAGTATGTGAAGAACATAAAGAACCTGGAAAACGAAGTAGGCTGTGGACTCCCAAAGATATTTCCCACGTACTGGAAACAGCTTCAGTAAGTGAAAATACTTTTTATTTATTACACACATTTCCTAATTTTCTTGCTTTTAATTGATGTCTATTTGATTGTCAGGGAACGTCGACAATTAAAAGCATAAGTTTGGATTTGCTTGACCTTGAAGAAGATGTAAAAGTGAGCCCTGACGCCTTCTCAAAGATGTCCAATCTAGAATATTTTCAAATTATCGATCATAAAGATGCTGAATTTAGACTACTTCTTCCTGATGATGGACATGGACTAGAGTTTTATCCTTCCAACAAGCTAAGATATTTTTGCTGGGATTTTTTCCCTTACAAATCCTTTCCATCAGGGCTTAATCCAGAGAATCTGGTTGGACTGACTTTGACGAACAGCCAACTTTTCGAATTTTGGAATGAAGTCCAGGTATATATGCTCTTATTTTTTTAGATTGTGTTTGATAACACAATTATTTTTTATTTTTAGTTTTAGTTTTTTCCTCTTAAATTATATGTAATTTGGTTAATTTAGAGGTTGGTTGGAGTTTATTAAATGTTGGTTAGATTATTTAATTAAGTAAAAATATAAAAATAAAAAATAAAAATATTTTGAAAGTGTTTTCATCCTGTTTTGTATTTTTTATTTCCCTTCACATTTTTAGTCTAATTAATATTTAATAAATTCTAATTAACCTCTAAATTAACCAAATTACATATAATTCAAGAGAAAAAAATTAAAAAAAAATAGTTATGTTATCAAACAAAACTGGGAGTAGATTGCATATATGGAAAGCTAACCAAATTTTCTAATTCTTTTCTCATTTGTCACAGCCTGCACCGGCCCTCGAGAAGTTAAAATTTATAGAACTTCATGGTTCTACGAACCTGACTCAAATACCCAATTTGTCTCGGGCAATAAATGTTGAAAAGATATGTCTGGCCCGCTGCACAAGTTTGGTTCGAGTTCCTTCATATTTTGAGGATCTCCACAAGCTTCAGTTTCTAAATTTGACAGATTGCTCCAATCTTATAGAAGTTGAAGGGATGTCAGGGAAGAATTTAACACAATTACTTTTGGGTGGTTCAGCAATTAGTGGACCTCAAGCATTTACTGAATATTTCCACAAATTAGATAGTTTAAGGGATCTAGATCTAAGCAAAAATTATCACTCTGTCCTGCCTCCCGGGATTAATGGACTATCCACTCTTAGATCTCTTAGGTTGGAGCATTGCAAAAGCCTAAGATATTTGGAGGCAGAGCTTCTTCCATCTAGCCTAGAAGTGATATATGTTAATTATTGTACTTCATTGGTCTCATTCTTGGATCCACTAAAGCCTTGCCACTTACGTTGCTCGGCATATTGTTTGGACTGCACTGAGTTGGTAAAGTGGCAGGACGGAAAAATGACGGCACTTGCGTCTCTAGCAAGATTCCTTGAGGTAAACTACTTTCTCATCTATACATATAAATATATAATTTAAATTAATCAATATTGATTATAGGAATATATATATATATATATATGTATGTGTGTGTGTGTGTGTGTGTTATATACAGGGCCGGCATGAGATTTTGGGGGTATTAGACCAATTTCAATTAGGGGACTCTATAAATATTTTTTATTTTCAAAAATACATATATATATATATATGTGTGTGTGTGTGTGTGTGTGTGTGTTATATATTAGTATTGATGGTTCTCAAATGCTACAGGATCCCTCCAAGAGAAGAGATCAGGACTTTAAATTTGTTGTTCCTCAAAGTGATAATGAACTTCCATCTTGGTTCATCAATCAATCTCCCAAGGCGTCAATTAGTATTAATCCAAATTGGCGCAGTAGTGAGTTGATAGGTTTCGCTATGGTTTTCTGCTCTGGTGCTAATTCCTGCACAAAAGATAATTTCTCTTGCAAAATAAGTGTACGGGGCAGTGAAAATTGGAAAACTACTGTGAAAGTGGGCGTCATTGAAAGCAGAATATCGGATCACCTTTTTCTACTGTACAGCCCGTTTAAAGGTACCCTTGAGCATATAAAGCTCGAACCGGAAAGCTTCGACACCTTTGAGTTTTCATTTCTCAGTGCTGATGATGACCATATGGACCTAGTGGTGTTCGTTTGGTATATGAGGAAGACATAGAAGAGTTAAAGCAAATTACCACTAAATACAACAACGATCAAAGGTATGTGCAATCATCACATTCAGAGATGTTCTACATTAAAGGAATATTTCTATTCAAAAAAAAAAAAAACCGAGAAAATTATTTTTATTTTAGTTAATTAAAAAAAATAAAAAAGGTAAATAATTTCTTAGTATTTGAATAATTCTAGTTAATTTGAAACAGAAAAATTAGGTTATAGGAAATTTGATGTTAATATGGCAGTAAAGTGGTTCTTTTTTTTTTCTTTAAATAGAGTTGCATTTTTGTATGAGAATTTGATTTTGCATAGAATAACTAATAAAGACGCTTTAGCCACAAACAAATTTGTGACTAAAAAGTGATAGTACCATTTTTTTAAGGCTAAAACAGTACCGTAAAAATTGTTGATGGCAGCCAATAAGGGGGCAAAAACTTTTTTAGAACGACAGCCTTTTTTTTTTTTTCTTTTGTTAGTTTAATTGTTTTGGCCATATTGGTAACTAAAACTAATTGTTGTACCTAAACATTATTTAGGTACAAAAATTCTTCTATGGACGAAAAGTTCGAGGCATTTTTGGTTTTTTTTTCCTTTACTGAATTTATTATGACAGTCTTATACCCTTAATTATATTATTATGCTAGCGCCGTTGGTCTTGAAATATACTCATAGTTGCAGTCAGTCCTTAAATTTATTCTTTTGACACTAATCCCTAAACTTCATTAGCGAGTATATTGTTGGTCCTTAAACTATTTTTTATCTAATTTTTAACAGTTTTAAAACATGCCGTACTATACTTAATGCAAAATGTAAGGGTATTAAGACAAAAAAAAAAGTTTAATGACAAAAATAGTAGATTTTATTTTGCTTGAAATTTTCATCTATTAAAATTCATGTGATATGTAATATATTAATACTGTGTTTCACTTCACTTTATTATTTTTGTACTAATTATTGTATGAATTAAATTCTTAAGGGATAAAGACGGTCTATTTGGAATGGCTTCACGTCTATTGGATTTAGATTCATATGTTCTTCAATCTTCCCGTAGTAATAATGTTTGCTTTATTGGAATTCATGGTATGGATGGTATTGGAAAGTCAACTCTTGCAAGAGCTTATTATGATCGAACCTTTCATAAATTTGATAGTAGCTGCTTTCTTCAGAATATTAGTGAAGTTTGTGAAAAGAATGCGAATGGTCTTGTGGAGTTGCAAAAGCAGCTTCTTTCAGACATTTTAAATGGTGATTTTGCAGAAATAGAGCATGTCAACCATGGAATAAACATGGTAAGGAGTAGGCTTTGCAGTAAAAAAATTCTTATTGTTCTTGACGATGTGAGCAAAGAGGAGCAGCTATTTGCATTAGTTGATGAAGGTAATTGGTTTGGTCCAGAAAGTATAATCATTGTGACAACCAGAGAAACTAGTTTTCTAAAAGTTAGAAACTACACAATATATGATGCGGAGTATCTAAATCCAAGTGAATCCCTTCAACTATTTTCTTGGAAAGCCTTCAAAAGTAGTGAACCTCCAGAGGAATACAAGGAGCTGTCCAACAGTATTGGGTTCTCTTTTATATAGAAAAAACACAAGTGAATGGGAAAGTGAATTGCATACACTAAGAACCCACATGGAAAAGGAAACTTTTGAAAAACTAAGAGTAAGTTATGATGACTTGGATGGAACTGATCAATGTATATTCTTAGATATTGCATGCTTCTTCAATGGATTTGAAAAAGATTATGTCATCTCAATTATGGACAACTGTGGTTTCGAGCCAATAATTAGGATAGAAAATCTTATTGACAAGTCTCTCTTGAGCATTCAACGTGATAGAAAACTATGGATGCACCATTTACTACAAGAGATGGGCAAAGAAATTGTTCGAGAAGAATCCGGCAATGATGTAGCAAAACAAAGTAGGATATGGGATGCAGATGATCTCAAACGTATTTTAGAGATTAACGAGGTAATGAATTTCTAAATTGATCTCTCATGTTTTATATTTGAGTATTCATATGGTAGAAAATTTTTATTAATTACCAACCGTTGGGAGGGATATCATAGATTTTAGTTCATTACTGAAATTTATATATACAATATAATAAAGCAAATAAATTTTAAACTTTGTTTCTTGTGTGTATAAACTATAATTTAAACGTCTGGGAATGGTTAAGCTCCTTCCTCTCAGCAGCAGAACTCGCAGCAAGATGCGAGACGCCATTCTCAGATGCCGGCGGCGATTCCTTATCTTTCACCAGCTTCGCCATAGCTCGTATCTTCAAAGAGTAGACCAAACAAGGACACGAAAGAGGTTTTCGCAGACCGTGAGTCAAAGACACCGCCAAGAACTTGGAAGAAGAAGCAGAGATGGGGACGAATGAAGCCCTAGGCGTAGTGGAAGGGAATGCGGATGGCGTAGCAGCAGAGAGGATAAACATAGTCTGTTATCTCTGCGAGCTGAGGAAGAGACAAGAGAGAGCTGAGAAATATAGAAGCAAAGAAAGAGAGAGAGAGAGAGAGAGAGAGAGGGCCTGTGGATGAGAGCGCGTCGTACGGTTGCTACAAAATGTAAAGTATTGTAATGGCTTATTGGAGGAGCCGAGCCGAGCCGTGCCGAATTGAGAGGGATAATCGGACGACTGGGATTGGTTGGCTTTGGCGGGCGAGCACGTGGTGTGTGATGAAAGGGCGCGTACTCCAAGGCTCACTGATAGTCACCAGCAGTCGTAGATTGTTGGCTGCTGAAGAAGGCACTGGATTGGGTGGGCGACCCCAACGGAATGTATGGAGACACGTGGAAAGAATCTAGGAGGAGAGAGAAAGATAGATTGAAGTTTTTGACAGGAGTAGAATAGTGGGACGAGACCCGGGGCCCATTTCTGTCATGTAGTTCTAATTTCAATTTGGGCTTTGATTGGAACCCCTTGCTTTAATGTGACACTAACTGGTTCTTGATTACTAAGTTCTGAATTATTATGTCCTAGGAATTATCATTATTTAAAAAAAAATATATATATATATATAGACAATAAAAATATTACATCATTCTGAGCTCCTCACTGAATCTACTAAATGCATTAGAATAACATTTTGCATTTTTTACGTTCCTTATCTTAAAAAATTAGGCAGGCAATGAATGAAATAAAGAAGAAAGCAAAAGCTAACCCTTTAGGATCTAAGAAGTAGTGCATGATATACTCATATCCAATGATTCCAAACACTAATAAATTGAATTTTTTTTTCTCTAATTTACTTAATTCAAAAACTAATTAATATTTATTGAAATTTATTAGTCTTTTTTATTTTATTTTATTTTTATAAAAAATATAAACACCAAGTTAAAAACATTTACTTTACAAAAAACAAAAAAAAATAAGTTAAAAACACTTTTAAAATATTTTTCATTTTCTATTTGTATTTTTTTTCCCTTTCACATTTATACTCAAAGTCTAACATTTATAAACTCTAACTTATCTTTAAACTAAACAATTACATACAACTCCATAAAAATAAAAATAAAAAAAAAACCAAAAAAAACAAAAAGTTATCAAACGAGCAAATTAACAAAAAATAACAAAGTTTTTTTCCAACCATTTTCTAAGTTTTTCCCCTTTGCAAACGGGTTATTGGATGCTAAAAGCCCTACAAGAACATGTTCATATGCTTTTTATCATGATAAAAACGAGAACTGCTGACATAACAAATAGCTAAGATAAAAATCTAGTCGCATGCTTATAATTTCATTCATCAATGAGTTCATTAGGTTCTATCTATTGGAAAATGCCTCATCAAAGGCATATAAACTTTGTCTGAGTTTCATAGCTTTAACCTCGAGGAAAACAAAATTACAGCAGCAACTCCAAAGATGCTTATTTAACCTAGGAAATTCATTATAACCAAGTGGAGCACCAAGTTGCAAAGAACAAAATCTGCAAATGCTCTCTCTGGTGGTAAATCCTGCAATTTCATTGGAGAAATTGTTAAAAGCTGCAAAAACTATTCTAAGGTTATGGAAATATTCAATTCATGAAGATCCAATTCTACTTTCACTTTTTCTCTTTCAGAGAGTCGGGAAGTGATGTGCCTATATTTGCTATCAGGAAAAATGATAGTAAGAAAATAACAGAATTTCAAAGTGAATAAAATGATCTAGAGTTTCAGAAGGTCATTGGGAAACTTTGAATTTGTTTCTCCCACACTCTCAACATTTACTTCATGCCTATATTTAGTTGCAGCCTCACAGGAACACAATTATTTTCAAAAAAAAAAAAAAAAAAACCATAAGCCATCTAGCACCAAAAGTAACATGAATAAGAAGCCGATAATTACCTTGAATTCCTTGTTCTCTTTGTTTACTTGAATGCGGAGACAAACTACAGGAAGAAAAAACCAATCCGTTCTGAGCTTCAATTTGTTGAAAGAGGGATTCTCATTTTAGACAAGGAAAAAAAAAATGGTTCAAAGTTATGACATTGGCTTACCAGCAAGGACTGCTGTCCCAATACAAGAAAGCACTCCCGAAAGAAAAGAGTTGAATGGGAATGATCCAACAATAGCCACGTAGACAACCTGTTTACAAGCAAACATTGTGCAGACGCAATCATGTTGGTCACATATACGCTTACATAGTCACACACACAAATAACCAAAATGCCAAAAGAAAGACATTGTACTTAGTCAAAGATTCAAGGAACTGATAAGAACAGCAATGCAGCAGAAACTGTTATGTGTCCTACAAACTAAGATTCTTGCGTAATCTTCTCAAATAGTAGGTATTCTATAAAAATCATTGAATTTTTGTACATTTCCAATTAAGTGATTACTACTTAAGTGTCAGGTTGCCAATTAATGCAAGATGGTGCTACGTATAATACTGTCAAGTCATGCAAAATGAATCAATATGCTAAGTTACTATAAAACCGTGAGTAAATCAATAAACAAGAATAAAAGGTGACACAGAAAAGATGAGCAAGTAGGACCAATAAAGGACAACTACTAAGCTGCCTGCATAGGATAATAGAGAATTTTCTCATCACCATATTTTAAAAATAAATCCACAATGTGCAGAATCAGAAAATAGAAACTTGTAAATTTTATTTCATAGATCATCGTAATTCAAACATATAGGTCAACTAAGGTCAGTTGATGAAAGTTAGAAACTGCATGCCCCTCTCAACACAGAACCAAAAATTTTACTGCTAAACTCTTAGCATATCATATCTAGCACTGTATAATATATTGGTTTTTGTTGTTGTTGGTAAAAGGTAAAACCGGTGCAACATAAGGACTTCCCAGGAGGTCAAAAAAGTTTGGTTAGTGTAATATATTTTTTATGTTCAATCTAATGAGTAAAATAAAACATGAGATGCTATTTAGGAACTTAAATTTTAAACACCAAGGTGCCAACAAAAACAAAGGTTCTGATATGGACTGCAAGATTACAAGTTTTGACTTAAACATTAAATATCAATCATATAGCATGAAGGAAGTTAACATTATTGCCTATCACAAAAAATAATCCACTCACAACAATAAGAAACTTGCCATGAGGGTTACAATGATAGAATGTTATCTTCCTGTCCCTATCATACAGAAAAGGTTGACGACTCTTAACCTCTAAGGACTAAGCAAAGGAAAAGTGAGGAGAAAATGAAACTCTCAATATACAAGGGAAAAATAATTAAAAAAGAAGTGAAAATGACTGATAATTTCATAGCTTAAGTTGCTTAACCACAGAATAACCAAAAGAGTAATCGATGAACTTAAAAGCATAGCAAAACGTTCAAATGGAAGATGATTTCAAACATCAATCCTCAAAGAACATCAAAAAGTGGTTTCAGTTCCTAGCTTAAGAAGACAAATAAAAAGGAGGACCACAAGCTAAGAAAAGAGTTAAAATTTGAAAAGCAAGAAATGGGGGACATGCCCAGCTGATGATGCAAAGCAGAGGAAGTTTCATGGACGTCAATCAGATTCAAAGGATCCACATTTGAGACCGTCACTGGAAACCAGTTTGGCTACCAGTTGTTAAAGGTACACTCAATCCCTGACAGCAATATTGACTTTGCGGCTATCAGATTCGCTATCTTAAGACCAATTTTTGCATGAATCATCGACTTAATATTTTAACAATATTTTCTTTAGGAAAACAAATCGGTATATTCACGAACACAAAAAGTGGATTAATAAGAGCATTTTTCAAGCTCCTAAACTCTTAACAACAACAACGGAAGAAGGAATTGGTTCCAAAAATTTTCAAATTCGTTACATGGAATAAGTAAAAACCAATTACGCCGATCAATTTTGCATAAAGAAATATGATTTTTTTTTGTCTTTTTCTTTACATTTCGTAATGAGTTCATGACAACGAAAAAGAAAAATACAAAATTCACCCAAAATAAAAAGAGAGAGAGAAAAATCGGTGTGTACCTGAATAGCAGCTGTGAGGACAGCGAAAACCACGTAGAGATCGATGATCTGCGGGATTAGAAAATGGGTCAAAATCATGATTTTAGTTCAGATTTGAGAGACATAGAGAGAGAGAAAACGAACCTTAAGGCTGGTGGGTGTGGCAGAATAAGCAGAACGTAGAGAGTGGAAAAGAGCTTGGGCGTCGTTGCTCGTCGATCTGGCCATGGCGGACCTTCCTTTCTTCTTCTGCCGCTGAGATCAACAACACGAGTATGAAGTCCTCTCTCTCCCTACTTTCTAGTCTACTCTATGCTTCAGAGGTCCTCCAAGCTATGGGTGCAATATAGTAATTTTACAGTTCCTTTTTATTTTGGAAATTAATAAATACTGGAATATATACATTTTGTTTTTTTCGCTACTACAGGTTTTGTACTTTTGTTAATATTATTCTTAATTCTATTGTCCATCCAAAGTTAAATTGAAGGATTCTTTGCTAACCCAAAAAAAGAAGAAGTTATTTTGAAGGAAATTCTTATTAATTAAAAGTCAAATTTATAATTAATTTTTTTTTTACAAAATAGATTTAATTTTTAAAAGTTTTTTTTTTTAAATGTTCGAGATTGTTATAACTAGTTTTTCATTAATATTGGGTTTGGTAAAATGAAAGTATAAACAAAAAATGAGAATAAACACTAGAGAAATAAATGAAAGCATAACAAGTTTTTCATTAAAAAATAAAAAAAAAACAAATATGTTTTTTTTCTTTAATGGTCTGGTGTCTAGACTAGTCCCTTTTTTTTTCTTTTTTTCTTTTTTCCTTTTTCTTTTCTTTTTTTTTATAAAAAAAAAAAAAAAAGAAAAAAAAAGAGGAAGGAAAAGCATTCTTCTTACATGTTGAATAATAAGCCTTTTAGGATAATTTTCAATTTACCCCATCTATTTGGTTTGTATTTCAATTTAAGTATCTCAGTTATATATATATATATATATATGTGTGTGTGTGTGTGTGTGTGTGTGGTTTTTTTTTTTTCTTTAGACGAAAATCCCATGTGAGATTTTTTTGTCAACTACATGCACAAATTATGCAACACACACAGGGAAGGGGGAGACAGCGTAGATGAGACAAAGGCATATAAAACCGAACATAACAATTCCTAAATCCCATGTGGGTTTGATATCCAAATTTTAACATTCTGTATGTAAATTTACAACCATCATCAAGTCAGCCATACTAATTAGCCATAACCCATGTTTCATCAATCCACTCTTGGCGTGGCCTTAACTCAGAGTGCGTAAAGCTCATATAGTCGTCTGTGCCTTTGAAGTAAACTTGGTATCGTCTCCCTCGAAGAATCTTGCAGATCACACCCTCCCACCATCCATCATTACACGAAGCATCAACTTCTTCATTCAGTTTGAAATCATCAACTTTAACAGCTTCTGGAGGATAAGGCCTTATGTTCTTCTTATCAACCTCCTCTGTCAAAAACTGTTTGTCGTCGTCTGTTCTTAATTTCTTATACTGAATAAGAAACTTGTCCTTCTCCACCATTTTGATAATCGTTGCTGCAAACCAAGAACCTTTAAATCCATCTTCATCACAGCGGATCTCAACCAGTGTCCCCTCATATAGTTTCCACCCTTTTATTGCTTTTGCTTCCTCAGTATTTGCAACCACCTGAAAGTTAAATTTTGTGGACATTACCAAAAAATAAACTGAAGTGAGATAAGACTATGAAAACTTTTATGGAATTATACGGAGATTCCTAAGATCTGGTTATCCCATTTGAATCAGAAAATTTTGACAATCCATCTTTATATGCAACAAGACTAGAAAAGTAAACATTTATATGCAATTATCCAAGCAAGCTGGCTATGTTTCAAGTTGTTCATGACTTCATGTTTCAAAATTAAGCAAGACACAGCTAGTTTAATTATTAAACAGAATCGATTAAGGTAGCTTACTAATAAACACATTATTTCTTAATGAAACCAGCATCTCTCACCAATAATGGGAAGACAAAGTGTCAACCTCTCAAATGGTTCTTTTAATGGTTGGTGAAATCTCATGAAGGTTATTAAGGAAATCTTTCATATTTATTATGATAAGCTGCTTGTGTTCTGCAAATATAATTTTTTTGACAAAAGAACAGTTCATAAGGGTCTCCCACTCCTCCTCAACAGAAAAAAACCATTAAAGAAATTCCAAGTTACAATCAAATGACAAAACAAAAGTCCAGTTTTTCCACACAAAGTCCACCACAAGAAAAATGAACAAGGCCAAGTACAAAACAGAGAATAAGCGGCAGACTGGATTGCTGAATTCTGGCAAAGAGCTAACATGTAACAACTTGATTCACTACAAACTTGGAGGGTTATGAAATTTTCAGCCTCTTTTAGTCAAAGGTTATGCGCTTCTAACTAACACCATTCACTTAAGGAAGAAAACCCAACTGGTAAAATTGAACTTTCATTCATCAAACTACTACCCCGACAGTGTGCCCTTTTTTAAAATGAAGAAGTTTGTATGAATGAGGTTGATTGAATATTAGACATGGAAGGCCCAACAAAGCACAGTAGAAAAAAGTATATGACATTATTATGTTCTAAAACACCTACCACCTCTGACACTGAACCACAATCAGAAGCAAATGGAATCAACCTAACATATAACGATGATAATGGGACTAAAAGAGGACAACAAGATGACACTCAAAAATCATGATCAATATGACAGAAGGCCCCTGAGTCATCAACTATATGTTATTAAGTTTACCCTGCCATCTAAACTAAGATTATGTTTTCCATATTAGATTTCTCTACATTGATTTGGAATAAAATAAAATTATGTATTTCAAATATCAGATTTCTCTACATTTCTTCTACAAAATCAAATGCTTTTAAATAGGGGCAAAGATGCAAATATCAAATATGGGCGCTTATAAGCTTATGGAAGCAAAAGTTTGTATATATGACACTGGAATGAATATTGAATAAGATGTAAATATCAAATATGGGCGCTTATAAGCTTATGGAAGCAAAAGTTTGTATATATGACGCTGGAATGAATATTGAATAGGCAAGGCACAAGAATAGCAGAGAGGAAGAAATTATATGGAAGGCCTAAATTTGACACAAAACGCTGTAACTCTCCCTTCCACAATTTTAAGATCCTTAATGGAAAATGACTCACAAGAGTCAAAACACAAACTTCTTGAACTTACTTCATCATGTAGAGCTGGAACCCAATTTCCCTTATCCCATTCTCGGTGAAGCCTCAGCCTAGGCGGTCCAAACGAAAATTGCTGCTTCGCGAACCGAAAATAAACGTCGAACCTCGAATCGCCCAAGACCTCAGTGATCTCTCCCTCCCACCAACCACCAGCGAAGAAAGCATCCACTTTGTCGCCGAGCTTAAAAGCATAGTTTCTCTCCCGAGGAGGCAAGGGCCTCAGAAACCCTAGCTCTATCTCCTCTCTCAATGGCTTATCGTCGTTTCTGGCCTTCAATGTTGCGTATTCGACCACAAACCTGGTGTTCTGAGAACCCCTTTGGACGATCTTCGCCGGGAACAGCGTGCCGCGCAGGCAGTGGTCTGTGCTTGTGACCTCGACCCCTGCTCCTATCTCCAAGAATGCGTCATAGGCCATTGGTGTTTGCTAAGAAGCTCTGTGAGGTTTTTGGAGGGTTTTCGTATTGAAAGCAGACTTCAATTCGCTCAGGGCCGTGTTACGAGGCAAGGTTGGCATGGGCAAAATATTGAATATATTATTTTTTTTTATTTATTTAACATAAATTATAGAAAAAAATCATTTATATAGATGTCTAATTAATTTCAATTTGAGATTAATCTCTTTTAATCTTTGCTGTGTAAAAAATATTTCAATATTTCAATATATTAATTCAAAATGATTTAATGAAATAATAATAGAATAATAGTTTAAAATATAATGATGTTTCAAAAACACAAAAAAGATAGATTTATTTGTGTAAATGCATTCCATTTCACTTGGACAAATCTTATATCCTTGTGAACTTGTGATTATTAGGGCTGCAAATAAACTCGGACAGTTTGAGATTGGCTCAATATTGATTTGACTTGAGCTCGTTCAATCTTAGTTGATCAGCAAAATAAGTTGGTCTTGAACAATAAATTTGAAATATAAACCGAGTTTGAATAGTATCGTAATTGCTCATGAGTAGCTCGAATCTAGTTACTATATTGCTTGAGTTCAATTCAACTTCACTTGTTAACACTTTTGATAAATGAATTATCTATAAAATTTTAAAATAATTCAACTTATCTTCAAAATTAATTAAGGAATACATTAAAATGTGTGATAATTAATAATTAAAAGCTAATTTTTGAGTGCTACTCATTATTTTTCAAAATTTCAAAATATTTTTATAAGCAATCGAGACCTGAGATACATTACCAATTTCCAATCAACACTAACTATTAGAGAAACAATTTCCATATAATTAGAATAAGTTTACAACTAGCAAAGGAGAAAGGTCTTCTTTATTTTTATTGTTTTCTTCTTTTTTTCCTCTTGGGTCAAGAAGTTGAAAGGCTGATTGTTTATTTCTCGCAAATTAAGATACTTCAATAGCAATGAAATGAACCTGTTGGAAGCCCCCATATACTTCTTTGTCCAAAACACACATATATATAAGCTCGTATATATTTTGATAGATATGAATCTACAATGAATATGGGATGAATATGGTCGATCTCATACCAGCATAATCTGTGTAATAATTATTCACAAAAGAAAAAAAAAAGGAACATAATCTGTTTAATCAAAGGTTCATAGAGCCAATATCATAAGCTCTCCTCTTATTCACCTAGATTAAATTAAGTTCCAAACTATAGATTACTTATTAGCTTTGGGGGATTTATATCTTTTCCTTTGTTCATCGCTTTCACATGACTAGCAACAAGACATGCATCACAAAATTCGTGCGCACTAGCGCTCATTGCATGCCTACTATACAGTACAATAACTAGGCATTTCAAATAAAACCAAAGTTCAAGGGACAAATTACTTCCAAATAAAACGCAGTGAATTAACACAAGGGTGAAGGTTGAAGAGGACTTGGTATTTTTGCAATATTTATATTCCAACATTTTTTTGCTTGTAACCAAATAATAAAATTTAATCTCTCCCCCTTTCCCAAGTGCCTGTGAGTTTGTGTTTGTGATTGTACACTGGAACAGAAAAAAAAAAAAAAAAAGTTTTCACACTTACTATTTATTTATTTTTTACACTAATTGACAGCGTAAATAATATATTTAAACCAAAAAAATAACGTATAATATCAATACATGACCTTAAACTAGTAATTAAATATAAAAAACCAAATTCGATGAATGGTAATTGAGAACATATACATTAAATTAAAGATGTAATAATCAAATGTATAACCCAAATTATATATAAAAAATTGACATATTTATTATAAATGTTTGAGAGCATTCATGTATGTGTATAAATTACAGAGACTGTATTTACGTAATCAGCAAATCAGGGACGATATATATAGAGCTCTCCACTTACTTAAGCTTACATTTTAATATAATTAATTCATTATCTTATTCTTAAGTTCAATATTAACCTTATGAGGAGGGATTAATTTTGCCTTCTTCTTCTTTGGGTTTCTTTAGAATTTCTCGTAAAAGTGGACATGGATGGAACTTGCAAACGGTGAGCTTGCAGCAAAAAATTTCTTTAAACGATTCTTTTCCACTATCTTGGTGTCGTTGTCCACCATTGTTGTTTCCCATTTTCAACTCCCGCGCTATATGGAAATTAATTAAGTGATCAAGACCCGAATAATTAAAGAGAAATATTAATTAGTTAATTTGTAATATGGTATATCTTATGAATTAATCTTCAAAAGGAGATGAAAAGCAGCAGAAGAAAGACTAGGCGCTAATCATTCATACTATGAAAAGCATTTGCCTTCAACAATAAGTAGTAGTAATAGGCCATTTTTCTTTACAACATAAAGAAATTAATCAAAAATATTATATGAAAAACCTAAAATCCCTTGCTTCGAATCATACCACTGCATGTGGCTCTTTCATATCTATTGGGAAAACCTGAATATTTATTTATTTATTGTTAATTAATTGTTTCATGGTCCAACCCGGTTTTAGACCTGCCGATATCCACGTATGTATTTTATAAAATCCCTGAAATTTACAATAAAAGCGTATAATTAGTTTCCTTCTATATATAAATGTGAAAATAGGCTATGGAATGTGTACCTTTTCATGAATTTAACATGTTTGTCCATTCTACAATATACCTTTACAAATTTTGGGACAGTCTAAGGGTTTAGTTGATAATATGGTTATTTTTTATTTTTTCTTTTTAAGTTATATGTAATTTAATTAGTTTAAAAGTTAGTTGGAGTTTGTTAAGACTATTTAATTTAGTAAAACTGTAAAAGAAAATAAAAAATACAAATATAAAATAAAAATATTTTAAAAGTGTTTTCATTTTTTATTTGTGTTTTTATATTTTTACTCAATTGAATAATATAACTAATATTTAACAAATTCCAATCAACTTTTAAGTTAACTAAATTACACATAACTTAAGAAAAAAAAACTATATTATCAAACGGACTCTAAGAAAAACATTTTTATAATTTCAAAATAGCTCCTAAAAGACGATACATAACTTGCTCAGAACACCATTTGCCCTTTGAAGCGTGCTAGACCGTTAAATTAACAACATTTCTTAGTTTTATTTATTATTCTTATTATTTATTAATTTTTTTTATTATTATTATGTACTTTTATGTTGATGATGATAATTGTAATTAGTCATGGATAAGCAATTAAGAAATTAGTCTACAGCTGGCGCTGTACTTTAAATATAGTATTTAATTCAGGGGCATTATTACTAATAAACCAAAAAAAAAAATACATGGGGTAATAAAAAATTATAAATTTTGTTAAATAAAAATATTCAAAGTTACAATATAATGTTATATTAATAAATAATTATTTACTAAACCTAGAATCTTAGAAATAGGAAACAACATTTAAAAAAAAAGGGACTTAATTATAAGAAACACGTTTAAACAGAAAAAAAAGAAAAAATAGACAACTAATATTTTAGATGGGCCATAATTTTAATAAAATAAGTTATTTACTAAAAAAATCCATCAATTATTAAACTAATTTTAAACATTTACTTATAAATACATTTTATGAGCTTATACGTGTATGTGTGTGTGTATATATTAATAATATATTAAAAGTTTATTATTTTGGAGGCCCTCTCATCAAAATGGGATCATTTTTTTTTAAATTATTATTATATAGGGGACCATTGTCTATTAATGGTACCTCACAACCTGATCAATTTAGATGGCAGTGAAAATGAATTTTCAGCGCTTACCACTAGGTCTTTCGGGTTTATCAAAGTAGAACCTTAGATAATTATCTATCCCGATCAATTCGTTTAGTGTAACATCGTAAAGGATAAGGACCACCACCAAATCTGCAATTTTAACGTCTTATTCTTCCTCCCATTCCCGATGGAATTTTCTAAATCTTTGTTGAAGTGCTTAAAAGAAAAGAAAAGAAAAAAAAATTAACGGGGAGGGGTGGGTGTGTGGTTTGAGTAGTTTTTTTATCACCTGATGAGATTTCATGGGTGATGAAAAGTAGGACTAGAAAGACAAGACTAATTATCATAAGGTTGTAGGCCATTTTTTATCTTTTACAAGCAAGCAACATTTTCGTGCAATGTGTCACAAGGTAAAACCTGGAATTTTCCTTGCTCCAAATGATGAGCTAAATGGTAGATGTGGCTCTCATATGTATAATGAAATGAAATGAAATAAAATATATAAAGAGAATTCCAAATTTTAATATATATATATATATATATATATATATTTTTCGTTTCATGGGACTGGCTCTAAACATACTTAAGCATCAAGACTTTTCGCTACAAATTGATACAAGATTTGTTTTAATTTAACTGAAAATTGTATGAAAGGGCAATAATTTTGACAAATATATAAAATGCCCTTACGGAATGCACATTATTTTATGCATTATAAATAATTTAGTCATATATCTCTTCAATTTTCTAAATGGTCCGAAAATTATAACCTATATATTTATACAGCGTTTTCATGATTTCCAAAATAGATGAAAATCCCATCTCACTATTACAAATACCCTATAAATTATATATATTATTTTTCATACATAATGGAAACAATGTGATTTTAATTAAGTAGCTGACCACAGTTTGGCATGCCTTTGTATGTGCTTCTAGTTTCTTTACTGTTTTGTTGTGCAACATGTTGGAAGTCATATATAACTACATATCTATAAATTAACTATATATGCACAAACATTTCTTAAGTTTAGATGATTTCCTCTTCATTTTTAGACATGGTGATTAGCAACATTTGACCTTTATAAGAAATAAACTCTTCAATGTGACTCTGCCAAATCAATTGACCATCAAAAAGTAAACCTCACCAAGCTAGTCATGGTTGCCATTTTATTAACATCGACCCTCTCGCAGCTGCACTGCCTCCAAACAGCATCTTCTTCAACTTGGAAAGCAAACTCTACAGCTCGATTGATGCTGCCAATGTTATCCAACAGGACACTTACAGCCTGAAAATTCAAATTGAACTTCTTGAATATGGCAAATGCTTCTTCATACAACTGTGCTTCCATGACCACCTCTCCAATTGCATGTCCATCAAAGTTGTCTAACCTATTGATGTAGAACATAATTTTGGATGAATTTGCCTTGATAGCACTCAAAATTAGCAAATTTTGAAGATTGAAATTCCCACTAAAAGCAGTATCTTGAAGAACAATATTTTCAATAAGCTCCACCAACTCATGTAAAAGGTCAGCAGAGCACATAAAAGCTTTAACAGCTGATGAAATTTGATCAGGACTCTTGCTTTCGGGCGAAGCAGTAGATACAACTTGATCAATGAGATGGCTTCTATGCTCATTTTCAGGGTCAAGAACTTTCTTCCAGAGATCACAATCCATTCTCTCCACCACATATCTGGCTTGTAGTTTGAACAAGGAGTATTTGTTTGTAACATTTATAAGTTCATCATCACATTGCCCTCTACGGTAAGCAACAACAGCGAGGATGGGATTATCCTGTTTCTCACAATATTTACCAACAACACGAGAATCATAACAAGGGTTGGTGGTGAGAAAATGCTCTGGATTTTCATTGTTATCAATGATAATTTTGCCTAGAGCATTGTGAACATGTACATCTTGGCTTCCTTCACTCACAAGGTTCTCCAAGAACTGAGTGAGTATGTGAAGACGATTCCTGCAAACACAAATAAGAGTAAGAATCGAATAAGAAAGGAAAGACAAAGATGACCAAAGAAGGAATGGATTAATCACAAGTGCATGATCTGATTACCTCTTCTCGCACTCTTCCACTAGTGGTCCAACAACTGGAAGTAGAGAACGGAGTGATAAAACTTGAGCTTTAATAAAATCGTCAGGGTACTTATTATCTAAGAGCTTGCCTACAACTAAATAAGCATTTGCTGGATTGACCTATTAAAGCATTTGAAGAATTTATTATATGATTATTAATGTTCAATTTAGAGTTGGGTGTTGATAAGTAAAATGTTATCAAATGAAAAAGGTTAAATGACACGAACTAAGTGATATAAACTGAGAGAGTAATCCTTACCGTTTTACTCTCTAAACTATGATCAATGTAAACATTGCTTTGTCTTGCAGATTCTCTTCGAACATCAAGTATACTAGAAACGTCATCAATGAAATCACGTATGAACTTTGCTTCAACATCCCTTAAGAATAATCCAGACAGTTTATAAAACTATAGTGAGTGAAGAAGTAGCATGAAATTTAATTTCCGAAATTGGTTAATGTATTGATAAAACTATAGAAACATAATCCTAAATTATTGATGGTAATTTTTTTTGACAGAATTGAACTCTAGAGGAAGTAAATTGCTATAAGATGGCTATATTTTTACTCATCTTCCTCAACCCCCTTAAACTATAATAATTTAGTTTCACAAAACCCCTCTATGTTATTTAATAACTTAATTCTGAGTTATTTAATAACTATGGTAGTCGTTTTAATTTCCTTCTAGGATATCCCTATTAATTATGAGTTATTTATTTATTTGTACCTATATATATATATATATATTCAATAAAGAATATAAATCCCATTTTTATTTTTTAAAAGCATTATACAATAATTTCATAAGACCATTCATAAGTTAAAATTTTATAACTTTCGAATAGATATTATTTCAAAGTTGAGGCGTTTAATGTCTATAAATTTGATAGTAGAGGAGCTCTGTCATGTGTGATTACTCTTCCTAACAAAAATTATCCAAACTTGACGACCATGATAGTTTTATAATCTATATTAACAAACAAAAGTATACTCAACTACTCTAACAAAGAACAAAAATATAAAAAGAAACTAAACTAGAGAAGTCAAAATCGAAAGAATAACATTTCATCCAGAGTCCATCCAGCTAGATTACTGACTGCCTTCAACGCATCCCTCCAGCTATCAAGGTCCAGCTCAGGATTATTTTCATGTTTCTTGAATGCGTCCCTGTAGGTTCCGTACATGACATGGATTCACATGGTAAAAAATTGGTAAAACTATCAGTCCCTTGGTCTCCATGCGTTCAACAATCTTGGCGAGCTCAGTCAAACACCAACTCGAAAAGGCATAGTTCTCCGAGAGAACGACGACTGAACTGCGTGAGCAGTCGATCGCTTTCATCAATCCTTTGGAAATGACTTTTCCTCTCTGCAGGTGCTCATCATCAAAGAAGGCCTTATATCCTCCTTGGATTAAAGCGGCATAGAGATGACTAGTGAAACCGCGTCGCGTATCATCACCTCTAAAACTCAAGAACACATCGTAATTAGAATTAGAATTCGGAGAGGACATTGAAGAAATGACACTTCAGAGGCCTATAATTTCATTACCAAAGGACTTGAGGAATGTCAAATGCACTTACTAAGCTTTTATATATGTATATATGACATATCAATTATTTTAGTGATCAATATTTCATTGATTTTGCAAAGTCAACTAGCCGACCGTGTTGAAGAAGTGATTGATTTTATTTCAAAGAGAATGAAATAAAAGCAACGTACCTAAAATTTTGGGTCAAACTTCGATAACAGTTCTAATTAGTCTTATCCAAATGGAATCTTTCATACGGTCAAAAAAGAAATTTGAGAAAACGCTTTTCCAACAAGTGCTTTTTTAAAAACTCATATATGTTATAATTGGGGTGTCAATTTTCCTTGGCGATTTATTTAGTTGGTCAAAAAAATTTATAACAAAATATATGAAAATGACAATATGAATTTTTTAAAAAAAAGTACTAAATAATCCATTATATATTAATATATTATAGGTTTTGAAGAAACAAAGCGTGTTATTAGTATTATTAAACACATTTATTAGCACCGACTATTAATATTTTGTGAGTGGGGGAGAAAACCCTATAGCTAGTCTATTTTTATTTTTTTTATTTATATAGTCCATAGTCTTATTATTATTATTATTATTATTATTATTATTATTATTATTATTATTATTATTATTATTATTATTATTATTATTAGCCTAACTCATATATAAAATTCAAATGGACGAGGGATTCCAAGAAAAATAAAAGTTAGGTTAGTGTCAGTTACACATCTCAATTATGAAGCCAAAATAAAAACAGAAACATATTAAAAACAATTAAAATGATTTTCAATTGAGAATGCTATATGGCACTATTATTGATCAACACTGAACCCACTATTTGTTGGTAGTTAATGATTGGTTAATTATAAGATGTTTATACCCAACCCGTATAGAGAAATTGAACTCTAAAATAATGCCAATAAATCTTTATCATATTAGTGTCCTGTACATTGGTGTTTATCACTTGTTATAACGAATATCATTATTTTTTTTCTATTTATTTTTTTTTATATTTTCGACAAGTATATAATTCATAGAGAAGTCTAACCAACACTAATTAACCAATTATATGTAACCAACACTAATTAACCAATTATATGGAAATCAATTAAACATGAAAATTAAAAAATGACTGCCTCGCAGCCTTTTTATTATTATTATATTAAAGTGCAAAATTTAGCCACATACATTAATTCAAGCATCTACAAGCTTCATTACTGCTTTAAATATTGGAGAAGTTCCATCTTCAATTATCAAAGATGACACACATTCATTCCATGTAACAGTGTGGTTGGGTCCTTGTTCCTCTAGTATGTCACTGATAGGCTTCCAATGCACTTGAGCGAAATGACCTTTTTCTCGAATCTCAGTATACACCTGTATATATATGTGTATTCAATTAATTAATTAATTAGGTTTTATAAAATTAACTCTCTCTCTATATATAGATATATATATATGAGACATGGAAATAAATAAAAGTAGCTCAAGAACGCTTACGTACCCTGTTTCTGTCCCACCATTTGCCCCATGGATTGTACCACGACAGCATCCATTCACACACAGTTCCGTTGGCGTTCTTGCCGCGATACACGGTAGCTGCAATCGATCCGGTGGCAGCTCCGGTGTCATGGACGTGCAAAAACGAACCCCACTGACCGTTTTCGATCTTGTAAGGGTACAGTGCATCTCCAATGTGTCCGAACCAATTCTTGTCGCAAACATGCTTCAGAGTGCCTCCAGTAGCATTGTAAATCAAACAGAGTGTGGTGACGCCATTACCGTACGTCGACTTCAGATTCTTCACAAATGTTAGGGCATCAGCTTCCTTATTATCAGCTTCTATCATTTTCATGGCCACACGGGATCTCTCGGTGGCCGTTATTTCTTTGCCTGTATACTCGGCCATTTCTTGTAAGGTTAAGTCAGTGATCGGCTTGCCAAACACGTTGATCGGCATGTCTTTGGGCTACAAAAGCAAATTTTCAAGTGTTACTGGATAGTGATAACATGCATGACAAAGGAAACTCAAATAGACACAGTAATTTCTATAGCGTCGTTTTCAAAGCCAAAAAAAAGAAAAAGAAATGTATGAAAAACTAAACAATTCATTCAGCTATTGAATGTGGTAGGCCAAAAAAAATGCTTTATTAGTAATGCTAATAATAACAGTATATAAATTAATGATCTTTTCTCAACTATTTTTTGTAAGTAAAAAAAAATTAAAAAAATATTGAATCAAAAAGAAAAGAAAAAAAGAGCATTAAAAACTAATGTTCGGACCTAAGTACTGTATGTACTGAAAAGAATCATTTTAAAAATGGAAAAGCAAGAAAGAAAAAGCGAAAAATGAAAAAGAAAATGAAGTAATTACAAAAATAAAAAATGAAAAAAAAAGAGGGTAAAAGGGAGAGTAAACTTCCCCCGCTGATAATATGAGTGTGGGGCCGACGTTTTCAGAGTGTAGTTAAGAAAATTTAACAAAATTGAGGGGACATTTGCCCTTCTTGCACCCAAAGCACATGTCCACGGACCACAAATGTTGTGCTGGAATTTCGAAAGCAACATTGCATTTCATTTAACAAAAATCTGATACTTAAGCAATCTAAGTTAAAGATATTTTTGTAATATAACAAAACATTGACATGTCATGATAACTCAACGTGTGGGTCCAAATATTTAAAATGATAATGACTTTGTCAGCCACGTTATGGGTGTCGGGTCATGTAATGACTCAGACTGAGAGTGACATGTCAACTAAGAGAGACTTTCTTACCTTTTTACTCTCTAAACTACTTGGTCTTTTTTGAACTTCAGGCATAGTTGATATGTCTCTAATGAAATTCTTTACGAACTTTGCTTCAACATCCCTTTGAATTAAGCATTCACACAAAAAAAATGAAATCACTAGTAAGTATGCAATCATATAGCCCATAAACTTTAATTCAATGTTATCATAATTTCCATTTTGCTCATCAATGTATTGTTTTGATGTGAAATTAGCTTTTAGGAAGTCTGTTATAAAATTGAGAGAGAAACAATGGACAAGATTAAAACAAAAATAAAAACACATTAAATTTATATGGAAATTGAAAATGAAAAAATCACAGAATTTATTACGATCGAAAATTAATACAATTAGTGACAACCTATCAGCTCGATCTCTCCGCTCTATAAAATTTTTTTAATTTTTCTTCAAAATAAAAATTTTATTAAATTTATAGCACTTAAAACTTTCGGTAAAATCAAATAAAATTCGGGTCATCAACCATGGCGAAGTCATTTTCTATCTTTTTACTGTTTGGCTTGTAATAATAAGAAAACGATTTGAAACGAAAATTGAAACTTGTGGCAAACTTATTGAAGAGGGAAGTTAAATAATTATTGTTTAAAAAATTCCCTATGAAAATACATATTTTTCTACGTAGGTTGCTTATTAGAATGCTAGATAGTCAATTTCATCAAATTTTAACAAATATGGAGCAAAAATAATTAATAGAATGGGCAGTTTGAAATTATGTCATACGTGAGGAGGGAACATTTCACAATTAATTAAACTCTCACCACAAAAAAAAATACAGGTAAACTCAAAAAAAAAAAAAATTTCACGTCATAAAATTATATTTTTCTCACTTAAAAGTTAAAAAATTATGTCACCAAAACCATTTATTAAGGAGGCTTTTGTAATATTGACATAGAGACAACTCAGCCACATAAAATTTAGCAAGTACTCATTTGTCACAAATTTAAAATTTGTCACGAAAAGACCTTATGACAAGTTTTAAATTTATGACAATTTAGTAGCCAGAAAATTATGTAGGTGAGTTTTGGATATAATTCAGTCATAAAAGCCTCCAAACCACAAATGTTTTAAAATCGTTTTAGTAACAAAACTTTTAACTTGAGTGACAAAAATTTATTGTGTGACATTAAAATACTTTTTTTTTGTTTGGTAATAGTGACATTAAAATACTTGCTGTGTGGAAATTCTATATTTTTTATTATACTAAATTATTATTTCTTGTAGTGTCTTAATAAGGAGTCTTATTGAAACTTATGACAAACTTTTAAGTCTTCTATCCGCGTTTGTTACGGTAAATATTTTGAAAGCCTTGCAAGGAAGACACAGTTTGATGCAGCCAAAAAATGCCCCCAAAATATATATATATATATATATATATATATATGTATATGAAGACCTTGCTGTTTAATTAATTAGTAGCTAGATTTCGGAAAATCATAAAAAGATAATGGAAATAAAATTATTAAATTCAAGAAAAACAAGTAGAGCGAAACCCATCCACTCACCTGTCCAAGAATTTGGTTGTAATTCGGCTGTAATTACGGAAGACCACATCGTGCATACTCCCAACCATACTGGGATTACTTTCAGGATTAGGTCCATCCTGTAACATTTAACAACTATGCTGCCTTAGTAATTTTCAGTATATATATATATAAGTATGTATAAGAATGCTAAAGAATGTATAGACAGACATCATGAACGTATCTTCGCATCTCCACCAACTCCAAGTTGTCATCCACATCTAGAATTCCTCTTAGTCCAGTCGAATGCTGCTGTCCAATTGAGCCCATATGTCTAAGCTTGGAATGTTGACTGGCGCTGGCAAGTAAAACACATTGTTGAGACTTATATCTTGTAAAGATACCAGAGAACCAAAATAGTAAAGAAATGCATGTATGCTTCATCTGAAAGATTGACATCACTTAGATGCAAGTTTAAAGATACATTATTTTTTATAAGAAACTTCATTTCATATTTTTTGTGTGAAGTTCATACCATTAGTTACCTTGTTAATATTTTCAACTCTTCTATGTCCTTCTCAGATATCAAACGAACACCACACGGTCCACATGATAAGCCATGTTCATCAGAAGCACCAAGAAATGAAAACTCAAGGGTGCCTAAACTTTTTGGATCTAGCTGTTGTACAAACTCAACGGTGTCTTCACAAGGGCTATACAGTAGACAAAGGTGATCCGACATTCTGCTCTTAAAGACACCCACTTCCATAGTAGTTTCCCAATTTTCACTGCCGCATACTCTTATTTTACAAGAGAAGTTATCTTTTTTGGAGGAGTTAGCACCAAAGCAGAAAACCATAGCGAAACCAATCAACTGGCTATTGCACCAACTTGGATCTAATTTTATACTAATCGACGCCGCTGAAGATGTATTGATGAACCAAGATGGAAGTTCATTATCACTTTGAGGAACAGCAAACTTGAAGTCCTCATCTCCTCTCTCGGAGGGATCCTGTAGCATTTGAGAACCATCAATAATAATATATAGAACACACACACACACACACACACACACACACACACACATATATATATATATATATATATATATATATATATATATATATATATGTGTGTGTGTGTGTGTGTGTGTGTGTGTGTGTGTGTGTATTTTTCTAATCAATGTTAATGAATTTGAATTATATATTTATATGTATATATGTATGTATAGGCGAGAAAGTAGTGAGACCTCAAGGAATCTGCTTAGAGATGCAAGTGCTGTCATTTTTCCGTCCTGCCTCTTTACCAACTCAGTGCAATCCAAACAAAAGACTGATGAACATCGCAAGTGGCACGGCCTCAGGGGATCCAAGAATGAGCCCAATGAAGTACAATAATTGATATTTACCGCTTCTAGGCTAGAAGGAAGAAGCTCTGGCTCCAAACGTTCTATGCGTTCACAATGCTCCAAGCTAAGAGATTTAAGTCTGGATAGTCTACTAATCTCAGGAGGCAGGACTGATAAAGGATTATTGCTGAGATCTAAATACCTTAAAGAAACTAATTTTCCGAAATATCCAGGAAATGCTTCAGGTCCAGTAAGATTGCAATCACTCAGTTCCAACCTTGTTAAAAAAGTAGAAAACGAATCTGGGAGAAAAGACTTGCCAGTTGTGCGATAGCTGATCATATTTTCCCTGACAGCCGATTCTATCATTTCCTCATCAACAGAAGAAACTGATTGAACGTTTTCCATCAAAAAGATGGAAGATGGCAAATGTTCTATACTAGAATCTTTTATATCAAGGTTCCTCAAACTTTTTAATTGCTCCAAGTTGTCTGGAAAATTCTTAAGATTAAAACAACCAACAAGCGTAAGGGTCTGGAGAGAGGCCAGACCATTTATCTCCACCGGCAACTGTTCTAAACTTGTGCAGCCATCCAAGTTGAGTAAAATAAGCTTTTTAAGGTGTCCAATAGAGGGATGGATGTTCAGCAGTTTTACGCAATGTTGAAGAATCAAGGTCTCTAGATTTGGGACCACCGTGAAGTCTTCAAACTTGGTAAAAGATAGCGAAAATGATAGGTCGATGACTTTCAAATTGTATAAAGGCTGTTTATATCACATACAAAAGAGAAGAATCATTGTTTACATCATAACAAATAAAATAAGATATGAATTCTCATAAGCAATGTTCAATGAATTGGCATAAAAAGGTTACCTTGATACCATTGTTCCAAAGTTGTTTAATATTACTATCCCGAAGCTTCAATTGAACAAGTTTACGAGGTTGAAAACTTGATGCTAAATTATTGTAGGGAAATCCTGTCCAATCAAGATACTGTAGGTTGTTAGGAAGCTCTATCTCATCGCAATCATCACACTTTTTTGGGAAACCCACTGAAAGCTTGAGTAGCCTTAACTTCTTCATAGACGACAAGGCTTCAAATCTATGTCCCTTAGTTTCAAAACTATAATTTACGATGGCTTCAACTTCGTTCGTTCCCTAACAATTAAGATACATATAAAATTGCAGCAAAATAAAATAAAACAAAATGGAATAAAATAATGATATAGATAAAAGAGTAAAATTGAATGAAGTAAAATTTGATTTTGATAAACCCTTAATTCAATTTACCAATATTTGTAATTAATAAAAATTTGGTACCATAAGAATACTCAAGTATAAAACATAAGAAATTAATTTACAAAACTCATTACCTTTTGATTCTCTAATATTTGATAAAGATCAACTGTATCCCATATCCTACTTTGTCTTCTTAGTTCATTGCCGGATTCTTCTCGAACAATATATTTGCCCATCTCTTGTACTAGATCATGCATCCATAGTTTACTCCCATGTTGAATGCTCAAGAAAGAACAGTCAATAAGATTATTTATCCTGTATTCTGAAACAAAATAGCAGCTGTCCAGAATTTGTATAACATAATCTTTGTCAAATCCATTGAAGAAGCATGCAATATCTAAGAATATACGTTGATCAGTTTCATTCAGGTTATCAAAACTTGGTATTAAAAAAGCAATCTCCTGATTTGGGGAACTTCTCAGTCTACTCAGTACAATTTTCCATTCACTTCTGTTTTTGCCACCTAAAAGAGAGCCCAATACTGATAGGGGTAATGGAAGATAATTAACATACGTAACAACTTGTTCAGAGAGCTCCTTGTATTGCTCTGGAGGTTCAATGCTTTGAAAGGCATTTAAAGAAAATAGTTGAAGGGCTTCAGCAAGATTTAGAAACTCCACTTCATATATTGCATATCTTCTAAATTTTAGAAAACTAGAGTCTCTGGTTGTCACAATAATTATACTACCTGAGCCGAACCAATTATCTTTCGCAGCTAATGCAGTTAGCTGCTCCTCATTGCTAACATCATCGAGAACAATAAGAACTTTTTTACGGCAAAGCCTACTCCTAATCAAGTTTATTCCAATGTCAACATGTCTTATTTCTGCAAAATCATGTTCTAAAATGTCTGAAAGGAGTTGCTTTTGCAAATCCAAAAGACCATTTGCCTTCTTTTCACAAATTTCTCTGACATTTTGAAGAAAGGAGCTACCACCAAATTTATGAGACATCCTCGTATAATAAGCTTTAGCGAGAGTTGACTTGCCAATACCAACCATACCATAAATTCCAATAAAGCAAACATTATTAGTGTTGAAAGATTGAAGAACATATGAATCTAATTTCTGTAGACGTGAAGTCATTCCAATTAGGCCGTCTATGGCTCTTATTGATGCACCAAGTTCTCGTGATATATTAAGAAATGCTTTATGAAAATCGCTTCATCCCTAAAGAAATTAATTCATAAAACAATTAGTACAGAACTAATAAAGTGAAGTGAAACACAATATTAGTATTTTATATATCACGTGAAAATTTCAAGCTAAATAAAAAGTACTATTTTTATCGTTGCACTCTTTTTTTATTTTTTGTCCTAATACCCCTACAATCTTGCATTAACACTATGTTTGGAAGTAGGGAAAGGAAAAGAAAAAATGTAAAGAAAGGAAAAAAAATGATATTATTTAAAATAATTATTGTTTGGATGATTATCTAATAAAAAGTAAAGGAAAGGAGGCACCTTTTTTTCCTTCCATTTTCTTTCTTTCTGTTTCCTTCCCTTTCTACTCATTTTAATTAATCCAAAGAAGATAATGCTTTCCTTTTCTTCCCATTATCAATCCAAACATAGTGAGTATAATATTGCATGTTTCAAAACTGTTAAAAATTAGAGATGGCAAATAATTTAAGAACTAATGGTATCCATTAATGAAGTTTAGGGACTATAGTGTCCAAAAATTAAGTTTAAGGACTGACCTGTAACTATGAGTACAGTTGAAGAACAAAGGGCTGAACTGAAACTATGAGTATAGCTGAAGAACTAAGGGTGCTAATATAATAATATAATTAAGGACAAGATTTTTCATAAAAAATCAGCAAGCAAAATGCTTGAGACTTTTTATCCATATAAGAACTTTTGTACCTAAATAATATTTAGGTACCACAATTAGTTTCAGTTAAAATACGGCTAAATAAAACTTTTTTTTATTTTTTATTTTAAGAAAATGCAAACTATTGTTTTAAAAAAGTTTTTGCCACCGACTTATTGGCTGCCATCAACACTTTATGGTTAGTAGTTTCAGCCTTGACAATTTTGCATTTTTTGGCCACAAATTTTTTGTAATAACTTGTTATTTCTTTAGTAGTTATTCTATGCAAAATCAATTTCTCATATAAAATAAATAAATAAAAAAATCCGCTTTAGTGCCATATTAAGAAAAAAAAAGAAAAAAAAAACTTATAACCTAATTTTTCTGTTAAAACAATAAGAAATGATTTTCCATTTTTTTTTCTTCTTTTTTTTTTTTAGTGATATCTTTAATTTCCAACAGAATTTAACCGCACGAACCAGACAAAGCCTAAGATAAACTACGTACTCAAAAATATAGAATTAGGATGATTTCTACGTACTTATCACCGTCTAGAGGATGTCCAAATTGATTGGCGACTTTGACAAGTGCATTCCTCCATCTTTCCAATTCTTCATAAGAGCTGCTTGGATTTTTAGCATGTTCCTCCAGCGCTTTCCAAAAACGACTTTCCTTACGCTTCTCTAAATCTGATGAAATCAAGTTCCTTACATGAGACGGATTGACATGGTAGAAAATTGTCCGAATCCTTCCAGAGTCTCCCATGCACTCCACAATCTTGGCAAGTTCTTTCAAACACCAACTCGAAGTTGCATAGTTTTCTGAAAGAACAACCACCGCGTACAGCGAATCTTCTATGGCCTTCATCAACTCTGGGCCTATGTCTTTGCCTTTGGCGAGTGGGTAATCATCCTTGAAGATGCTACATAGTCCAATCTCGCGTAAGGCATGAGAGAGGTGAGCCGTAAAATTACAACGGGTATCCTGACCCCTAAAGCTCAAGAAGACATCGTACTTTTTCGCCTGTGGTGAAGAAGAAGAAGAAGACGGTGATGATGAGGGATTTGTTTCCATTTTGTGTTGTTGGAACTTGGCAGAGGCAAAGGGGAAAAATCAAGATAAAAAAGACGACCTAATTTATCTAAGAGATTGATGGATGCTGTAGCACTGCACTTAAGTATTTTATTTTTATATATTTTCTGAGAAAAGGAAATAAAACAAGTGGCTACCTTTTAAAATTAATTTGAATAAAAAATTCTTCTCAAGAATAAAGTGGCTTTTCTTCTTTTTCTTTTTTTAATTAATTGATTTTTTTCTCACCCACCATAAATATATAATTATATATATATTGATTGCATGAATATTGAATATGAATGTGGGGGGACTCCATTCACAGACAAACTTCACAATTATCAAACAACTCCAGTACATTTGGGGATATAGCCTAGCGGAAAGGAAACCAACCGTTCTATTACACTCATTTATAAGAGTTGTGATTCGAATCTTGAAACGTTATTACTTGGTGTCTTCGAACTTTATTTGAATTACTGGATGGAGGAGAAATTGAAATTTAAGCCAATTTCTTTCACATAGGGTTCTGTAGAGTATTTCTCTACCTAATAAAATTACGATGAGATCCACATCGAGACCATTTTTCATTCATAAATAAAAAAACAACTCCAGCTGTAATGTTTTAAAATCGAGATAGAGAAAAGTAATATGAAACTGTTGTGCATCGGTCACTTCGGTAGCAACTCATCATCGCCTCTAAGTTTTTCTTTTTTTTTTTTTTTTTTTGATAATAATCATCGCCTCTAAGTTCCATGTGCAGTCTAGGAATCTGGCGATGCAGTCTAGGAATCTGGCGATCTGGCAATCTAGAAAACAAGTTCCATGTGCAATATTAGCCTGAACGCTTATTTATTTAACTTTTTTTAAATAAAAGAAAAGTTCGATATGATGTCGTTAATCCATAATTTTATTAATAGTGAATAGAGCTATTTTAATGCCTTAATTTTATAAATTCTACATAAATTTAGAAAAATTGACTTAATCTGAACGCTTATTGGTTATTCATCTGCCAACCTTATCCAAATTTTGTCTAGAAACTCTCAATATAATGGAATTAAAATTGCTGATCTTAGTCCTACACAATTACATAAATATCCCTAAAAGTAAAAAAAATAAATACATAAACCCTGTCATTTGTGTCAGGTTTCTCACAGGGTTACAAGGCCATTACAAAACAAGCATGCTTGATGCATTTATTATATGTGGAAACGTGTAAAGATTGTGGTCCATATTTTTCCTACTCTGTTGTAGGCATATGTGCAAAGACAAATAAGGCAACACATATAGCTTTCATGTTAAGAAAAAAAAAATTTTATGGGAATTTTAATCTAATTCAAAATGCTATATATACGATCGAATTTAAATAATAATGGAATATACATATAATTTAACCAACAGAATAAATTATCATGTGTTATTAAGAAAACTCTCTTAACTTCCAAACAAGAGAATAATATTCAAACATCTTATGAACAATAACATCAGCAAGTTTTCTTTGGAATTAAAATGAACATAATCTACCCAAAAGATTTTCCCATTTTGACAAAGAAAATTACACCTCACATTTTGAGAGAGAGTTTGTGAGGCGTTCTTGTATGCAGGCAATCTTCTTATGTGAAGTTAATCTCTCTGTTTCCTTATTGTTCCTAATGTTCTAGGGAAATTCTTCCTCAGAAAATTTAATTTTTTAAAACATTATGTATATATGTATAATATAATGGAATTAAATTGTTGATCTTACTCCTACACAAGTACTGAAAAAAGTACTTAAATATTCTTGTTTTAATCAAAAGATAGGGGAATGCCTTACACTCAAGCAGTTCAGGCATGTATCTTGAAAATCTGAAAATAGTAAAAGAGGGTCAAAAGTGTGTGGTATCAGATAAATGCACTCCAAAGTTTAAGTTGATGATCAGGTTTTGAATAATAGTAAAAAGTGTAAAGTTATAAAGTCAGAAATTGTGCATACCTAACTAGAGTGCCATTTAGAGTATATATTGAATTAAGTTGCTAACGGATCAACCCATTAAGATATGTTAGTTTAGCGGATTGATAACGAATAAATTTATAAAAATTCATTAAGAATCCGTTAATAAGGGGTAGATTCATAATTTAATAAAAATAAATATAATTTACTATTATAATATATATATATATATAAGTATTAGCATATGTATGTATATATGTTAAAAAAAGGTAGAAACACATATACATATTATATATAACTATTAACATATATATATTATTTATTATTTTCTTTATGTTATTACTTTATTGCTAATTTTTTATTTTTTAAGGCTTTAATGATATTGAAATGAGACATGATGGTGGTGCATAATAATGGTGAAGGAAATGAATGTTAAAATATTATCCTTTTGTTGTAATTTTATAAACATTATGATTTTAATTATAAGTTGCATGAATTTGTAATATTTTGAACATGCATAGATTGAGAATTTGAAACTTGAATAATAAACTGATATGTGTTTGTAATGTAAGGTTTAATTTTTTTTATTTAATTAATTGGTGTATATTTAATTTATTAATTTTATTATAATTTTGTTTTAATTTTATAATTATTTTTTTAGACTATATTTAATTTTTCTATAATTAAACATTTAAAAAAATTATTAAAATCAGCTAATTTATTTTAAAATTAATGACTTAGATAACAAATTATACAATAATTTAACGAATTAGTTCAAATTTATATATTTCAACATAAAATCTTAGCTGCAGCTGAGAGAAAAATCGACCACAATCTTTACACGTTTCCACATATAATAGATGCATCGAGCATACTTGTTTTGTATGTCCTTGTAACCTTGCGAGGCAACCCGACACAAGTGACAGGGTCTATTTATTTATTTTTCATTTTTTCTAGGGATATTTCTGTAATTGTGTAGGACTCAAATCAGCAATTTAATTCCATTATATTGCGGGTTTTCTAAACAAATTTGGATAAGATTGCCAGGTGGAAACTAATGAGCGTTCAGGATGCTTAAATGGTAGGAAAGAGACGTAAATATTTTAAAATTGTAAATTTTAATTTTATTAATTCTATTTATATTTTAATAATAAAGTTAAATCAGATATTTAAATTAAAAATAAAGTGTTATTTAAAATTTTTATTTGGTTATTAAAATTCTAACAGTTTCCTTTTTATTCGATATGTTATAAAATTGAGTACATTTAAAATTTTAACGGGGTTTATTAAAATTCAAATCGTAATTTTTATAAGTGAATGTGAGGGGAAAAGACTAATTATTTTAAATTTTTATAAGATTACAAAATTAAAATAATAATAAGATACTATTTTTTAACAGAATCCTAAATTAATAATTTTTACATTAAAATTTTTTTTTTTTACCAAAAAAAAAACTCCAGTCAGCGCGTTTACCACTCAAGCATCGAGTCTCACCTAGGAATACAAACATCGATCGTTGTACTTCTTGCCACCAACAGCCACTTTAGCTTCAAGAGACGTTTTTTGATGAATTAGCTTCAAGAGACGTTGCAAGACCATTACAAGAAAAAATGACCTTTCGCAACGGACACTGTTTGTTGCAATACAATTTAGCAGTGCACATCCATACACTGCATTTCTCGATGTTCCCAAAAAGTTACCTAAACGAGGTACCTTGTTCAGAACACTATTCTCATCGCCACTCCCACGAGCACTATCATTACAAGCTGCTGTCTGCTCCTCCGTGTCTCAGAAACAATATTATGTTTGTGCCGCTGGCAACGCCACAGACCGGGTATTCTTAATACATATGCATGTGGACAAGTTATATGCATGACTCTTGAAAATATAAAAATAAAAAATTCTTTGGGCCAAGACTTGTATTGTTTATAAAATTTTGACTTGATATACTAGCTAATTAGTACAAGGCAAAAGTTTTTTTTTTTTTGGTTGGTATAAAAGATTCCAAATGGGAACGCAAAATAATAAGTTTGATCAAATTGAAAAATTCAAACGGTTTTAATTTGATTTGCTTCTCTAATATAAAATAAGTATTTCAATCAACTTGCATTTTTGCACATAAACAATCAATAACTAGTCCACTTAAAAAATTATAATGATGATGTAAAGGAACATTATATATATATATATATATATATATAAATTTCAGATGGAGATATTATAGAGCCCACTTACGAAGTTTTTTAATTTAATTTTATTTAGTATTTAATATATTTTTAAATATATAAGAATTATTTTAATATGAAAAATTTTATTCATTTGAAATTTTAACAAGTTAAAATAGTATTTTACACTTTAATTTAATTTTTAATTCATAAGTTGATAAAAACTGTATTAATTTTTATAATTTTTTTTATTTTTGTAATAAATTTAAAACTATATTAAATATTAAATAAAAATTAAAAAATTAAAAATTAAATTAAAAAACTCTATAGGTGAACTCGTAACTTTCTCATCTGCTGAGATTTATAATATTTTTAAAAAACTCCATAGATGCGCTCTGTAATTTCTCCGGAGTTCATAACATTTCTATATATATATATATATATATATATATATATAATTGCACTCTATCATAGGCTTGACGTACATGGAACTCGTTTTCTAGTGGCGATGGTAAGTCACCGATGCACGTCAGTTTCATATAAGACTTTTTCCCTCTCTTGGTCTCCACAACATTAATTTTTTAAAAACATTACAACTGGAGTTGTTTTTTTTTTTTTTGGTAAAAGCTGGAGTTGTTTGACACTTGTGAAGGCTGTCTGGAGTCCCCACATTCGCATTCTATATTCATAAAACCAATATTTATATTTATGGTGGGTGAGAAAACAACAAAACAATACAGCTGCAACTGTAATTTTTTAAAAACATTACAGCTGGAGTTGTTCGATAATTGTGAGGTTTGACTCTGAATGGCGTCCCCAATATTCATAAATCATTATTTATATATATATATTTTAATAAAAAATAAATTTTATATATTTAAAATTTTATTAATAGATATAATTTTTTTACTATTTCAATATTACATATGCGATAGGTAAGGTGAGAAAAGAACAAATTAAACAACCAATTTATCAAAGAAAAATAAAATAAAATTATCTCTGAGGGGCATTTTTTATTCAAATTAATTTTAAAAGTTAGCGACTTGTTTTATTTCCTTTTCAAAAAATACATAAAAATAAAATATCATAACAAATTGCAAAATAGGTAAATAGGTTCATATGTATGATTGGATTAATGAATACATAATTTGCATTATTCCACAAGTGCAGTGCTGCACATCCATCAGACTCTCTGCTTATTGAACTTAACTTTCCCCTTTGTCTCTGCCAAGTTCCAACAACACAAAATGGAAACAAATCCCTCCTCCTCATCATCTTTTTCTTCTTCATCATCACCGGCAAAAAAACACGATGTCTTCTTGAGCTTTAGGGGTGATATCCGCCACGGTTTTATTAGTCACCTCGATTCTGCCTTACGCAAGAGTGGACTATTTAGTATCTTCAAGGATGAAAACAAACTCCCCAAAGGCAAAGACAAACTCAAAAAAGGCAAAGGCATAGAAGAACAATTGATGAAGGCCATCGAAGATTCAAATTTCGCGGTCGTTGTTATTTCAGAAGGGTATGCTGATTCAGATTGGTGTCTGAAAGAAGTTGCCAAGATTGTGGAGTGCATGAGAAACTCTGGACGGATTCGGACAATTTTCTATCATGTTAATATATCTGATGTAAGGGACGTTGTTTCAACTAATACAGAGAGGCGGAGGAATAATAGGTTTTGTATAGCGTTGGACCAACATGAAAAAAATTATGCCGAAGATCCAAGCCGCTTCGAATATTCGAAAAGCTGGGAGAATGCACTTTCCGAAGTCTGCAAGGAATTTCCAGACCATGTAACACGTGTTACGTAAGTACAAAATATTTCTTCTTTAATTAGTCTTCTCCTAATTTTATTTTCCCATTTATATATTTTTGAGTACGTTGATTTTATTTTTTTTGTGAAATTTTTTGACTACTTAATTAGTTTACGTATTTATATTGCGGGTGGGTAACTCTATTTATGATTTGGAATGAATTTATCTTTGGTTTTGTCTGGTTCTTGCGGTAAAGTTGTTGGACCCAGTTAAACATATTATTTAAAAAAAAAGGTTAATTCATTTCTTGTAGTGTTTGAAGAATTGATGTAAAGTGTTTTGTTTTTTCTTTCTAAATAGTATTTTTTAGTGCTTTAAAAGACGAAAGATTTATATTTTTGGTGTAAATAATGTTATTTTATTTTCTCCTAATTTTATTTTCCCATTTTCATAGTTTTGAGTACTTTATTAGTTTATGTATTTATATGCGTGGTGGGTAACTCTATCTAACATTTGAAATGTATTTATCTATGGTTTTTTTGTCTGGTTCATGTGGTAAAGTTTGTTGGAACAAACAAGAGGTAAATCATTTCTTATAGTGTTTGCCTTTGAATAATTTTTAATTAATTTATAGGAGAAAAGTCGGGCTATAGCTCCAAACGATCTTTAGTGGCAAGCCTAATTGCAGTGACAAATTATTTTGGCTATAGAAAGATTTCTTGGAGGGGTATAACGTCAAGTTCAAGTTTAGTACCCATTACTTTTATATTAATTTGTTTGCAAATTAGTAGCTCTTTTATAAAGGTAGACATTTTTTTCACAGAACCTATGATGAACCTTAGAAATCAAGATAACATTTTCATTTCAATTACCAATTTTTATTTGAGTTTTATAGTGTCTATTTTAATATATGTTTAAATTCTAAAGTAACCAATAGTTTATGTACTTGGACAATTTATTTTAATTTTATTTTGTATGAAATTCTCATCTATTAAAATGTAACAGAACATAGGGAAAAATCCTTTCAACACCAATAAGGATTTGCCAAAAATACACTCACCCACCATTAGTTTTGAAATTCATCACAAACTCACTAAACTGTGTTAAATCAGTTTTAAAAAAAAAAAGTTGGTCACTAGACTAACTATTAAAATATCTATTTTTCCCTTCTAAAAAGTAAGTTTAATCAAATGACAACTTAGCTTCATTTTTTTTGACAATACAAAAATGCCCACACATTAATTAATTAAATAAAGATTTAAACTATCACTCACCAACCCGCATAAAATAAATAAATTATTTACCAAAAATTAAGATAGTATTTAATAATAATTATTGTTTTAAAAAACATTTGTTAATAACGTAATATCAATATAGAAAAACACACACACATACATATGATATTATATAAATAATATATATATATATATTTATATATATATACACACGCAAAGACATATTAAAACATTAAAAATAATAATTCTTAATAAAAAGTATTTATGAACTTATGATATATATTTTTCAATTTATTCAAAATTTAATTTTATTATGTCATTTAAACTACAAATTGTCCTCAATAGAAAAAAAAAATATACTCAGTTAATTCGGTTCTATTATCTTTTTCAAATTTATTTACGAATCTATGATAATTATTTTTTAAAAAAATTTACTTATATAAGGTCATCTAACAACAAATTATCCTAAAACTATATATATATATATATATATATATATCATCAGTTAATTCGATTTCATTATCTTTGATATAAATGATATTATATAAATATAAATATAAATATATATATATATATATATATATATATATATAAATACAAGCACAGACATATTAAAACATTAAAAAAATAATTCTTAATAAAAGTTTTTATGAACTTATGATAATTATTTTTTAAAATTTATTCAAAATTTAATTTCATTATGCCATTTAAACAACAAATTCTCCTCAATAGAAATATATATATATATATATATATATATATAAAATATCCTCAGTTGATTCGGTGCTATTATCTTTTTCAAATTTGTTTATGAACACATGATAATTATTTGAAAAAAATAAATTACGTATATAAGTCATCTAAACAACAAATTATCCTAAGCAAATATATATATATATATATATATATATATATACATATATATATATCATCAGTTAATTCGATTTCATTATCTTTGATCTGAACTTCAATTTGTGAAGACTCAGAATTCTTCATCTGATCCACCAAAATGATCGTCTCTACTAAGAGAATCACTACGCACACAACAAATAATCCAGCGAAGTTTAAAAACAAGAAAAAACCAGATATGGGTTTTGCTCTTTCTACCTTCACCAACAAGGGATTTTGCAAAAAAAAAAAAAAAAAGAAATCTATCTCATAATCACACAACACCAAACCAAGATCTCATTAGATTTCTTCAGCAATCCTATATATCCCACCACGAAGATCCGCCTAACCCCAACCGACTTATCTATGGAAGCTGGGGGAAAGACGGAGGGAAGAGAGAGGTGCTCGGGTAGGGCAAAAGGAAGAGGGAGAGAAAAAAAAATATTAAAATTTTCAATTAATAAATATATAAAGAACAATTTAGCATTTGACCATTAAAATTAACAGTGTATATTTAATAAATGGTGAGTTTTTAATGAATTTTAAAACTAATGGTATATAAGTGAATTTATATCAAACCTAATAATGTGTTTTGTTATATTAACCCCAAATCATATTAATTTACAAAATTTCACAACTTAATTTAATAAAAATGATTTCCTAAAAGGCAATTTTAAATTAATTTTGGTGATAAAGAAAAATTTCAAATATTTACAACATATTATCATCAACAAACTTAGAGATATAAATAACTCAACTTTTTTTTTCCAACTAATGTATCATCACACGTGGCAACATGTTATTAGCCTCCATTTAGGTTCACTTTCTTTTTTATTAGATTATATTGATTTGTCAACCACTGAAATATTACCTTGGAAAAATAGAGTTAATAAAGTTTTTAAACTTCGCTCCTAGTATCCCCAGCATTACTGCATCCTCATTTGTCAATTTCCTAGTACGCAAAAGTAATATGATAAAGGTTTTCATTACAAAATAGTAGAATCTGGAAACTTATTTACACAAAATATAATTTTAAACAAAATTTTCCCCGCCAACCAATTGAATATATGGATATTCTAGTGCTTATATAGTTAGTTAATTAAGACATATCAATTTAAAGATGTAGTATTTGTGTTGTAATTAATGTGTTTCACATCACTTAATTAATTTTATATTAATTGTTGTACAAATTTAATTAATTCTTTAAGGGATGAAGCACTCTTCGTTAAGGACTTCGTTGCCGAGGTATCAAGTGAACTTGGGGCTTCAATAAAAACTATAGAGGGCCTATTTGGAATGACTTCACGACTATTGGAATTAGATTTACATGTTCTTCAATCTTTGGATACTAATGATGTTTGCTTTATTGGAATTCACGGCATGGGAGGAATTGGCAAGTCAACCCTCGTCGAAGCTTATTATATGGAGATGTCTCATAAATTTGATGGCAGCAGCTTTCTTCTAAATGTTAAAGAAGTTTGTAATAAAGAGGCTAATGGTCTTGTTGGTTTACAAAAGAAACTTCTCGAGGATATTTTGGGAGAAGATTGTCGAGTAGATAATGTTAGTCATGGAATAACCATGATAAGAAGTAGACTTCGTGCTAAAATGGTTCTTATCATTCTCGATGATGTGAACGATCCGAAGCAACTAGAAGCATTAGCTGATTCACATAGAAAAAAGCAAGGATCGGAAAATGAGTTAGATAAATGGTTTGGTCCAAAGAGTGTAATCATTGTGACTACCAGAAATGCAAATTTGCTTAGAAAAAGATATGAAATACGCGGAGCCCAGCTTTTAGATGGAGATGAAGCTCTTCAACTATTTTCTTGGAAAGCCTTCGAAAAATTTGAACCTCCAATGGAATTAGAGGAGCGGTCCAAAAAAGTGGTAGAATATGCCAGTAATCTTCCATTAGCCCTAAGAGAATTGGGTCGTTGTTTTAGTCTTATAGACAAAGAAGAAAGTGATCAATGGGAAGCTGAATGGCTTGAAGTAAGAACCAGCATGAAAGATGAGATTTTTAAAAAGCTAAAAATAAGCTTTGATGAGCTGGATAATGATTATCGGCCTATATTCTTAGATATTGCATGCTTCTTCAGCGGACTTAACGAAGATAATATTATATCAATTATGAAGGACCGTGGTTTCCCGCCAGAAAGGCTGAGAAGATATCTTACTGACAGGTCTCTCTTGATGACCACTCAACATGATGGAAAACTACAAATGCATTATTTGCTGCAAGAGATGGGGAAGAAAATTGACCGACAAGAATCAGGCAATCTTTTACGAAAACAAAGTAGGATATGGGATGCGAATGATCTCTGTCATATTTTAGGGAATCATGAAGAGGTAATGAGTTTTGTAAATTAATTTTTTGTGTTTTATATTTTGAGTAATCATATTGTACCAAATTTTATCAATTACCAACTGTTGGGAGGGATATATAGATTTTAGTTCGTTATTGAAATTTATATATATACAATATAATAAAGTAAATAGACTTTATACTTTATTTCTCGTGTATTTAAACTAGAATTAACTTGAACATATTTTGATTCATCAATTTTTACTCTCATTTTTTATATCTTAATTTTTAGGGAAAAAGGAAAGTCGAAGCCATAATAACTAATCTAGAAGGATCAAGTATGCAATTTAGATTTGAAGCCTTGTCATGTATGAGTAAACTAAGGCTACTCATGATTAGATATCTTTCTAATCAGTTTCAGTCAAGTTTCCTACCTTGTGAACTTTGGAACAATGGTATCAAGGTAACCTTTTTATGCCAATTCATTGAACATTGCTCATTTTATTTGCTGTGACAAATCTTAATTCTTCTCTTTTGTGTCTCGTATAAACAGCTACCCAATTTGAAAATCATTGACTTATCATTTTCGCGATCTTTTACGAAGCTTGAAGGCTTTAAAGTGGTCCCGAACCTAGAGACCTTGATACTCGAAGGTTGTGAAAATTTGTCGAAAATCGATGACTCCATTAATCATCTTAGTAAGCTAATTCTACTAAACTTGAAATTTTGCACAAGTCTAGTAGATTTGCCGAAGGAGATAAATGGTCTGATCTCTCTCCAGACCCTTAAACTTTCTGGTTGTAGTAATCTTCAGAAATGGCCAGACAACTTGCAGCGATTAGAGAGTTTGAGGGACCTTGAATTAAATGATATTATAGAAGGTTCTGTTATGAAACTCTTGCCACCTTCCATATTTCTTATGGAAAAACTTGAATCAATATCTTGTGATGAGGAAATGATAAAATTAGCTGTCAGGAAAAGTATAATCAGCCATCGCACAACTGGTCAGTGTGTTGTCCCACGTTGGGTTTGTACTTATTCCTTAACAAGGCTGGATCTGAGTGATTGCAATCTTACTGGACCTGAAGCATTTCCTGAATATTTCGGAAAATTAGTTAATTTAAGGCATTTAGATCTCAGCAAAAATCGTTTCTCAGTCCTGCCTGCCGGGATTAATGGACTATCCAACCTTAGAACTCTTAGCTTGGAGCATTGCAAAAACCTAAGATGTTTGGAGGCGGATATTCTTCCATCCAGCCTACAACTGGTATCTGTTAATTATTGTACTTCATTGATCTCATTCTTTGATCCCCTGAAGCCGTGCCACTTGCAATGTTCATCAGTCTTTTGTTTGGATTGCACTATGTTGGTAAAGAGGCAGGGCGGAAATATGACAGCACTTGCATCTCTAAGCAGATTCCTTGAGGTCTCACTACTTTCTCATCTATACATACATATATACATAAATATATATAACTTATATTAATAAATATTTGTGTGTGTTGTATGTATTACTATTGATGGTTCTCAAATGCTACAGGTTCCCCACGAGGAAAGAAATGAGGATTTCAAATTTGTTGTTCCTCAAAGTGACAATGAGCTTCCATTTTGGTTCATCAATACATCTTCGATGGGTTCAATTAGTATCCAATTAGATCCAAATCGGCGCAATAGTGAGTTGATAGGTTTCGCTATGTTTTTCTGCTTTCCTGCTAACTCCTCCACAAAAGAGAAATTCCGTTGTAATATAAAAGTAGGCGGCCGTGAAAATTGGGAAACTGCTATGGAAGTGGGCGACGTTGGGAGCAGAATGCGGGATCACCTTTTTATACTGTATAGCCGTTGTGACGACATCCTTGAGTATATAAAACAGCTCGAACCACCAAGCTGCGACACACTTGAGTTTACATTTCTCCGTGCTTATTATGGACATTGGTCACCATGTGGTCCTTGTGGGGTTCGTTTGGTATATAAGGAGGATATAGATGAGTTACAGGAAATTACCAGTAGATACAACATTGATCAAAACGATGTGCAATCCTCAAATTTGCAAAGGTAAGACACTAGATTGAATATTTTTATTAAAAAAAATGTAAGATATATAATATGAAGATTAATATTCTCATAAAAAATAATGTATTTTGAAAATTGCATCTAAAGTGAGATCTCAATCTTTCAGATGAATCTCACAGGCATTTCGTAAATATTTTGGTATCTTTACAATATATGTCTCAACAATAAATAAACATGTGCATGTGTTACTTGCCAGTATCAGTCAAGTATGGATCTCCGTTCTGGACTGGACTAAGAGGAAGTTTAGATTAGGAGGATGACTTGGAATTCGCAGAGATGCGACGATATGCTGATGAGGTCTCTCTAGAATTCAAATGTTATTGCTTATTTCTACTTATATATGTACTAAAAATTACTAATTGTTAAACGTTACAGGATCGACATAATCCTGGAAGGAATCCCAGTATGAATGGGAATACACACATTGGGGTCTTCCGTAACTACACTGGAACTACAACCAGATTCTTGGACTGGTGAGTGGATGGGTTTCGCTTTGTTTTTGTGCTTTCGTGCTATCATTAACTCGTAGTCAGAAAATTTTTCTTGTGTTATATATTTTTACATGTGTAGTACCATGCATTACTCTGGACAAGTAAATTGTTGTCTTTTTACATATATAGTACCATGCATTAATTCCTTGTGTTATATATGATTACATAATATAATTTCCTTGTGTTATATATGATTACATATTTATTTACTGAAAATTGCTAAGCATTTAACAGGATCAAGCTAACTCCAGTATGGTTGGGAATACGCACTCTGGGGGTCTTTCGCCACAACTGCGGAATTACAACAAAATTCTTGGACAAGTGAGTTGATGGGTTTCGCTTTGTTTGTGTGCTTTCGTGCTCTCTCTTCTTCCTTTTTTTTTTTTTAATAAATTGTACAATGTATTTATCCAGCCTATGGATTTAGCCCATCCAATCCCAATCAAGTCCAATATTTCAGCGCAATTATAAGATTCTAGTCAATCAAATCAAGTTCAACTGCTCAAACTCATCCACTAGTTAATTCTCTCGGTTCTCCCATTTTCCATTAGTTTTTTTTTTTTTTAATCCTGTAGTTAGACCTTTTGTTTTTGGGTAAATTCCTTTAGTTAGATTGGGATCAATAAGAAAAGTGCAAAATACTTATTTACAGTTTACTAATAAAATTTAATCATAAGCATAAATTATTAAGCGTAAATAAATCAATAATTAAGAAAACTTAATTTTAACTCATTTTCATATAAATTGAACTATGTGAATTGCGGTTACTCTGAATTATTACTCATAAATTGAATCATGTTGTATTGTGATAGCTACTGAATTATTACTCATAAATTGAATTTTATGGTATTGTGGTATAGAAAAGTTTGCTAAATTATGTTTGTGTTATGGTTGTTGAATTATTAATGAATTATGATATTTTAGTTTACGAAATACGTGACGATGTGGTTGATGAATTTGATTTTTTTTTTTTTTGATTAATTTGTTAGGGCTAGACTTCAGATTGATGACACTATGAAGATATGGAAAACACTTAAATAGTATTCTATTATATTCGTCCCTTGCTATTTGTGATGTATTTGTTTTATTTTTTTTAATACAATTTACTTTAATGTTTCATATATTTATAATAATTTTTACACATTTTGTTTGTGCAAAAAAATAATATATATATATATATATATATTTTTTTTTTTACAAAATGGACAGAAAAAGTTGCTAAATTATTCTTCAATCTACAGTTGATAAATTTGACTGAAATTTTTAGCTCGCCCTGTTTTCAATTCCTGATTCCCCCACTTATGTTTCTATAATTTCATTATGATTTTACGAAATCTACTAATTAATTAAACAGCAAGGTGTTCTTAATAATTTCATTTTTGAGTATATTTTCGTTGCATCAATTTTTTCCTTGCATGACTTTCAATTTATATCCTAACAAACCAAAAGTGCTTACACCAAATCCTCAACTCTATATATATATTAGTATTTTTTATTTTTCTTTATTATTGATTTTTCTCCTTGTTCTAATGTTCATAATATTATTGAGTTTTAATGTTTATATGCGAAATTTCATATACAGTTTGAAGGATAAAAGAGAGTCCGAGTAATCATAGAGTTATCAGTTTAGACGATGATTGCGATTCAGAACGTTCTTTATACTTTTGGCAAGTGGTCAGGTCTACAGGCTAATGCAGAGAAATCAAACATAATTTTCTCTCCTGGAACGGACTGATCTATGAGGAGGAAGATTAGAACGATTCTTGGATTTAAAGAGATGGGACCCAGAGCTATTTATCTGGGTAATGCTCTTGTTCATACAAGAAAGAGGACAAGGGATTTTGAGGGCATCAAAGAAAGAGTGCAACGAAGGCTGGAAAACTGGCAAGGTCAATTATTGTCAAAGGCCGGTAAGGTAACGTTGGTGAAATTTGTTGTTCAGGCTATGCCTCTTTATTCTATGTCTACGTTTAAGTGGCCTTTAGAGAGTTGTAAGGCTTTGGATTCGCTGGTAAGGCAGTTTTGGTGGGGTATGCATCCATACGAACAAAAATTTCTTGCTCTAAGGGCTTGGATTGATATCTGCAAACCGAAAGAGGCTGGTGGTTTGGGTTTTCGGAAATTTAGTGACATGAACGTAGCTCTTCTAGTGAAATTGGGCTGGAAAATTGCGAGATGAGAGGATAGCTTGTGGGCGAATCTGTTTCGAGCCAAATATCTTCATTCTACTTCTTTCCTAAATTATAGGCCAAAGAAAGGGAATTCGAGGGCTTGGCGTGGGATTATTGAATCGAGGAGGGTTATTAGTAGAAATGCTTGTTTCAAAATTGGAGGAGGCATAATAGATCCGTGGAGGGATCCTTGGATTCCTTGGATTTGCAACTTCATTCCTAGATTGAAGAATCCTTCCATGGATGTTGGGATCTGCAGGGTTGCTGATCTAAGGTCGAGAGATGGGAGTGGTTGGAATAGGGAGTTAATAGAGAATCTATGTGAGCGGGATTCGACAGAGGCAATCTTAAAAGTTGTTTGGCCTGGACAAAACCATAAGGACCAGCTGCTGTGGATGGAGAATTCGTCTGGTAAATTCTCTGTTACAAGTTGCTATAGAGGAATAATCAAGGATAGATTGGGGAATAGTTTTGATCCCATTTGGAGGAGTATTTGGAGTATGAAAATCCATGAGAGACTGAAATCGCACCTGTGGAGGATGATTGCAGGGGTTATTCCCACCAGAGAGGCAGTTACAAGTAAAGTAGGGAGGGGTGACAAGGATTGCCCGGCGTGTGGGGTGGAGATGGAGACGAGTCTCCATACTTTCAAGCAGTGCCATTTAATCCGAGCAATAGCTTTTGGGAGTAGATGGGGAGGTAGAATGGACGAATGGAAGTTTGATTCCATTTACCAGCTAGTATATGGATGTCTTAATCCAGATTCCAGGTCGCTGCAATTGGGTTTCAACAAGGAGGAGTAGCTGACTTACTGGGCAGTATTGTTCTATGTGGTCTGGAAGGCTCGTTGTAAGAGTTTTTTTGAAGATATGGTGAATTTGGTGAAAGCTATAGGATGGTTTGAAGAGTCTGTGGATGAGTTCCTCTTATCTAGCAAATAAGAGGAGCAGGAAACTCCGGGGAGTAGTAAACTGAATGGAACTGTTAACTGGAGTCCTCTTCCAGGGGGTTGGATCAAAATAAATGTCGATGCTGCGCATACTTCTTCTAGGATGGCTGCTGCGATGGTGGTCAGAGACGATAATGGAAAGCTCCTTTTTCTGTCATCTACTATTTTGAATTGTCCTTCTCCTTTTGAAGCAGAACTTGCGGCTCTGAACTGGGCTTCTGGGGTTGCTGAAAGAGGGGGTTGGTCTAAGGTTATTTGGGAAGTCGATGCTGCGGAGGTGGTGCAGGCAATTGAGGAAATTTGTGAGCCTCAATGCTGGTTTGGTTTTCACACTGTGCTGGATATTAGGCATAGATTTTCTTGTTTTGATTGGACTTTACTTTGGCAAAGTAGGAAGTGTAATCTGGTAGCTAATGCCACAGCTAAGATAACTCTAGTTTCTGGTTGTTGTTTTGAGGTTGATGAGTTCTCGGTGGAGAGCCTTCCCTCTTGCCTGTTAGTTTCTTTGTTTGCTGACCAGTTTGCTGGTTGCTTGTAACCCTTCGGGGTTTGTTTTGTGCTCTAATGCAGTTTTTGTTTTACAAAAAAAAAGTTTAGACGATGATTGGGCTCCATATCTGTGGCCGCACTTATTGTAATTTAAAGCCATGCATAAGCCGAGGCCAATTCTCAGAACCAATATTTAATATTATTTGTACTAGAAATATATACATGGGAACAAGTTTAGCATAGAGGAATAACTATATTCCTTTTCTTGACGTCGCTAAGTGATCAATTACGTACTAGTCTTGAACTACGTTCTAGAACCAGGAATTGACACTGCTGAACCATAAGATTATGGACACTGCAAGAATTAAAACATGCACGAAATTATTCTATACAATACAAAATTTTTCTAATACACTTAGTAGATTCCTGTGATTGCACGTGGTCACTTTCATTAATTTTGTGATGGTTTAGCAGTTTTAAAATTATAAAAGGAATACGACGTACGACTTTGACCCTGAAACATGCAACCAGAGCTATATGGGTGGCCTTTTGTTGTTAAAAGGACACGCGTTGCCTTAGGAATACCATCATGCTCATAAGAACCAAAAATAGCTTCCATGGCTTCCCCATTACCATCATCAATTGCATGCGAAGCTTTTTGTTTCCTTTTATAAGTTAAGTAGTTCAAAAGCTTGAACCTTTATATAACTTTCATGCCAGTTATGAAAGAACGAACGACTTCGGTTGTATTAGTTCATGTTTGATATTGGTATTTTATACTGAAGGAAACTGAGTTTGCAGTCTTCCTTGGCTTGGTCTTTAGTTCGACCAAGCCTGGTTGAAAGTCCACCTCTCCTACCTTGTTCGCCCATTGAGGGGGTCTAGTTAATGTGTATCAAAACAATCTAGCCTTGTTAATGTAAATTTTACTTCCTTTTCTCACAAAATTTTTTAAAATGAAATATTTTAACAAGTTCCATGGGCAGCCTGTTAAATTTTTTTCCCCCTTAGAATAATCCATCAATGCAATGGGAAGACCCAGTTAAGGATATTAGGGAACCACTGAGTAGAGCACTGATTTATTACTACCCATTTGCTGGACGGCTAAAGAAAGACCGTGTCGGAAAGCTTGTGGAGCATTGCAATGGCGAAGGAGCGATGTTCATTGAGGCTGATGTGGATGTCACTCTTGATCGACTAGGTCTTCCAATTCAACAACCATTTCCATTTATTGATGGGGTTCTATGTAATGTTCCAGGCTCCGAAGGTATTCTTGGTTGTCCTTTGTTGTTTATTCAGGTGAGTTTTGTTTTTTGGTTTTTTTCTAGTTTCTTGTTATGAACACTGTTGTGCAAGTTGCCTTAAAAGTTATATAAAATGTATATGCTAGCATATATACATACAAAGCTAAACATTCAAATGTTAGATTTGGTGAGCTAAAGTTTGTGGTTGAATGGAATGTATGTTTAGTCACAACTGCCATAAGTGTTGTTTTTTGCCACAAGTACATATGTGCTCATGACATATGTTTATTAATCATAATCTTTTCACCACTTTCTTGATATATATATTGGGACCCATTGTTAAACTCTTCGTTTCATGCATTTAGTTCGTCTCACTGAATTTATCTATAATTAACAATTTGTACTTTTTCATTGACCAAGATCTTTGTATGCATGTAGCTAACTCCTCTAATATGTGTGGTTTCATTTTGGCAATATGTAAGAAATTGTTGTCCCTGCAAAGCCAACAACTCTGAATTGAAGAAGCTCTCGGACATTGATGACCAGGATGGAATGAGGTTACTTTTTCCTTTACTCTGGTTTTACAACAACAATGATACTCTTTCGAAGCATGGGAAAGACCCAGTTAAGGTAATTAGGGGAGCTGTTGTACATTATTCGTGTATTACTCTCCGTTAGCTGGACGACTCATCGAAGACTCTAACAAGAATCTTCTGGTGGATTGCAATGGCCAGGGCGTGTTGTTCATAGAGGCCAATGTTGATGTCACGCTTGAACAGCTCGGCCTCCCAATTCAACCTCCATTTCCATGCCTTGATGAGGTTCTCTATAATGTTCCGGGTTATGATAATATTGGCTGTCCTCTGTTGTTATTTCAGGTGAGTCTTTGTCTACTTTCTTATACTATATATATTAAAATTCAGTGTCATACTCAATGATATAACACGAAGCATAGATTTCCTTAATATTTGCTATATGTTTGTATTTAGGTGACTCGGCTGTTATGTGGAGGTTTCATTTTGCCATTACGATTTAATCACACAATGCTTGTCGGATATGGACTATCTATGTTCATTAACGCATCTGCAGAGATGACACGAGGTGCACAACACCCGTCTATTCTACCTGTGTGGCAGTGGGAGCTTTTAAACGCTCGAAATCCTCCACGAATAACTCATATCCACCGTGAATACTACCAACAAGTCAATTATGATTAGCCAAATTTGGATCCAAATGACGCCGTCCATCGCTTATTTGTTTTAGGTCCCAAGCAGATAATGGCCCTGCGTAAACATCTTCCTCCACACCTTGCTACTTGCTCTAGATTAAGTTATTAACAGCTTGTATAAGGAGATGTCTAACGCCGGCATTGAACATAGACCTAGACGAGGTTGCTCGAGTTTTATGTGTATTCAATGGTTAGGTCTGCCTTTAGAGTGCCGCAGCAATGTAATTGCTTTCTAATCCGTGGTACCAAAGGCTGGAACTTTATGCGAAAGTCCATTGGGATATGGGTGGAGTTAGGTGAGGAAAATCAAGTCTGAAATGACTGCAGACTACATAAGTTGCAGATTTTATGGTAATAAAAGAACGGCTGGGCTATAAATTCAAAGGCAACGTTTTTGTTGCTGATGCAACAAAGTTTGAATATATTAAAACCAATTTTGGGTGGGGGTAGCCGGAATATGCTGGACCTCCCAGTTCATTATATGAATTACAGAAACAAAGGAGACAATAAGGTTTTGGTGCCGGTATGTTGCCCATCTTTGGCCATGGACAAGCTCCAATAAAAGCTCGAGAAAATGATCGAGGGGTCTAATATCCATCAAACAATCCAGTCTGACAAGAATATATCCAAGTTGCAAGGGGATTACATATTAAGAAATGATTGGGAAAGCCAAAGAGATTTAGGTTTAATTGCATTTACTTTTTATGTGCTGTAGTTTGAACTGTAAAATTGCTTAGTGTTTGTCAATTCTCTCTGCTTTGTAGTTTTGGTGTCTAAATGCATTCTAGCATCACATCCACTTAGAATTGCAATAAAATCTCTTAGTATTTGAAAATTTCTAAGTTTACATATTTGTCCGTCATTCTGGAGAGTAAAAACCTAGCCCTTGAAAAGTTTGAGACTGGGAAAGGTTATCCGGTTCATAAAGCATGTTTTTCCTACTCATTAAAAGCAATAACATTTCTTTAGTTCATGACTAACAATTTCAATTCTCATGGTTCCTAATGATGTCTTTCCGTCTTTCATTGATGTCTTTTGCTTATGCTACAGATAGATTTAGGTTAAGAGCTATCTTAGAAAATCTAATATAAGAAACAAGTGCAATAATTTTAGAGATTCTACAATATAGCAAGGCTTTACAAGCAGTCAACAAGAACAAGAAGATTGAACCAAACCAATAGTATCAGCCAGCCTTATTGATAAGTTTTCTTACACTTCTGCACAATCTTATAGGAAATGGAACAATTAAGATATCATGTAAACTAGTACCTCCCCGGTGGACTAGATGGAGAATTTTATACCCTCGTCATCAGTTGAAGTTCCCTTGAAAATAGCAAGCTTTCCTTTATGTTCTAAATGCTTTAAGGCTCGCATTAGAACTGTTCGGTCAATAACATTAAGCTCTGTATTACCAACAAAAAAAAAATACCATTAAGCTCTGAGGAAAAAGACAAGCGTTAAACTGACACTGAGGTTTCAAAATGAGCAAGAATTTAGCATGTAAAACATAATATAAGCAAGCAATAATTATGACAATTTTGCATCCCTAATCATACAGAGTTCAACAGAACTACAAGTATGTGCATAGATCAAGCTTTATTCGTAAGTAGCTCACAAGGAAAATGCAAATATTGCATTGATGCATAAACAAGGGTACCATTTAATAGTGATTGAATTCCTTTTATGGTTCCACATAAGAAAACCAATATGAATATAACCTACATGTCTACGTCAGCTATGAACTAGTGGTCTTTTGAATTTTATTTGGGTCACGGCGGCCAGTGCCCCAGAGATCACAGAAAACAATGCTGCAGAAAAAGAAGATTTGTTCTAGTGTAACTCCATGGGAACAAAAAACAAAAACATGTATAAAATTATAAACCTGAATGTATGAGCATCTACCTCCCCAATTTAGATCATTAAAGCTCCAGAACTAAGTATGAGGTCTTCCACTACAACGTTTTCCTCACAGACGATTTATAGACCTTCACTTTAAATACAATAATAGAAGATTTTGGTCTCGAAGCATCAGTTTTTATAAATCATCTATAATTTCATCTTCTGGAAATACAAACTGAAAAAATTTCAGTGAGGTTGCAGATAGAGCTCCAATTCAATGCACCGTCCCCATTCCCACCAGTACTGTGCTTGATGCAGAGGTCTAGATCTTCACCACAATCAGTTCTTAAACAATCAATAATAAGAAATTCCCAAGAAAAACCACTTTCCCAACCTCCCAACCCACACCCCTTCTATTGGTCTCGAAGCATCAATTTCTATAAATCATCTTTAATTTCATCTTCTGGAAATACATACTGAAAAAATTTCAGTGAGGTTGAAGACAGAACTCCAATTCAATGCACTGTCCCCATTCCCACCAGTGTTGTACTAGATGCAGAGCTCTAGATCTTCACACAATCAGTTCTTAAACAATCAATAATAAGAAATTCCCAAGAAAAGTCACTTTCCCAACCTCCCAACCCACACCCCCCTTGTAAATCCTACCATTACCATATACACAAACCACTCGTAATTACGATACAATTATGAATCGTGTAAAAGTAGGGTATCCTTTGATCAATTGCAGTATACACTTCATAAATTGAAGCAATAAATGCAATTAAAATATACCTGTTCCTCTTGACTCGATCCCTGATCGTATTTCCTCAACTGTCATAACACTGTCTTCCAAGCCATTTTCTTTCACCTAATCACGTACAAAAGAAAATTTATTCAGAAATAAGTAGCTATTATTGTCTAGTATCAACTTACTTTATGAGCCAAATTATTAACTCACAAAGTTTAGAATTATATCAGCCCACTCTTGAATCCGGTGCCAGAGAATTAGACATTTCCTATGTCCTTTATCTAACCATTCTGCACGTCCTGTTGGAGAAGGAATGACATTTTATATGCAAACTACTAAGAGACTGAATATAGATGATATATAAAACTCACTTTATAGACCTGAACAGACCTTCTGAAACTAGAGCGGAGATAAATGCTTCCCTTGCTTCATGACTCAGAGATCCTGAACTATCACAAGAAGGCATAAGGAACGGAAACAATTAGGCAAAATATATTTTTTTTGGTGGGGATGGTAAAAAGAATAGCTCAGTTTGCTGGTGCCTTAAACAATAAAATACAATTTCCAGGTTGAAATGAAAGGGTGACCAACAAAATAACCTGGAGGTGTAAAATAGAGGAAACTTATACCAATTAATATTCCTAGGTTACACAGAGAGCCTTTCTAAGTGCTTAAAATAACAAAAGAATTCACCAACTTAAGGAAAAATATGCTATCTTGACCACAATATTACTAGTTGAAAGACTGTTCATTAACAAATCAAATTTGCTAATTCCCAAAACAATGCCTCTTGATATTTCATTTGATGAAAATTTTAGTATCCAAGCACAAGGGCAACCTACTTCCATTCAATTTCTCATGAGAAAATCTGCAAACAAGTTTCAGAACACTCCCCATTTTCACAAAGAAATGTATGATATCAAATGGATGAAGCTGATAAAGCAAATTTCTTCAATAAAACTTGTAAAATTTCCATTAAACCATTGAATAATCAAATATCCCCCTTACAATAATTCTAGGTCTTCTCACATCTTACATCGTAATCCAAGTTCTTATAACCATCAATTTGTTAAACTGAGAGACCCCTTGTTGCACATTAAATTTTAGTAAGTTAGTAACGGAAGTGTTGATGCACTTATTCATAAATAATTTGTACGCAGGCAGATATAGATAATTTTATTTTTTTTTTGGTAATAAGGCAGATATAGATAGTTAGACAGCTAGAATAGAGAAGACAGACCCTAACTACAAAGATGCCCATAAAGGAAAAGACAACAATTCTTGCAAGTTGCAATTAAAACACATAGATATTGTTCTGACAATTGCCAAATAAAAAAGTAATTACATAAATAACAACAGTTGCAACAGCAACAACAACAATAAACACTATTTTCCTAATTTCAAAAAGCAAAGCACTTTCTTCCTATGCTTATTCAGCTCATTTGCAATGTACATATGCATGAACAAAAGTATTTAGCAAACATGTTAGTTTTCAGTCAAAATTCAACACTATAATTAGAACCAAACAAGAAAACTGCACTTACTTTCAATCACAGGATTTGAAAATAGAGGAAATTCTTCTTCCAACCCAACAATAAATATTTTTTGGGTCCTGCAGTAATCAAGAATAAGTTCTTTCCAAAGTTGTACTTGCTTCTCACGGGTGTCCCTTACTGGCTGCAAACTGAAAAACATAGACTGAGAATCTACCAAAATGAATCAGAAAAAAACAGACTGAGAATCTACAAAATGAATCAGAAAAACATAGACTGAGAATCTACAAAATGAATCACAACCACAAAATAGAAAAACCCAAAACATGCTGAAACGAAATGAAAACTAACAGCCATTGTCTCCATTGATAGTTCTGTAAATTCCTTTTGAAAATTTAAATATGCATATTGATAAACCTTAAAAGGGGAATACATTGAAATTGAGAATGAAAAATCTCAGAACCACCTATACTAAAATAAAAAATATATAAAATATAAAATAAAATTATAGCAAGCATGAAAAAGCCAAATAAAGTGAAAAGAAAGTAGGAGATTACGTGAAGTATGGTGGGTAATTGAAGAAGTGGGGCAGCTTAAAATCACCCAATCTCTGCATCTCTAAGTCCTCCCCTGAAAGCAGAAACAAAAAATTTGGCGTCAAAAAACAAAATGATAACAGATGTCAAAACCCACCTTGTTATATCAAAAAACAAATACAAAAATCAGATGCACGAAGTTAAAAATACTCATTAGCAGTCGAGCAATTTAGAAAGAAAACTTGTTTCAAGGCTCAAAATGGAATACTTTAATAAAAATTCGAAAGAAAATGCATCTGATTAAAATTGAACAAATAGCGACGTCAAATTCGAAACTTTGTAAAGAAATCGGCACCTGCTGCGCTGTTTATGAAGCTGAAAATGGGACCCTAAAATCTGCACCAGAAGCAGCTTCAAAGCGTCTGTCTTTTACCGAAAGATTTCTCTTTGAAGCTGCTCTAAGAACAGGGTTTTATCTCTGCTATCCTCTAATTCAATGTTTGGGTGAATAGAGTACCAAAAGAAAATGTTTGGATGAATAACAGTGAATTATTTGACATTTTTTTCTTACTTTTTTAGAAATTATTTTGGTTACGAGTGTTTTTTTTTTTTTTTTTTCCTTATGTAATAGTCAAATTTTAACATGAAAATCTAATATTTATTTTTATATCTATAATCAATTAATAAAACCGTAATCAACATATTTTGTATTCTAATGAATTTAATTTACAATAAAATTTGAAATAAACTGCATAAAAAGGTTTAATATTAAGAAAACTAAAATTAAAAGGTTTTCTCTAATTTCTGAAAGTATCAAAAAATCTGGAAAAAAAATTGTACATTAGAGGAATTATCATTGTAATTTTTCCTAAATTAATATTTGGAAAAAAAAAAGTCATATATATTAAATAACTTGAATGGTAAGATTTTTTATACAACTTTATGTTTCTGAAAAGGAAAATAATTAAATAAGTCAAAATAAACGTTAATTTCTTTTTTCTTTTTTGTTGGTTTTTTTATGCCGTAATTTGTAATATTTTATTTTTAATGTTTCTAATTTTTGGTCGAAATTTTTATTTTTAATTTTTGGTATTGACCTTGTTTGACGAATGTCAATAAATTTGTTCTTTTTAATTCTTTATTATTTAAATAATAATTATAGAAAAAAAAAAAAAAGTGCAGAGGTCATTTTATTATTTAAAATGATCGAAGCATTTTAAAATTATGTAACGTCAATTCTGGACAATTGTCGACGTTCGGAACCAACACTTGGGATAAGAAATCTTACTCGCATGTCTCTCTTGAGCACTCAAAATGATAGAAAACTATGGATACATTATTTACTGCAAGAGATGGGGAAGCAAATTGTTCGAAATCAATCCGGCAATAATGTAGCAAAACAAAGAAGGATATGGAATGTGGATGATCTCAATCATATTTTAGAGATTGAAGAGGTAATAAGTTTCCTAAATTAATTTCTTACGTTTTTTATTTGAGTATTCATATGGTACAAAAGTTTAATTAATTACCAACTGTTGGGAGGGATGACATAGATTTTAATTCATTATTGAAATTTATATATACAATATAATAAAGCAGATAAATTTCATACTTTATTTCGTGTATTTATATACTAGAATTTAACTTGTACATGTTTTGATTCACCTATTTTTACACGATTTTTTTAATATCTTAATTTTTAGGGAAAGAGTGAAGTTGATGCCATCGTAACTAATCTAGATGGATCAACTACAGAATTCAAAATTGAAGCCTTGTCGAAGATGCAGAAACTAAAGCTACTTATGATTGAATATCTCTCTAATGAGTTTCCACCAAGTTTCCAACCTCGTAAACTTGTTCATTTGAAGCTTTGGAATAGTAATATTGAACAACTTTGGAACAATGGTATCAAGGTAACCCTTTTATGCCAATTCAATGAACATTGCTTATTTTATTCGCTGTGAAAAACTTAATTCTTCTCTTTTGTGTCTGATATAAACAGCTATACCATTTGAAAGTCATTGACCTATCATTTTCGCGATCTTTTACCAAGCTTGAAGACTTTACCATAGTCCCAAATCTAGAGGCTTTGATTCTCAATGGTTGTACTAAACTGTCGGAAATTCATCCCTCCATTGAACACCTTAAAAGGCTTATTCTATTAGAGTTGGAAGATTGCACAAGTTTAGACAACTTGCCGGAGAAGATTAATGGTCTGACCTCTCTCCAGACCCTTAAACTTTCTGGTTGTTGTAACCTTGAGAGATTGCCATACAACTTGGACCATTTAAAGAGCTTGAGGAACCTTGAAATAAAAGGTTCTGGCATAAAACAGTTACCATCTTCCATCTTTCTTATGGAAAAACTTGAAACAGTATCTTGTGATGAGAAAATGATACAATCAGCTACCAGGGAAAATATAATCAGCTATCGAACAACCGGCAAGTGTTTTTTCCCGCGTAGTTTTTGTAATTATTTAGTAATGTTGGATCTGATTGATTGCAAACTTACCGGACCTGAAGCATTTCCTGAATATTTCAGCAAATTAGTTGGTTTAGAATATCTGTATCTTAGCAAAAATCTTTTCTCTGTCCTGCCTCCCGGGATTAGTGGACTATACAAGCTTGGATGTCTTAAGTTGGAGCATTGTGAAAGCCTAAGGTACGTGGAGCCAGAGCTTCTTCCACCCAGCCTAAAAATGGTATATGTTAATTACTGTACTTCATTGGGATCATTCTTGGATCCACTAAGGCCTTGCCACTTACGATGCTCATCAGTCTTTTGTTTGGATTGCACTGAGTTGGTAAGGGGGCAGGACGGAAAAATGACAGCACTTGCATCTCTAACAAGATTCCTTGAGGTAAACTACTTTCTCATTTATACACAGAAACATATAAATACATAATTTATATGATATTGCAGATCGTTTAGCTTTTGAATTGTTAGCTGCCGTTGTCTAATCCTTTCATCTTTGAAAGGCTTTTGTGTATGCTGCCACTTGTTTGTGCGGCTTCTTAATACAATGATATTTTCTTACCAAAAAAAAAATAGAAACATACAAATACATAATTTAAATTGATCAATATATTATAATTAAGAATATATATATATATATATATTTATTTATTTGTTTGTATGTCATAATTACTTTTGATTGTTCTCAAATGCAACAGGATCACTTCATCAGATTCTATCAGGACTTTAAAATTGTTGTTCCTCATCAAAGTGATGATGAACTTCCATCTTGGTTCATCAATCATTCTAAGACGGCGTCAATCAGTATAAAATTAGATCCAAATTGGCACTACAGTGAGTTGATAGGTTTTGCTATGGTTTTCTGCTTTGGTCCAAATTCCTCCACAAAAGATGAGTTCTCTTGTAATATAAGAGTACGCGGCAATAAAAATTGGGAAACTAGTATGGAAGTGGGTGTCATTGGGAGCAGAATGTCGGGTCACCTTTTTCTACTGTACAGCTCAAACCACAAAGCTGCGACACCCTTGAGTTTTCATTTTACTGTAGTTATCATACAGATTGCTCATCATGTGGACCGTGGGGTGTTCGTTTGGTATATGAAGAAGACATAGGAAAGTTAAAGGAAATTACCAGTCGATACATCAATGATCAAAAGGATGCGCAATCCTCACATGCACAGAGGTAAGGCATTAATAACAGGAATATTTTTATTACCAAAAAAAAAGTAAATATTAGTATGAATTTCATAAATAAAATATGAGGATGAAATTCTCATTAAAAATAATGGGTCTTTAAAAGTCTTTCAGATGAAGCATACATGCATTTCCTAAATATTTTGGTTGGCTAAAAGTATCTTGACAAGAAATATCTCAACAATGTGTATTGCTTGCCATGGTCAGTCAACCGCTTTCGGCTGGACTAGGAGTAGTTCTAGAGGACAACTTGAAGTCGTAGGGATGCAACGATACGCTGGTGAGATCTCTTTAGATTTCAAATAAACATGCTTATTTCTATATATATATATTTAATGAAAATTACAAAGCATCATGTAGTTGTTAAATGTTACAGGATCAACCTAATTCTAAAAGTAATGCCAGTTTGGTTGGCAGTACACACTTTAGGGTCGTCCGAAACTACAGCAGGATTACAACTAAACTCTTGGACAAGTGAGTGGATTGGTTTTGCTTTGTTTATGATCTTTCAGTTGGGATGATTACACATTACTCTAGACAACAAAATTGTTCTGTTTTTACACTAGTGTTTCTTTAATTTAGTATTCTAATTAATTAAACAGCAAGGTCTTCTTCATGGTTTTCTTTTATTTTTTTCGTATATATTTTAGCCACATCAAATTATGTCTTCCTTGCATGGCTTTCAACGTATCCTAACAAACCATAAATACTCATACCAAAACCTCAACTCTATACAAGTTCATATATATATATATATATATATATATATATAGTGGGCAACGTTGCTCACTATCATGTGCGCTAAAAAAGAAAAAATAATGTGCACTATTTCATTAAATGTGAGGGCTTATAACCACCCCTCGGCCAAACTATCAAATGTATTATTCGGTCAAACTACCAAATGCACCCAATAAAAGCTTTTACACAATCTTCCCTGCGTGATTTTCTTCCAAAACCAAAATTATATTGTATTGTACCGGAATTGGACAGCAAGGTTAGAACCGAATTATTTTATTTTCGATCTAATTAATGATTTATTTCTTTCACGATTTAATCCCACAATGTTTGACGGATATGGACTATCTATGTTCATTAACGCATTGGCAGAGATGGCACAGGGTGCACAGCACCTGTCTATTCTACCTGTGTGGCAGCAGGAGCTTTTAACTGCTCGAAATCCCCACGAATAACTCATATCCACCGTGAATACTACCAAGAAGTAATGATGATCAGCCAAATTTGGATCCAAAAGACACCGTCCATGGCTTATTTGTTTCTGGTCCCAAGCAGATAATGTGTAAACATCTTCCTCCACACCTTGGTGCTTGCTCTATATTCGACAGCTTGTACATGAAGATGTCTAACGCTTGCATTGAACATAGACCTAGAAGAGGTTGTTCGAGTTTCATGTGTATTCAATGGACGGTTCAAGGACACCAATGGTTTATTAGGTCTGCCTTTAGAGTACTACAGTCCCATCTGCGGTATCAAAGGCTGGAACTTTGTGCCCAAGTACATTGGGATAATCGGTGGAGCTAGTGAGGAAACTGTAACTCTGAAATCAATGCAGACTGTATAATCTAAGTTGCAGATTTCACGGTAATAAAAGGACGGCCCGGCTATAAATTCAAAGGCAATGGTTTTGTTGCTGATGCAACAAAGTTTGGATATGATAAAACCAATTTCGGGTACGGGTACCCGTAATATGCTGGACCTCCCAGTTCATACCTAGAGAGTTGCTATTATATGAATTACAGAAACAGAGGAGAAAAGAAGATTTTGGTGCCAGTATGTTTGCCATCTTTGACCATGGACAGGTTTCAACAAGAGCTTGAGAAAATTATCGAGGGGTCTAATATTCATCAAACAATCCAGTCTGACAAGAATATATCCAAGTTGTAAGGGAATTGCACATCAAGAAATGATTGGGAAAGCCAAAAGAGATTTAGGTTTAAATTCATTTACATTTTATGTGCTGTAATTTGAACTGTAAATGGCTTTGCTTAGTGTTTGTCAACTTTCCCCGCTATATAGTTTTGGCGTCTCATGCATTCTAGCATCACACATTCTCTTAGCATTTCCATAAAATCATACCTAGTATTTGAAAATTTCTAAGTTTACAAATTTGTCTGCCATTTTGGAGAGTAAAGAAAACCTAACCCTTGAAAAGTTTGAGACTGGGAAAGGTTATCCCGATTCATAAAGCATGTTTTTTATCTTCTAAATATTACTTCTTCTAAAGCATGTTTTTTTATCTTCTAAATATTACTTCTTTTCCTACTAATTAAAAGCAATCAATGAGTTTTTTTCGGTTTTAGATAGTTCATGACTAAACAATTTCAATTCTCATGGTTACTAATGATGTCTTTCCGTCTCTCATTGATGTCTTTTGCTTATGCTAGAGATAGACTTAGGTTAGAGCTATGCTAGAAAATCTAATATAAGGCACAAGTGCAATAACTTTCGAAATTCTACAACACAGCAAGGCTTTACTAGCAGTTAACAAGAATAACAAGATTGAACCCAACCAATAGTATCAGCCAGCCTTGTTGAAAAGTTTTCTTACACTTCTGTACATGAATGAAGCACAATCTTATAGGAAATGGAACAATTAAGATATCACGCAAACTAGTACCTCCCAGGTGGACTAGATGGAGAATTTTATACCCTCGTCATCAGTTGAAGTTCCCTTGAAAATAGCAAGCTTTCCTTTATGTTCTAAATGCTTTAAGGCTCGCATTAGAACTGTTCGGTCAATACCATAAAGATCTGAGGAGAAAGACGAACGTTAAACTGACAATGAGGTTTCAAAATGAGCAAGAATTTAGCATGCAAAATGGAATATAAGTAAGCAATAATTATGAAGATTCTGCATCCCTAATCATGCAGACTTCAACGGAACTACAAGCATGTGCATAGATCAAGCTTTATTCTTAAGTAGTTCACAAGGAAAATGCAATTATTGCATTGATGCATAAACAAAAGTACCATTTAATAGTGATTGAATTCCTTCTATGGAAACCAATATGAATATGACCTACATGTCTACTTCAGCTATGAACTAGAGGTCTTTTGAATTTTATTTGGATCACGGCAGCCAGTGCCCCATAGATCACAGGAAGCAATGCTGCAGAAAAAGAGGATTTGTTCTAGTGCAACTCCATGGGAACAAAAAACAAAAACGTGTATGAAATTATAAACCTGAATGTATGTGCATCTACCTCCCCAAGTTAGATTTAAAGCTCCAGAACTAAGTATGAGGTCTTCCACTACAAGGTTTTCCTCACTCAACTTATCGACCTTCACTTTAAATACAATAATAGAAGATTTTGGTCTCGAAGCATTAGTTTTTTAATCCTATAAATCATCTTTAATTTCATCTTCTGGACATACATACTGAAAAAATTTCAGTGAGGTTGAAGATAGAGCTCAAACTCAATGCACAGTCCCCATTCCCCCTACTTTTGTATTTGATGCAGAGGTCTAGATCTTCACCACAATCAGTTCTTAAACAATCAATAATAAGAAATTCCCAAGAAAACCACTTTCCCGCTCAAACTCAATGCACAGTCCCCATTCCCCCTACTTTTGTATTTGATGCAGAGGTCTAGATCTTCACCACAATCAGTTCTTAAACAATCAATAATAAGAAATTCCCAAGAAAACCACTTTCCCAACCCACACCCCCCCATGTAAATCTTACCATTACCATATACACAAACCACTAGTAATTACATTACAATTATGAATCATGTAAAAGCAAGGTATCCTTTGATCAATTGTAGTATACACTTCATGCATTTAAGCAATAAATGCAATTAAAATCTACCTGTTCCTCTTGACTCGATCCCTGATCGTATTTCCTCAACTGTCATAACACTATCCTCCAAGCCATTTTCTTTCACCTAATCACATGCACAAGAAAATTTATTCAGAAATAAGTAGTTATTATTGTCTAGTATAAACTTATTTTATGAGCCAAATTATTAACTCACAAAGTTTAGAATTATATCAGCCCACTCTTGAATCCGTGCCAGAGAATAAGACATTTCCTATGTCCTTTATCTAACCATTCTGCACGTCCTGTTGCAGAAAGAATGAAATTTTATATGCAAACTGCTAAGAGACTGGATATAAAAGATATATAAAATTCACTCTGAAGACTGGAACAGACCTTCTGAAACTAGGGCTGAGATGAATGCTTCCCTTGCTTCATGACTCAGAGATCCTGAAATATCACAAGCAGGCATAAGGAATGGAAACAATAAGGCAAAACATACAGCAGATGGAAACTCAATCATATGATTTGATCAAGAAATGATAATCCAATTTTCGTTTTTCCTTTTTCCTTTTGTGTGGTGCGGGTGGTAAAAGAATAGCTCCATTTGCTGGTGCATTAAAGAATAAAATACAATTTCCAGGTTGAAATGAGAGAATGACCAAAGAAATACCTCAGAGGTGTAAAATAAAGGAAACACATACCAATTAATATTCCTATGTTACCCAGAGAGCCTTTCTAAGTGCTTAAAAGAACAAAAGAATTACCAGCTTAAGGAAAAATATGCAATCTTGACCACAATATTACTAGTTGAAAGACTGTTCATTAACAAATCAATATTTTGCCAATTTCTGAAACAGTGGTTCCCATAAGAATTCATTAGCCTAAGGAAAAATATGCAATCTTCACCACAGTATTACTACTTGAAACTGTTTATTAACAAATCAAATTTTGCCAATTCCAAAAAAGTGCTTCCCAAAAGAAATAATCCGCCTAAGGAAAAAAATGCAATCTTTATCACAATAGAATTAATTGAAAGATCAGTTATTAACAAATCAAATTAAAATTTCCCAAAACAATGCTTCTTGATATTTCATTTGATGAAGGTTTCAGTCTCCAAGCACAACTGCAACCTACTTCCGTTCAATTTCTAATGAGAAAATCTGCAACCAAGTTTCAGAACACTCTCCATTTTCACAAAGAAATGTATGTTATCAAATGGATGAAGCTGCTAAAGCAAATTTCTTCAATAAAACTTGTAAGAATTTCCATTAAACCATTGAATAATCAAATATCCACCCTTATAATAATTCTAGGTCTTCTCACATCTTACATTGTGATCCAAGTTCTTAAAACCATCAATTTGTTAAACTAAGAGACCCCTTGTTGCATATTAAATTTTAGTAAGTTAGTAATGAGAGTGTCAATGCACTTATTGATAAACCATTTGTCAGCAGGCAGATATAGATAGTTAGACAGCTAGAATAGAGAAGATAGACCCCAACTAGAAAGATGCCACAACGATTCTTGCAATTAAAACACATAAATATTGTTCTGACAATTGCCAAATAAAAAGTAATTACATAAATAACAACAGTAGAACAGCAACAACAACAATAAACACTATTTTCCTAATGTCAAAAGAAAAAGCACTTTCTTCCTAAACTTATTCAGCTCATTTGCAAAGTATATATAAATGAACAAAAGTATTTATCAAATATGTTAGTTTTCAGTCAAAATTTAACACTATAATTAGAACCAAACAAGAAACTGCACTTACTTTCAATAACAGGATTTGAAAATAGAGGAAATTCTTCTTCCAGCCCAACAATAAATATTTTTGGGTCCTGCAGTAATCAAGAATGAGTTCTTTCCATAGTTGTACTTGCTTCTCACGGGTGTCCCTTACTGGCTGCAAACTGAAAAACACAGACTGAGAATCTACCAAAATGAATCAGAAAAACACAGACTGAGAGAATCCACAAAATGAATCACAACTATAAAATAAAAACCCAAAACATGCTGAAACGAAATGAAAACTAACAGGCATTGTCTCCATTGATAGTTCTGTAAATTCTTTTTGAAAATTTAAATATACATTTTGATAAGCCTTAAAAGGGCAGTACATTGAAATTGAGAATGAAAAAACTCAGAACCACCTATACCAAAAAAAATTAATAATAAAAAAATATTATGGCAAGCATGAAAAAGCCAAATAAAGTGGAAAGAAAGTAGGAGACTACGTGAAGTATGGTGGGTAATTGAAGAAGTGGGGTAGCTTAAAATCACCCAATCTCTGCATCTCTAAGTCCTCCTCTGAAAGCAGAAACAAAAATTTGGCGTCAAAACCAAATGAAAAAGATGTCAAAACCCACCTTGTTATATCAAAAACAAAAATCAGATGCACGAAGTTAAAAATTCTCATTAGCAGTCGAGAAATTTAGAAAGAAACTTGTTTCAAGCCTCAAAGTGGAACAACTTCATAAAAATTCGAAAGTAAATGAATCTGATTAAAATTGAACAAATAGCGACGTCAAATTCGAAACTTTGTATAGAAATCCGCACCTGCTACGCTGTTTATGAAGCTGAAAATGGGACCCTAAAATATGCACCAGAAGCAGATTCAACGACCCTCAAGCATCTGTCTTTCACCGAAAGATTTCTTCTGAAGCTGCTCTGAGAACTGGGTTTCTTCTCTGCTATCCTCTTCTCTTTTTTTTGGTAATTTCTTCTCTGCTATCCTCTAATTCAATGTTTGGTTGAATGACAGTGAATATTTAACAATTTTTAAACTTTTTAGATTTTTTTTTTGGTAAAATAGCAAGGCCATTACAAACTAAAGCCCCCATCAGCTTATCTAGAAATTATTTTCGTTACAGTGTATATTTGTTTTAATCTAATAGTCAAATTTTAACATGAAAATCTAATATTTATTTTTATATCTATAATTAATTAATAAAATTGTAATCAACATTTTTGTATTCTAATGAATTTAATTCACAATAAAATTTGAAATAAACTGTATAAAAAGGTTTAATAGTAAGAAAACTAAAATTAAAAGGGTTTCTCTAATTTCTGAAAGCACCAAAAATCTGGAAAAAAATTGTACATTAGAGGAATTATCGTTGTAATTTTTCCTAAATTAATATTTGTAAAACAAAATGTCATATATATTAAATAACTTGAATGCTAAGATTTTTTATACAACTTTTTTGTTTCTGAAAAGGAAAATAATTAAATAAGTCAAAATAAACGTTAATTTCTTTTGTATGGTTTTTTTTATCCCGTAATTTGTAATATTTTATTTTTAATGTTTTTCTTTTTTGGTCGAAATTTTTATTTTTAATATTTGGTGTTGACATTGTTTGACAAATGTCAATAAATTTGTTCTTTTTAATTATTTATTATTTAAATAATAATTATAGAAAAAAAAATGGAGGGGTCATTTTATTATTTAAAATGGTCGAAGCATTGAAGTCCAAAAATGGAGGATGAAAACTTGAAAAACTCCGACAGTCAAAACCAGACAACCGAGTCTTTTTTTTTTTTTTTTTGGTGAATAACCAGACAACCGAGTCAGTAACACAAATATACTACCAAAAAAAAAGAGTCAGTAACACGAATAGAGTCTTCATTGTGTGGGCTGATCTTAATTGGGCGAGTTTTGGGTGCATTGAGGTCCCTCACAACCAAACTCCATTGTGATTTTGCAGAGAGAGAGAGAGAGAGAGAAAGCAATGGCCGTGTAAGTGATCTCAACAGCATCTTCGATTCAATTCCTGTTCATCAAGATTTTGGAATTCTATAAGTTGGGTGATTTTTTTTTGTTTTTGACTAATTTTGTGGAAAAAAATTTTGGACTATGTTGGGGTCACAGGGTTGCTTCAGCTCCAGGGAAGGTTTTGATGACCGGAGGCTATCTGATTTTGGAGAGGCCGAATGCAGGGCTTGTACTCAGCACGAATGCTCGCTTCTACGCCATCGTTAAACCTCTTTACGGCGACCTCAAGCCTGATAGCTGGGCCTGGGTCGGTGAATTTTACTGCTTTTTCTGTGGATTTGTTTTTCTCCTTGTGTGTTTTAATTAGTTGAGTGTAATTGGTGAATCATCTACTTTATACTGTGTACATATACAACCTTGAAGACTGACTTTTTGCTACATGGTGAACTTTTTATAATAGGGTTCTTAACTTGGTAGCCAACCCATGGACTATTTGACCTTCAATTGGGTTGGTTTAGTTTGGTATGTGCGCCTTGAGCTAACAATGAAAATATATAGCTATTGGTAGTTAGATTTGACTAAGTATAGGCTAACTTGACTGAAATTGGATAAAATCTGCTGAAGGAAGGGGAGGCATGTTTTGTTAGATTTGTATGATAATTGAAAGACTTTTTGACTGTCTTAATGATGATATATTATGTTCAAGAACCCATATTTCTCTGTTTTCTTTTCGAGGAAGGAAACTAAGAACAACCGTATGTTTTTCCGATATTCTGCATCTGTGTAATTTTTGGTTCATGCTAGATACTTAAAGACCACCCATATCTGGTTTGTCTGCCATGGTGGCTTGTTTGATTCAGAGATTTTGCTTCTGTTATATTGAATTTCTTGACCTTTGTTTGTGTTTCATCTTTCAGTCGTGGACAGATGTGAAATTAACATCTCCTCAACTCTCCAGAGAAAGCATGTATAAACTGTCCCTGAAAAATTTATTGCTTCAGTGTGTCTCTTCAAGGCAAGTTAAATAGCTCTGCAATTATATAGAAATCTCCATCATGTTCAATGATGCTAACTTGAATGACGTTTTCTACTTTGTAAATAATTGCCTATGATAAATGATATGTTTAGTTAAGTGTGTCATTACTGTATCATTTACTGATATTGATTTCAAATTTCAGTGACTCAAGAAACCCTTTTGTGGAACAAGTAGTGCAATACTCTGTAGCAGCTGCACATGCATCACTCGATGAGAGCAAGAAGGAATCATTACAGAAACTACTATTGCTGGGTATTCATCATGTGCTTCTCGTTCTTTTTCAATAGGAAAGGAAATTTTGAACTTCAAAAATCTAATGTTTCATCAGAAGGCAGGTCTTGATATCACCATTTTAGGCAGCAATGACTTTTATTCATATCGGAATCAGGTATTAACCCTCTCATGGTTTACATTTATTATATTTCTAGCCCTTGTAGTTCAGTTTTGATACATGCATTTAAACAAAGTTTGCTGTTATAGCATTTTACATTCTTTTTGTTCCTTTGAATTCTATCTGCTATCTTGGTTTGTCTGGCTTGAAATCAATTTTCTTGAAATTCAACAAAAAAAACCCACCTTTTCATAATTAACATAATAATAAAGTGCTAACACTAACATTTGTCAACTTTAAAGAATATGCCCTTCAAGGAATTGTTACAAAAATTTTTACAGTTATTATTCAATTAATCTCATTACTAATTCCCAATTCAAGTTGTTGATGAGTTGTACTCCTATAGATTGAAGCACGTGGATTCCTTTGACACCAGATACATTGGCTTCTCTTCCTCCTTTTGCATCAATTACCTTCAATGCTGAGGAATCAAATGGAGAAAATTGCAAGCCTGAAGTGGCAAAAACTGGATTGGGTTCATCTGCAGCTATGACAACTGCTGTTGTTGCTGCTTTGCTTCAGTACTTGGGTGTTGTCGATCTTTCCTCGTCTAAGGAGCAACAACAAGAAAATGATTCTAGGGGTCTGGATATAGTGCATATTATAGCTCAAACTGCTCACTGTATTGCACAAGGGAAGGTTGGAAGCGGATTTGATGTTGCCTCTGCAGTCTATGGTAGTCAACGTTATGTTCGGTTTTCACCAGAAGTGATTTCTTCTGCTCAGGTCTCTCTTTCAATCTTGGTTATTTTACCGCATTGCTACTCATTGCATATATCAGGATAATCACCATAAATGCTTAGGAAAGGGTTGCAGGCTTCCTTCTGGTTTTTATACGTCTTAACCATCCACTCTATATGTGGTTTCCATTTTTACCGTTCAACATTTTGAGGTGGATTTTTTTGCATTTACATGTCATATGCCACCTAGTATATTGTTTAATCCAGGGTTTTAAACTGAGGGTTGTCACAGACTTTGTTTTGCTGTTGTGATAATAGTCCAGCCTGAGTCTGTGTTAGTCAGATTTAGCAACTCTGAAGTAACGCTTATGATTGCAAAAGTAATGGTGGTAGTGGGCTGTGGCAGTCCATTTAAGGGCATTAAATGTCTTTGGTGCTCTGTAACTGCTTTGAAACCTCTTCAGTAGAAGTATCAATAGGTTGCATGAGTATGTAGTGCTTTGAAAATAAAACATGTAAACATTTTGCTATTCTGTTGCAGGTTGCAATGATGGGAGCTCCCCTGCAAGAAGTCATTCTCGAAATCTTAAAAGGAAAGTGGGACCATGAGAGGACTAAGTTTTCCTTGCCACCATTGATGAACCTTGTAAGGATGATGGGATTTTGTATTCTTTCAACTTAATATCTGTGTATCTGTTAGGAGTGATTTTCTGTGCTTGATTATTTAAATTTTAATCTTCTCTATAGTAGTCCTATTAATGAGAAACTCAGAATATGCTCAGTAACCAGAGTTTTTTTATCTCAAGATATATCTTGAATCTTGACATTTTTCCTCTTTAAATCCTACTTTTGTTAGGCCTTTATAATTATTTGCTGTTGAAAATCCTAGTTGCCACCGTATATTGCACTTCTTGAGTTCTAGGAGTATTTTGGTTGCTTTTATTTGAAATGATAATGCATAAAAAAGGAGTAAAATAATGAATTTTCACAGTTTCATGATTGTCAAATTGTAACCATATGGTGCTGATTATCCAATGTCAAAATCTAAAAAAGGAATGGAGCTGTTCTTTAGTGATTATGGCACTTTTGCAGTTACTTGGAGAACCAGGAACTGGAGGATCATCCACACCTTCAATGGTAGGTGCTGTTAAAAATGGCAAAAGGCTGACCCTCAAAATCCTCGGACACTTGGAGAAGGTTATCTGAGGCTAATTCAGAACTGGAAACGCAACTGAGTATGTTAAGCAATTTGGCAGAAAAACACTGGGATCAATACAAACGCGTGATAAACATCTGCAGCTTGCTTAAACCGGAGAAGGTAATTCTATATATGTTCTCAGACTAGTGGAGGAAACAGTATAAATCAGATTTTATTTTTTTCCCATAAACAACAAGAAGCTGAAAATAAAATAATTTCTATGCTTTCATCAAGTTTGCATGGTTATACTTATACCTTTTATATAGTTATTCTTACTTCCAATTTTCACACATTTTAACTCTTCATAAGATAATTTCTTTCTCCAATCTTGGTGTCTGAGACGATTTTATGAAACAGTGGATGGAGCAAACCACTGAACAAAGCCAAGAGGCAATCACTAAAGCATTATTAGGAGCAAGAGATGCTATGCTAAAGATCAGATGTCATATGTGTCTGATGGGCAAGGCTGCAGGTGTTCCGGTATATCCTCTCTCCTTGCTCAGATGATTGCTTGTTTTATTAGACTTTGAGATTTTGTATGCTTATTGCATCTTTAGTGTAATGGAAAATGGGCATGGCTTTGAACCTTATCTGATGTATAAATGGGGGTATAGATCCTGAAATAAAAGGGAACTAAAGACTGATTTTTAGATATAAGATCTAATACTTCATGTGAGAACCAACTTTTGCATGTTGAAAAAAGTTCAGAGATTGTCTTGAGAATAATGACATATTGGACCACAAAGTTTTGGTGTGTAACCCGAGGTATTTATTTTTGTTATTACTCGGCATGTTTGGGATGGGAATACTGGACGTGCTGCCGAAGTATTAAGTTTATCACTTTGTGCAAAGACATCATTAGTGAGAAAAATAAAAAGGGCAAAAAATGAGAGTAACAACGTTGATCATAAATATTATTGTTGGATGGCTATGGTACGAGTAATTTGGCAATATGGTATTGGATAGTTTGAAATATGTAAGTTCTATTGTGTAATAAATTTAAACTCTGTAGTTATGATGCAAAAGCACTTATTTGCAGTAATATCCAATTTGGAAACCTTCAGCTAAAGCTACAAGTACCCTGAGAACAATTTTATTTTTTATTTTTATCCAAAATTGTATATTTCATTTAGTTATTTTAACTAAATAAATTAGAAAAACTTTGCATGCGTGCGGTGAATTAACTGTTGTATTGCGTTTTGTTATTAAATTTTTTAGTTATAATTTATCTTATTTTCTTAGTTGATATATTATTGTGTATTGCATTGAAAATTTTGTTTGACATAATAACAATAATACAATAATAATAGTTATTATAATTTTTATTGGTAAGAATACTCGTTTATCTTCATTTTTGTGGTTGCATTCTTAGCGAAGAGGCAGGATATAGTTAGATCTCCTCATTTTCATTTTCCAATTTGATTATAGAGTTGAGTTATGATTATTCTAATATGTTCTTGGCTTTCGAAATTTGCAGATTGAACCAGAATCACAAACACAGCTTTTGGATGCTACTATGAATATGGAAGGGGTATTGTTGGCTGGAGTTCCAGGAGCAGGTGGTTTTGATGCAGTATTTTCTGTTACCTTAGGGGATTCTAGCAGTCATGTGATAAAATCATGGAGTTCAAGCAATATTCTTGCGTTATTAGTTAGAGAAGATCCTCGAGGCGTTTCTTTGGAGAGTGCTGATCCACGAACCAAGGAGATTACTTCATCCATTTCCGCAGTTCGTATTGAATAGAACTCATATTCTTCAATTGTATCTTATAAATTAGTATGATTTCTTGGATTGTAAGAGAAACAATATTTAAGTTGGACACAGAATAAATTGGTGAATGTGTGAGGAAAACAGTAGTTTTTTCACTCTCTGATTAAAGTTTAGGTTTTTACCTATAATAATGTCCTTGAGTTTTGTTGAATAGTTCCAAGATTATGAAACAGAGTATTATTTTCTTAACATCTAGACCATGGATATTTTCATGTCGTCTTCTTCTTTCTCTTTAATTTGTTCTAGTAAAGGGGGAGTCAGATTCATTGTCAACTTAGCATGCTTTTTATTGGTGCCTGGTAATCGATTACACCATGATTGCTGCGTAGTAACTGTGCTTAGGCCTTGGACATATTATTACAGAAAAGGCTAAATGAGGGAGAAAATATATTTCATAAGCTTAAAATAAACATGTTCTATGGTGCTCCAGGGTTAGGTGTGCTTGTTTAACACTGCAACTTCCTTCTTCTTTTTTTCTCTTTTTTTTTTTCTTTCTTTTTTTGGACAGAATTGACAAAGATTTTAAATTTCTGAGATACAGGTGCAAGGCTCAAGACCTCTCACTCTGGGTGGATTTTACCACCGGACTATACTCTGACAAACATACTGAAGTCATTCTTTCTAATTTTAGGTATTTCACTAACTATGCAAACTGATCGTATTTGGGGAAAAAAAAAGAAAGAAAAATATGGTTTAACAATTGCAGTTTATATTTCTTCTAAAAATGAAAATCTAGTTGCATGTTATATGTATGAGTATGTATTTGAAAAGAATCATTAGAAAGTAGAGAGAAGTAAATCCCCCATAAATCAGAACCTGGGAAGAGAAATAATTGAATTACCAATAGTCCCTACATGAGCAAGTTCCATCTTTAAAATGGTGGAACCGATATCGATCTCTCACGGTAATTTCTCGTTCGAAGATCACTGAAATAAACTTTGCGTATGTGTGACAGTCACTGCACATCCTGAGGTTTCTAGCTATTCTTATGGGAGATCCCTGAGAAGTATGGAGAAGTGCAAAAGCAATTGCTAACTTCTGACTGTGATACTTCAACCTCTCTCTCTTCTCTTTGTCGTCTACATCAATCAAAACCTGTGATGTGTCTGGGGAATAGCCTTCAAATCTCAATTGCCATTCCATCTGGTGTATCATTTCGTAAACCTTATCACACTGTGGGTGTGACATGTCCTGTGAAACAAACTTGTAGACCTTTCTGTGTACCTCAACCAAGCTAAATCCAGGGTTTGGTTCAAGCCTCTGGAAACCATTGTTATTCGAATCCTTGCGACATCATCCCACTTTCGAGCTCGTGCGTACATGTTTGATAACAGAAGATAATCACCAGGATTGTTTGAGTTCAAACGGCATAGGTTTATTGTTGCAATCTCTCCTATTTTCATGTTTTGATGAACTCTACAAGCGCTAAGAAGGCTCCTCCATATTACTTCATTGGGTCTGATTCTCATGCTGTTAATGATCTTGATGGCTTCGTCAAGCTTCCCTGCTCGTCCCATGAGGTCTACCAGGCAACCATAGTGTTGAACTGTAGGTGCAATGCCATGCTCATATTGCATCCTGTTGAAAAACCGGAGACCCTCATTGATGAGGCCAGCATGACTACAAGCACTCAACACACCCACATATGTAACATCATCCGGTGCCAAACCTTCTTTGAGCATTTCAGAGAACACCTTCAGAGCTTCTCTGCCATGTCCATGCATAGCCAATCCAGAGATAATCACAGAGTAGGATAATTGGTTCTTCTTGATCATCTTATGGAAGAGACACAGCCCTTTGTCTAGGCTTCCACATTTCACGTACATATCTATGAGAGAAGTCTCCACTATTACATTGAGTCCATTAATGTTCGTCAACAAGGACCCATGTGTGCACCTTCCCAAATCAAGAGCACCCAAATGGGTGCAAGCAGAGAGAACGCTGACTAAAGTACTTTCCTCAGGCCTCCAACAACCCTCCTGCTCATATCTCCAAAATACATCAAACATTCACTCCACATGCCCAAATAAGCATGCGCAGCAATAATAGCGCTCAAGAAGCAACACTCTTTTCCAGCATCTGCTCGAAAACAGCGCAAGAAAGACCTATTTCCTTACACTTTCCATACATGTTGATCAAACTGTTCTGCACAAATACATCACCTTGAAGGCCAAGCTTAAAAATATGTCCATGAATTTGCATACCATCATCAAGCGCCAGTAACAAGGAACATGCCTTGAGAAGAGCTGGATATGTGAAATTGTCAGGTTCAACTCCTCTTTGAAGCATCTCATGGTAAAGACGCAAACCATGGCCCCAGTTCATACCCTTGACATGTCCTCTGATCATGGTATTGAATAGGAACGTACCCGGATCGTCGATTTGTTGGAAAATTGAGCAGGCATAGTCCATGCTACCCCAATCTGAGAGAGCACAAGTTGCCACAAGATTGCCTGCGCAGAAGGAATGCCAAAAGAGCCCAAACTTTATGAAATGGACATGAATTCGCTTGAATTCTTCTATACTATTGCATCTTTTCAACAGTGACAAACATTCTTGCTCCTTCAAACTCAAATTGATTTCTGGGCTTTGTGCTGGATCTTTTGCTGGAAATAAAAATGGGTTTTGTTAAGGACTGATGTCCCAATCATTCTGTCATCCTTTCCATGATTAACATCTAAAGATAGTACAACACGAAACCCACCAGTTCATTCTGCCAATACTATCAAATTGTCTTTAAAAACACAGAGAAGTGGAAGAAAACTGAACCATAAAGCAAGGAACGCTTACGGAAGATGGTGGAGAGAAGGAAAAACCAGAAGAGCGACAAGGTTAGTAAATTGATAAGGTATGCACTCATAATCTTCATCTGTGAAACTCAGCAGGGAGCTTCAGTGAGAGCAGTGTTCGTTTGAGTGTGACTGATAAAAATGAGAGAAGCATTTGCTTTTCCACAGCATTTTGATTCTTCAGGCAGGAAATAATCTGGGAAGTGTACGTTTTGGAGATTTGAATCTCATGCGTGAGTTTGAACACAGAATTTCAACCAGAAAAAAATGCTTTAATATTATGCGACAAGCAGATTCTGGATAGGATAATGTCCAGGGTTGGGCTCATCTAATTTTTAGATTCTGCTTTTGGAACTTTAGCCTCTTATATCTTGCCATGTCAGCATTGGGACCCATTGAAGAGTAAGTTCTCCATGCTAATTGCTTATGATAATATCCATAAAAATTCAATCTAATTTCGGCTCAACTTCGAAGGTTAAACACTTAAACTAGTTTAGCAACACTAATCTCATTTCAAACACCACCTTCTTCTTATTAAAGGAAGAATCATTATGATGTAAGAGTGACATGAATTGGATTAATCTGTTCTTACTTAGAATTAGTGTGTTTTCAAAAGAGAAGTGCATGATAATGTTGAACTGTGCTGTCACATGGACCATGGTAACGCGTCATCACATTATCATGTTAATGTAATTCAAGTAGCTATCCAACAAAACCATATTATATACACGCTGCCATTTTGAAAATAAATGTTGTTGTCTTACACAATTTGTAAGTTTTCATTAATAATACGAAGAGCATTGCTGTCGGTATTACACAACCATACCGTTGCGCGCGCACACATAGAAAGGAAGAAGTTGATTGAACGTTGGTTCTTCTGGGCTCAAAAGTTGGGTTATGGGCCTGCACCCCAAGCCCACACATATGTGATATGGTCAGGGACTCGAAGATCATGAACAGGTAGATAATTTGAAAATAGAAGTCGTTGTCCGACACAATTTTAAACAGACCTGGTAACGTACTGTGTTGAAATAAATTTGTATCTTATCATATTATGTTTATATTAAATTTTTATAATTTAAATATGACTTGTTAAGCTATATGAAAAAATTTAAATTTAAATTTATTTATAAAATTAGTGAGTGATTCGTTAACAATCCGTTAACATGTTAATATTTTAAAATATATATGAATTAACATATTAATCCATATTCGTTTAACATATTTTACCCATTCACTGTTCTATATTTTTTTATCAATTTTTTTCTTTATTTTAAAAAAATAATAATATTTAATAATATGAAAAATAATAAATAAAATTAATAAAAATTAAATATTCACTATAATAAGAACCCGCTTTTATTATACGTTCATAGACCATTATAGTGTTGCAATTAAACCAATAACTTCAAAATAACTACTTCTGTTTATTAAAACTTACAAAGTGAGGTTTTTACCAACGCAATTACTTTTGTAATGAAGTACCTATATATATGTTTATGGCTTTGTCACAATAATAATAACAAATCAAACCTCATCCAATGACATTATAAAATCACAGTATAGTACCTACATATTAGATTAAATAACTCTTTATAAATAATTGAAAGCTTAAATTATTTTTCTATTACGATGTTAAGTTATAAGATATATGTATACATATATATATAATACATGTCTTTGAGAGAAAATAAATAAAGAAAACTTTTTAATTAAAATGAATTTTACAAAAGATAAATAACTCAAAGAATATATAAAAGTTTTTTAAATTATGAACCAAATTATCAAAGTACTCAACATATAATAACAAAATACTTAATAGTATTAATTAGGTATCTATTAAAAGTATAAAAATACTCCTATTTAACTTGGGTAAACGAGTTAAAACGAATTTCACCCATTTTAACTCTTAACTTAACGGATTAACGGATTGACTTTATGGATTCAATCCATATTAAATAGACCCGAATACTATTTTATTCGTGTGAATTCATACCGTATTAATGGATCGTGTAAAAATTTATCAGGTTTAATTTTAAAAAGTACCTCTATTTATTAGTATGAGTTTCTATAATTTAACAATCTATTCGGTAAAATATTAATAAATGAGCATACTCAATAAAAGGCTCACGTGTAGTGTTGGTCGAGTCTCGTCCATTTATATTTGCCAAACTGATTATGAAATTGCATAATGTGTTAAAAAGTATTATTCAAATTGTAAATTCTCAAATGATACGAAGAGCATTGTTCTCAGTGTTCCCAACAGGAAAAAGAAAAAGAGAGGTATAGGAGTAGTCTTGCAAAAAAATATATATATATATATATATATATATTGGTTCTTTATGAGCTAAAAAAGTGGGCTATGGGCCTACATCCTAAGCCCAAGCCTAAGGAGACCCTGAAAAGGGTAAACTTGAAGGCGACCCAATTGTCGAGCAGTGTAAAAGTTTGAGCAGACATCCATGAACTTGACTGGCCAAATGCAAAGTCGTTGACAGCATTCATTAGTTTTGTTTTAGAAAAATCTAAGAAACTCAAATGGTCCCACCATTAATCAATAATATTTGCCCAAAACCACACGCCCATCATTTCAATCACAAGTAATGCTCTCTCTCTCCGTCTCTCTCTCTGCCATACTTGCTTTCTGTTTGTCATTTGTCAACTCAGTTTCCCTCTCTCTCTCTAATCAAATATCCAAGGCCAATAAACTAACAATTCCATTTGTTTTCTTATCTAATAGATAGACATTACCGCTTTCCTTTCTTTTTCATGGTTTTTGCTCACTTTTTGTGATTATCTGATCTAAATTGCCTTATAAAAAAAATTAGTTTGTCAAATTAGAAAAATAGGGAACAAACAAGGCATTGACGTGAGGGAATGTTGAGTGGTTCTTACACCAAACCCTTCATTCTGTCTGGTCCTAATCAAAGCGTGACGCTGGATCTTGGAAATACTTACTTTAAATAATATAAACCTCATCTATTTGTCTTACTAGATAACAAAAAGCAGCCATGTTAAAAGTTCAAATAACTCTATATTAAATAATAATAATGATGATGAATTAACATATATATTTATGTGGTATATAAAATACAATGAAAGCTTTTATATTATTATTTTTATTATTTTATATTTGGTCAATACAGAAAAACCAAGATATGTATGTTGGTTGAAACTGAGTCACATACACAATTTTGTACCATGAATTTCAGTGCCATGCTTCTTTGCACATCTACTTTTTCTTTTTTTTTGGTGTAAGAATAGCAGAGCCCACCCTTTAGTAGCTCCACTCCATATGTAAGTCGCATATTGAAATGCATCTAAGCCACTATACTATTATAAATAAAATGAAAAGACCCATACTTGGCTATATTTAATAATGCATTATCAACCGTAACAAAGGGGCCTAGAATTTTAAAGCAAATTACATGTATAATTTGTGTAACAGAAATTTTTTAAAATATGATTTGTACGTACTTGGAAGTCTGTAAAATATAGATTGTAACATGGAGTGTCACATAGCATGTTATGTGTTCCATCTCATATTAAATATTTATAGTTAATGTGTATCTTGCACGTAGGCATTGTGATTGAGGCTATCTCACATAGTCACATTTTATATATATTTCACTCAATATTCTTCGAAACAAATATGAACCTAAAATATATATAGCATAGAAAGAAATAAAAGGAAAAAAGAAAAAAAACAATGAAGGTAATTAAAGGGAACTACAAGGAACAGAATGAAAAACATCAATAATATATAGTAAATGATTAAGGTTCTTTGCAATGAATAACACATAATGTTCTTAAATTAGGACAACTTATGGTGTAAGAAAATGCTAAAATTGTGGGGGGCAATTATGTAACTGGCCCCAAACACCTTTGATTCGGTCATAGAAAAGAGAAATCATATACTAATTGCTAATATTTGACTATCAGAACTTCCAACAAATAAGCCAAGTTGCTAATTAAAAATATATATCCTTCTGTGGCGTGATCAATTTTTGTAGGTAAGCTGGAGTTATTTTCTTTGAAATAAATAAAATAATATACCAAAAAATAAAATAAAAAGAAAAACTCATATATGCTTGATGATTCATTCATTTCAATAAAAATTAATTTGTTCAATCCAATTAAATTTATACAACGAATTAGAATTGATTCAGTGGTATATCTCTCACATTTAAAATTATATATTAAATTGCATTTGTCCTTTTATATTATAAATTATTGTATATAAAAATTATAAATAAATTAGGAAAACCAAACAGAGAGGAATAAAAGCATGCATTAATCTAATTACAACCACTCCAATTAAATGAAGTGGTTAATTGCCCACCAAAACAAAACTCCATCTCACCAAAACATAACTCATGCACATGGAAGTCTTCATAATAACTTTGAAAATTGAATAATTAATTTCCTTTTGACCCAATGCCTATCCAGTTGCAAGCAGCCTTCTGTGACAAATCAATCTATTCTTTCTCTTTAGACTATAAAGTGGAAACAAATTTTTTTTAATAAATCTATTTGTTTATAACACCATGATAGCTATACTATGTACATTATTCAGCAATTTCAAAAAAAAAAAAAAGATATTGTTGTAGATTCTAAAAGAATTGTCACCCTTTCAATAAATTTGAACTATTTTTTAAAATTGTATGTATAAAAACTTTTACATCTCAGGTTTAAAACAGCAGCAGCAGCAAATTAATCCATTAGATACCAATTTAACATGAACAAAATACAATCTGAATTAGAATCATTACATTCATTGTAATTGCTTAAGTTTGAAAAATTATATATATATATATATATACATACATATATGTATATATACACCTGTATTCGAGAACATTTGATCAAATTCTTTATAAAAGAAGATTAATCTGAATTATTAATAATTAATTATAATCGGATAAATAATTATTTACATGTGATAAATAAATTTAGTGAGGGTGACGTAACAAAGTGCACCACTATCAGGGTCAGTTTTATTGAGCGTCTTATTCGGCCTTCGGACCACAATTAAGTGGGCCCACTACCTCTCAAAAACAACCAAAAAAAAAAGTGGGCCCACTTCCTCATTAACCCCACACTGTCCGCCCTCTGACTCACCCTTGAAGTCCGCAATTTTTCTTTGCATTGTTTTCCTTTTGTTTTTAATTAACAACCTTATTATACGTGGCAGCCTAAAGAGAAAGTCCGTAATCAGAGGAGATTAAATTCTCCAATGAATCATTGCCACGTAATAGGCCGCACGTACTGGGCTCTGGATTACAGCGCATGATAGTACTCTTCGTAGATATTTACTTCACTACCCACTAAAAAAATTAAATAATTAAAAAAAGACCAAAATTTTACCGCCACTACAATTTGTGCACCGAAGGTTGAAAGTTTTCTTCAGATTAACCATCAATATTTAACCTCACTCGCTCGTTAAAAGCGCGTGCACAACTTTTACAAAGGCAACATATATTATATAGGGATATTAGCTTGAAGGTACTGGTACCTATTTTATTATTATTATTTTTTTTTTCTATTAATAGCTTTACATTTTTAAGCTACACATTTATTCATACTTTAACCTTTATAATATATATATATATTTTTATTCTTAAATCGTATTATAAATAGTATTTTAGTCATCTTCACCCTTAGATTCTAAGCTATTTTATGTAGTTTTTTTAAGAGATTTGGCATGTAATGGTCAGGGATTAAAGTACAAACTAATATAGTTTAGGGGTCAATATGCCAAAGTCTAAGGAAAAAGCACCAAAAAGATAATTTATCAAAAGAAATATTTTTAAAAATTATTTTAATTGCTAAAACAATATGCAAATTTAATTTTTATACAGCATTAAAATTAAAAATCTTTACACTTAATAGAGATTTCTTTAAGATTCCTAATCTCTTTTATTGTTTTGAAAAATTAATTTTGCATATTATTATAGCAATGAAACTAATTTCTTTTTTTTTTTAATATTCTTTTTGATTTTTTTTTTTGGGTGCTTTTTCTTAGTTTTTGGTACATTGGCTCTTAAAATACATTGATTTAGACATTAGCCCTTGAAAAAGACCATTATTGCCCTAGTCTTTTGACCCATGTGCCACTCACACACAAATTCTGCCCAAAAAATTAACGGAAAATAGTTTACCATAGTCTAGGATATTAATTGCAAAAAAAAAAAAAAAAAAGTTTGGGTAGCAATGTGCCAAAACCATAATAGTTGAGGGTGCATTCAAGCCAATATCCCTACTATATATGTATTTTTATAAAATTTTCCCAATAATTCATGCATCTTATGTCATATTCACAAAAAAAAGAAACAAGAAAAAAAAAAAAGAATCTTATGTGATAATTATTAGATGGTTTTTACTTTTAAATTTTGTTGATTTGAACATGGGATTTGTTGCTGTATGGGAAGTCATATTATAGTCATTTAGTCAACAATAATAATGAATTATATTAAAAAAAATAAAAATAATTTGAGTTTAATAATTAAATGCTGGTGCAATGAATGGTTTACAAAAAGGTTTAGAAATGGAATGGAGGAAAGTAGACAGAAGGTACTAAATAATGATGGATCAGAATTGCCAATTGCATACTGTGTTTATTATTATTATTATTATTATTTTGTTTTTTTAAAGAAGCAATCTGTGTTGATTAAATATTAAACTTATTGTATCTATTATTTTAGTTTTAACTTTGATTAATCATTAAAGGCATGCCAATTATATACATGTGACTGACGTCGCTTTTACCTTATAATATTAATAATTTATATAATTAAGTAATGTGTATAATTATCAATAATAGTATAATTGGCGGTGTTTAAGACACATATGCTCCAAATTATTAACATTTTTTTTGTCCAATTAAATGCATTTTAAATCCTTCAATCTGCTTTAAATTTTGATTCATCAATTTTTGGTCTGTTCTTAAACATTAATTTCACAAGCTATACATATATATATATATATATATTTTCAATTTAACTTACCAAGCCTTATAATAAACCAATCAAATATATATCATACATATTTTATTCTTGCTCTTTTTTTTTTAAAAAAAAAGTAGAGAAAATATATTTAAAATTTACCTTCTAAAACATCAGGCATTTTATATTGGGCAATGATATATAATTTATAGACTTTTGTTATTTTCTTTTAAGCTTTTCTTAAACAATTTACATGCTAGCTAATAGTAATTAACGATGAGGCCCATATTGGCCCATTTGATGATATTATATTTTATTTTAAAAAATAAAATACTGGGGCCCACAGTTACGGGGAGATGAACAGTTAAAGAAAGAGGGAGCGTTTTGTGTGGGAGTAGAGCGCGTGGTAAAGAACAGTGACAAATAAACAAAAATCAAATGGCCAGCGCGTGCGCGGGGATGCTTTTTCTCTCGTACAACTCGCCGATCCGGCGCGTGGTGGTCTGGAAAGAAAAAAGAAATAAATTAAAAAAAAGGAGAAAAAAATCGCCCCCCACGAGCTCACTTGTCTTCTTGTTCGTTTGTCATCGCCACCTCTGTGAAGGAATGCCTGAGACATGCGATTGTGGGACCCACACACACTCTCTCTTTCTGTATGAATTCGCCTCTCTCTTTCGCTCTGAGGAACACTTCAAGTCTCTGTCTTTGCTTGGTTTCACCATTTCTCTCTTTTAAGTTGGGGTCGATTTGCAGGAGAAGCTTTAGCTTTTACTAGAGCTCAAAAAAAGCAAATGCTTCATAGATGTCAAGCTTAAGATTCCCTTTCATTTGGTTCCTTTACAGGTACTTCTCTCTCTCCTTTTTTTTTTTTGGGTAAGTAAAGCATTTCTTTTTTTTGCGTAATCGAATATTTCTCTAAAAGTGAATTTATCATATTCCTTTGATTCTTTAAAATTATTTTTTCGTGAATAAATTTTTCACTTTGAATCAGTCTTGTTCTATGTTTCAAAGGGTATGCTGGGGCTCATCTTTTTGGTTTTTGGTTAACATTATGTTTGACTCTGATTTTTTCAACACTCTGGACCACCGCCAAAAAATTTGGGTCTTTATAGTTCCTACAGTTTTATACTTTTAAAAGCTTGTGATTTCATAGATGGCTGCTGGTTTTGACTGCAAATTGATCCAATCTTACATGGGTTTCACTTGCTTTCGTTGAAAGTCTCTCTTCAACTTTTAAAAGGTTGAATTTGGTTTAATTTTCTTTGCATTTAGCTCAAATATATGATTAGTCTCTGATTTATTATTTCATATTTGAATGATTTCGAAGTACAACCTTTCTGTTTGCAGCTGCTCTAGTGACCTTTGAGTTTCTAAAAGCTAGTCGCCTCCCCCAGATCCAATAGAAGTCCTATACTTCAACTTGGTTTTGCTGATTATTTTGGTGCATCTTTTATGTGATCGTTACAGTATCGTGTTAACCTGTTGATGATGTTCTATCAAGTTGCAAGGACTGTAAATTTCTTTATTTCGACAATTTAAGTTTCATGGTGTTATTGATATTTGGGGAGTTGTACTCTGGTGCTTGCTTTTAGATATTATAATTTGATACCATTTCTTGGAAAGATATGGATCAAAAGGAGGGAGAGAACTGGAGGGAATTGGTGCGACAGATGCTTCCACCAGGTGCTTCTATCCCTGAAGATGCTTCTCTTGATTATTCTATAGCTCTGGGTATGTGGCCCGCCGGTGGCTTATGAAGTACCTAGAGTTGAACCTCTGGATGTTAATTCACGTGCAATCCCAACTGCCGAACCGCTCTCTGAATCACGGAGGTCTCTCGGTAATCATGGTCCACCGGTAATTGAACCAATTCCTCTGCCGGTATCTTGTATTGCTGGTGTAACAAGTTCCCCTACACAAAGTGCCAGGGTATCAGGAAGTTCAGAGTCTGTAGTGTCCGTCTTGCAAAACCCTGATTCTTCCTCGGCTTCGCCTTCAGCTTCTCCTGTTTCAGTCCACAATCCTTCAAGTAATCATCCATCCAATCGGGTAGTTAATGAGGTGAAAAGAGCACCAGTTGTCACCTTTAACACTGTTGAAAGACTGGAGAGAAAAGAAGCTGTTATAGAAGCCAGTTTTTCCTGAGTATGTTGGGGTTTTAAGGAGAAGCGAAAGAAGAAAAGTAGAGTTTGTTATCGGTGTGGAAAGGGAAAGTGGGAAACTAAGGAGTCTTGCCTGGTTTGTGATGCTAAGTATTGCAGCAATTGTGTACTAAGGGCAATGGGATCCATGCCCGAGGGGCGTAAATGTGTTACTTGCATAGGTCAGCCTATTGATGAATCGAAACGGTTAAAATTGGGTAAGCATTCAAGGGTATTGTCCAGGTTACTCAGTCCTTTGGAAGTCAAACAGATTATGAAAGCAGAAAAAGAATGTTCTGCCAATCAGCTTCGGCCAGAGCAGTTGATAGTGAATGGATTCCCTCTCAAGCCAGAAGAGATGGCAGAACTACTTGGATGCCCTTTACCTCCACGGAAATTGAAGCCTGGTCGATATTGGTATGATAAGGAGTCTGGTTTCTGGGAAAGGTGAGTTCATGTTTAATAATGGGTTCTCAACCTAGTTCTTTCTCCTTGGTCTGTTGCATTGTAACATTTGATGGATCTTTTAACCCCCTATTTATCCCAAAGTAATCACTTTAAACATCTGAATCTGTGATCTGACAGGAGGGAGAAAAACCAGATAGAATCATTAGTTCAAACTTAAATTTCACTGGGAAACTTAGCCCTGATGCGAGCAATGGGAATACTGAAGTTTACATCAATGGCCGACAAATTACTAAACCTGAATTAAGGGTTCTAAGAGTAAGCCCCTTGACATTGTAATACGAATGCATCTTATAATTTTATCTTTTTGTTCATATTGTAAGTTGTAGATTTCTCAAAACTGCCAATTACTAGTAATTTTCTTTGTTGGCATACTTTGTCTATATTTCATTGATTGATCTTCATTGCTTGATCTTCCTGCAACCTCTTGCCTTATAACTGTTTTAAAAAGCCATCGTATCTTATTTTATTCGACAAACAAAAGGTGTGATCTCTCTGTTGTAATCATTTTGCTGTTACAGTATCTTTTCCAAAAAGTTTTGATCAACAAGTTGTGTGGCTAAATATTAACTATACTCATTTTGCAGATTTTTTGTTGTTTAGGTTGTTTATATTAGCATAATATTGTTTTAGATGGTTCATTGTACCCAAACCTTTTAAACATCACCTCTACAGTTAACTCCACTTGCATTTTGATTGCATTTTGTTCTCTACTTCTGATATGTTTACTAAAGTGTTTACTAATACGTCAGTTGGCAAAGGTGCAATGTCCACGTGACACTCATTTTGGGTCTATGATGATGGGCGTTATGAGGAAGAAGGTCAGAACAATATCAGAGGAAATATCTGGGAGAAGGTATGCACTCAGTGAACCTTAGTTGGAAACTAGAGATTCATAATTAGATTGTTGATATCCTAATGAAAACAGTCTTAATTTGGGTTTTGCTAAGCAGGCAACAACGCGGCTTTTCTGTTCCCTATTCTCTTTGCCGGTGCCCCATGGTCAGCCTAATGGACCAAGAGATGAAGCTAGCAATTATACTACTGTCCCAAATTATCTGGAGCAGAAAAATTCAGAAGCTTCTTCTACTTGGACTTCAAGGCTCTGGAACCAGTACTATCTTCAAGCAGGTGTGGCCTTCTGTACACCTGAATTAGTTGGGCTGTAGTTTTTATTTGAAATGCAGTGCTAATTGTTGATTTTTCGATTGAGTGGTTGAGAGGGAGGCCTAAGAGTTACACAGAGCTTGTTTGATAATGAACATAATGACCACTTTTCTGCTACCCTTTTAGTTGTGTATGCAGTCGATGATGGTTTACGGGTTCTGTCCATGCATGCTCTAAGATTAAAGATATATTTATTGCTGTGTTCCTTTACTGTGGATGCTTATTACTTTCCGTCTTCACTGGGCAGGCCAAGTTTTTATCGGGAACAAGTTCACTGCAGAAGAACTTCAGGATATCAAGTTAATGATCCAGAGTAACATGTACAAATATCTCAGCATTTTACTTGATGGACGTGAGCGCTTTGAGGAGGAGGCCATGGTTAGGATGAAAGCACTAGGTTCCAATGATCAAATCACTGAATCAGGTAATATTTGCACACACACATGCATAGCAAAGAGAATCATAGTTCCACTTTAAGTCTATTAAGATTTTGGAAAGCTATAGAAAACTTTTCTCTGTACAATTTTGATAGTTATTAGCATGCTTGAAAAGTTAAGGAAGTTTTATTTTTTCAACAGCATTAGAGCAGGTCCAGTATGTAATATCTGATTGCAGTCTTCATTCAGGTGGAGAATTTGAGCTCAATGGAACTACTCCATGTGTCTATTCCATCAACCCTAGGTTGAAGCATTTCTCTGACTGGCTTCTGGACATTATAGCCACTGGAGATTTGGATGCATTCTTCCCTGCAGCAACACGAGTATGCTCCATTAGTAGAAGAGGTGTGGAAGGATCCTGCTATCCAGGAAACATATAAAAGAAAAGATGAGCTTCACTTCCTTCCTGATGTTACAGAGTACTTTTTAAGCCGGGTATTTGATTGACATTCTTATTTATCATTTCACAGTAATTTTGATCCACTTTAATCAACCTATTATTAGCCATTGGTTTATGCAATTTCCGTTTTCTTTTTGTTCAATGCCTTCGATAAAAATGGTTGAATGAGGTATGTAGGTTTGTATGTTTTACTAGTTTTGTTCCTTCTATTAAGCATTAACTACATAACATAAATGTATGGAGCCCTATTAAGTGTTCGCTGTGGTTATTATAAACGACCCATATTATCATTTAAAGAAACTGAAAGAGAAGAAAGCAATTATCCATTTGCTCCATGTGTGTCAGTGGTAAGTCCTTATGTACAATAACCTGTATGTGGGACATACCAATTCATGCTTTTGTGATCTGTTGACCTGGGTCACCCTAGAGAATTTGGGACTGTCACTGAACATATGTTAAGGATAACATTAATAGAATAATTTTCCTGTGTACAATTCAACTGTATATACTTCAACCTTCTTTCTTAGTATTTCCTTTATACCTTGAGAAGTTAGTATCGGCCATAGGATAGATGAAGAACAGTGTGTGTCTGTCTAGTAATTAGTTTTTATTTAGCTGTTATTATTTTTCAGGCTGTTGAGATATCAAGCAATGAATATGAACCTTCAGAACGAGACATACTATATGCTGAAGGAGTCACTCAAGGAAATGGCTTAGCTTTCATTGAATTCTCACTTGACGATCGAAGTCCTATGTCCGAAACCTACACTGACAATCTAGATGCTCCACCCCCACCCCTAACCAGGTAATAACATTTAATTTTCTCATCTATAATCACATATAAAAGCCCCTGCGTAATCTGTCTAAATCTCTATTGTGTGAGCTTTTTGTTTTATAATTTTCATTTTTGATACTATGAATGTCACTGAAAGCCAGGACCAGTTAGGCTCAAATCCGCTCATTCTATTATATGAAAAAGCATCCAAAGTATTTTGGGGGATAGTTATTTCATTGATTGTAATTTACAGTTTTAGCCTTTATCTACTCTTGGTGACATTGATGTGTAGTCTTTGATTCTGAACCCTTTATTTTATTTGCTGTACTGTTTTTGTACAGATACCAACTCATAAGGGTAAATGCCAAGGGGATGAACGAAGGCTGTAAATGGGTGGAAATGTTTGAAGATGTACGCGTTGTAGTTTTCTGCGTCGCTCTTAGTGACTACGATCAGATTTGGCTTGCCCAGAAAGTAGTGGTAGTGGAACCTTACTTCATAACAAGATGATGCAAAGCAAGGAGCTTTTGAGAGCATGATCAGACACCCATGTTTCAAAGATACCCCATTTGTGTTGATACTAAACAAGTACGATCTCTTGAAGGTTAATCGGGTGCCTTTGAGTACTTGTGAATGGTTCAATGATTTCAGTCCAGTGCGTCCACACCACAACAACCAGTCACTGGCTCATCAGGCATATTTCTATGTTGCAATGAAGTTCAAGGACCTTTATGCCTCCATCACCGATCGTAAGCTTTTTGTGTGGCAAGCACGGGCGAGGGACCGGGGACAATCGATGAGGCATTCAAGTACACGAGGGAGGTACTCAAATGGGATGAGGAGAAGAGGAGAACTACTATGGTGGAGCTGAGGATTCATTTTACAGTACAGACATGAGCTCTTCACCGTACCTCAAGCAAGAAGCTGTGCAGTGAACTTGTATTTACACATTTCTTTAGATGAACCGGGAAAAAATGAGGGGAAAAATGTAACATGGTCAATGGTCCTCTGCTCATTCAAATAAGGCTGTTGAGTTAATTTAATTTTCATTATCATCAATTTGAGTGATATTTATGGTGGGGAGGGCTTCCAAATTAAATTGTATGAGCAGGTTGGTACTTTTTTTCCGGTTATATTGCAAAGTAGGCAAGTGGTATGCTAAGAATTGTTGAGATTTGCATCGAGTGAATGAGTAAATCCAAGTTAATTTTTAGAAGTTTGATGTTTTACTAGATATATTTATGAGTAAGAAAGCAAATAATGCAGGATTTACAGCTCTGGTGTAGTAATCTATGTACTTAAACCAAATATAATTTAAATGTGAGGTCTTTGGGCATGAATGAATAGAATTTTATTACTATTATTATTATTATTATTATTATTATTATATTATTATTATTATTATTATTATTATTATTATTATTATTTCTTAAAAGCATAATAATTCATTTAAAAGATCAATTTTTTTTTTGAAAATTAGAAAATAGTTTTTAACTAATTAAAAAAAATAAAATTGTTAACTTGCTAAGCATTGATTTATTTGACAAATTACAATCAAGCGTAATTTGATAATTTTCATACGCTAGATTTAAGAGCTAAATCAAATTATAATTTTGATTGAAAATCCAAAAATGAAATATAATTTTAATAGACCACTAACTTTTGTTTTTGTTATATATATATATATAATTTTAGCGCGTTTGGATAAACTATCCTCCCATAATTTATGAGCTTGATCGAACCATTGCTTTAAAGAACTGTTGATTGCATTTATTACTACCAATAACATATTTATATAAAAAAAAATAAAATAGCACCGTGCAATTTCATAGAATTTTAAAATACATAGAATCTTATCAAAATATTATAGTTTCAAGTCCCACATTGTTTTCTTCAGCATAATATTACTTTTAGCATAGCTATTCCAATACTCAGGATTAAACAAGAAAATGCACTTAGATTTGCATGAAGTGGATCACATTACTGTAACTAAGCAAAATTCCAAATACAATTACGTTCAATAACCAAAGCTAAAGCGTTAAAAAGAACTGCCTGTCTTTTTTCAACTGATTCATCCACGTCCTAGGAATGCCACTGTAAATAGAAATTGACTACTCCCAAAGTGAAAAGTACAAAAGAGGCTTGCTCCTTTCAAAACACAGTAGGCAAATTATAAAGAGCCCCAAAAGTGCCCAAGCGAATTAGACATGTCTCTTTTTGGCCGGCCTTTGTCTTTTTAACCACCACCCATTTTCTTCTCTTTTCTTAAGAAAATGTTACAAAGGGCATAAAACAAATTAAGAAACTGAATAATAAAAAAAGAGTTCAGGTTGCAACTAAATCGGGTGTTTCTGCCTCGATCGATAATAAGGCGGTGTGCACTTTACCCAACCAGCTGTCCAGCCGATCACGCAATGATTTGATCTGTGGAATTCCCAAAACTCTAGGTTGCACCCAGGAAACATGTACTGTACCCTCGACTTGATCAATTATACCCTCAATCAGATGAACCTGCATCAAAATTTTCCCAATATTTTATTGGATACACAAACTTACAATTACAAAGAAATAATCAAGTGATCAAAAGGACTACAATCAACAAATGAACCCCAGTCCAAACTGGAGACAAGAGGTTATCCACAAGAAAGAAAGTCTAATATTTTCCATTACTTTAGGAAACTAACAACTAGGCTTTGGGTAATTACAAACTATAACCCTCTAAGATATGTTTATGTTAAGATCTGAGCTCCCCACTAATACAACTGTTGGATCCCAGCCATAGGTCAGCAATAACCGTGTCTATGATGACTAGGCAAGTTGAAGAACATAACATATTAGCAATGATGTCTAACTAGGTAGGGGCCATGCTACTTAGATTGCCATTCAGAAAGACGGTTCATAAGATAATAAGAGTGGCAGAGAACTTTGATTAATTTGTCGTTCAAGATTTCAAGTGAACTTACAGAAAGGCTCTTCATGAGGAGATGCTCTACATCCTCAATAGAAAGTTTAGTGCGCTCTGCAATGATGCTCAAAGGTATGGTTCTATCTTCAGATGGCGGCTGCAAGAGAACACAGCATGTTAGGGAATTCCATGGAAAGAGTTTCCATTGAGAGATTATAACTACAAGCAAAAGACATCTCTATGAAAAATAAACCTGAAGATAATTTCCATCAAGCAGAGAATGTTGATCTTTTCCAACAGCTTCTTCTCATTTTCAACTAATGCTGGCTGAGCCCTAAGAGCAGAATTATACACGCATAATTCTTGATAGCGAACTAAATCACCATTGTTGAATGCTTGGAGTATATAGTAGAGCCACTCAACCTTCGTTCCCAGCAGACTCTTAATCTGAAAACCACAGAAAAAGTGATCAACCCAACAAACTAGGGTGCAACATAAATTGTTACTGCCAAAATGTAACAGGGTCCATGCATTGGTATTAAGGTCTTCAACTGCACCACAGCTACAACCTAAGTTGCAGATCTGGTGGTTACTACATTCAAACGTTTAACCTTGAGCTGGTAGCCTGGCACACTAGGATTGAATATGCCAAGACGATGATAGTTATAAAAGAAAATATGTAAAGAACTTTACATAAGAAAGACATGAGAAGAATATAAGCATGATCAACATGAATAGCCTTCTTAGTTCATACAAGTTTATTGGGATGGAAAAAAAAATTGAAACAAGGAGTTGGTAAAACATTCTCACAATAGGATGGGAGCAGCTCTCCAAAGTTGTAGATGTTATCTCCCAGCAAGCCGAAAGGGATAAATCAAATGCCAGATCCTAAAAGAGAATCATATAAGGAAATGTGGAATTAAAAATTCAAAACAATTAAACAGTAAAATTAAGTGAACAATGTAAAAATAAATTCATAACTGTCTGCAACTTAATTAGTGTTGTCCTCGTCACTAAATGCTATTATTTGTATCATAATTACAAGTATCTAAAAATCTACCAAATGGACAATTGAAGGAAACCCTAATTAATTGTTATTGTCACATAAAAGTTATTTCATTTTGCCAAGCAATTGAGTTTACTATGTATTTACATGTAATTTTCTTGGGAAATGTTAAAAATTGAAATGAATGATGCAAAACATATGCATTACCAAAGGAGATTATTTATTCACAACATTAATGAATCATCTGGACATATTATCTAACTTTGAATAAACTCTAAAAGTGATTATTTAGCATTACCAACAGAGATTATTTATTCACAGCATCAAATGAATCATCTGGACATATTATATAACTTTGAATAAATTCTAAAAAGTGATAATTCAGCCTTATAATTGTATGGAATATCAAACAATCTCAAAAATAGAAGATATTAGAAGCAGCCAAAAACAGGATATGATAGATACCCAATACACGTATAAGCACATACCAATTTAAATGAGTCTGAAAGAGACTCCACTGATGTGTATGCTAGATAAAGAAGAGCACTTTTGTAGAAATCAGAAAATTCTTGACGAAATTTATAGAATTGAGATGAAACCCAATAATAGTTAGCATATACTGACGGATCAATGTCAGTCATGCTGTCAAGTGTACTCTTTCCATCTTCAAGAAGCTTTTGCACTCTTTTGGTCCCCTTGTTCAAGTTTGAATATGGCTATTTGCATCTTAATATAAAGGATAGGCTCCTCTATGCGCTGCTCTTTAGTGGCTCTAAGCTTCTCAATCACCCCATCAAGATAACTAATGGCAGCTTCTTTCTCTGAATATTGTAGAAACAATGACAGCAAAGTGCGCTAGTTTGAGAAGGTTGATTTTAGTCTCGAAGTCGGTAATGAAATTATGATATAACTGTATTAGAGCATCCCCAGCTGCAATTTAATAGTAATAAAGAAACTATATCAGGTGCAAATAGAAAGAAAGCAATACAAAGATCATATTTCTCATAGCAAAAAGCTTATATTTCTCATCCTTAGCAAATGATGAGCAAGACTAGAAAACAACTAGAAGAATCATAATTGAACTTGGCAAATGCAATATACACAGCAACCTAATTACATGATTAGGATATGAATGGATTTTAACAAAACTATATCACCAGACGACACAAATCATAGCAAAATTTACTGCAAATATATTAACAAGAATAGCATTATACTATCTACAACATCATTATAGGATTTGCAATTTAACAAACCATCTTGGTCAGCTACATGTAACTACTAGACTCCTTAGATATGTCTATCCACAAGCAGATTTCTTCCATTTATTTTAATAGAGAACACAAGAAGGACATGTTCGTAAAAAAAACCCACAAAACAAATGAATTAAGAATTAAGAAGAAAACATATAAGCAATTGGACAAGACAATATTCTTCCCCTTCAACCAAAAGTTTCAATCAATTTAGTTTGATTAAAAGCAACTCAATTTATCAGGGCTGGACCATTTTTACTGTAATCAGGGACTATATTGTTTTCAGGGAACAATTTTACAAAGTATAAAAGACTCTTCAAATAAATTGTATTTCCACTCCTATCCCCTTTTGATTTCTCGTGATGAAGTCAGGCTATCAAAAATATATCGACATGGGAATATTACCTCAATGTTTCAGTAACAACCTACCCATAAAACCCTAATCCCACCACCATAAAACCCTAGTCCCCTATCCAAAACCCTATCAACCAAATACCTTTCCTCCTCCTAAAACCCAAAATTATGCCATCAAATTCTAAACGCGCTCATCAAAAGCAACTTTTCGAGATTCACAAACCCTAATAACCAGACAATCACAAAACTCTAATCTGCCAGCTAGAAATAAGCACCTAAACAAACTCAAGCATCGTAAATGGAAAATTGACATGGAAGAACAGACCTGGAAAACAGCGAGAGCGACGAACTGCTCAAGCTTGAGGTTAGCTGATGCCAGAGCTTCTTCTCGTACAGATCTGCAAGCGTGTACCAATCGGAAAGCTCCGGGTGCGAGTTGCGCAGCGAATCCAGGTATTGCAACGCAGCCATGGCTGATACAGTGAAGAGAGAGAGAGAGAGAGAGAGAGAGAGAGCGGCAACCCGTTTGTTTCAATTTATACGAATCTGGAAAAAACCTTTTATTTTAACTTGCGCTTAAAGAAAGGATAGAAAACAGGGACGACAATTTTCGTTTTCTCTTTATTTATTTATTAATTATTTTAATTACCCAAATAGTATGTGATATTTATAAATTTTGTAATTATCATAAACTGGGCCGTTTACATGACAAAGCTAAAATGGCCGTGATTTAACGTTTACGGGCCCGCATGAAGAATGCAGCCCAATAACAGATGCTTTTTCTTTTTCTAAATATAAGCTATTTTAATATTTATTTCTTAAAAATATTTTACTTTTTGTATTTTATTTGTGTGAACGTCTGATTAATTTTAATTTGACATGTTAATTTCTTTTTATTTTATTGTGTAATGAGTGTTTCAATACTAAAACTTAACCAATTCATTACTTAATGACGGAATAATAGAATGATTTATCAGAAAAAAAAATCCATTATATAAATCTATAATATTTCGGTTCAAAAATAAAATCTTATCCGTAAAATGTATGTAAATTTGATTTATTCAGTAAAAGAATTTAAAAACAGACAAGCCCAAAGCTCAAATCAATTCGTTATTTAAGGAGGCCGAGATGGCAGTCTTTGAAAAGAGTGGTTTCCATACACACGCCTAATAGAAGAAGCCCAGGCCCAAATAGTTGACTTTAAAATTAATGAATTCTTAATATCATTCAAAAAATACAACTTAAATACAATTTATTAGGGCCTTTTTCATTTTTCATTTTTTTTTATAAGGATTAGAATAATTTTTAAACTGAATGGGTGGGGGATGTGGCTCGAAAAGTTTCTTGAGTTAAATCCTAATTGTATAATTGTATACCTAATTCATGGAGGTGTCATATTTAGAGCTTAAAATTGAGGTTTAAAAAACTCTAGTGGTCTCAGTTTATTTGATAATTTTTTAAAAGTTTTTCAGTATAATAATTGACATATACTCAATTATAGAGATATATAAATAATTATAAATAATAAAATATAAAAGAGGTCCATACATAGGGCCATGCACTTGCAGTAAATATTAGAAGGAAGGTATGTTTGTTTATAAACCACAATACTAGTCCTTAACAGGTAATTGCCCACCATCAAGATCAGAGAGATAGATAGATCAAGATCAGAGAGAGAAACTCCCCTACTGGTTTCCAACCCTACAATATACAATTAAACATATTTAGCACCATTCACGGAAACCCACCAAATGGATAACAAAAACACAAAAACACCAGCATCTAGTTATTAAAACAACTGACCACTTCATGATCATTGGATGCAGATTTTTACGTGCAGTCCATCATTTTTCTGTCAATTCATCAGCATCTACTAGTTATAGTAGTCTCAAGGTCGTACCTAGGATGAGGATGGAGAAGCAACAGTATTTTCATCCCCGAGATCAGAAATTATCTTTAGATCGGGTTCCAGCAAGACCCATCTTTTTGCACTTGAGGTCTTGATAAAAACTCAGTAACTCTCAGTACCTTTTGCGCACCATCACAACTCACTTAAAAGTTAAAAGCGGAATTCACTATGTAACTAACACCAGATCCAGCATTGGGAAGTAGTGAGCCAAGAACTTATATAGAAACAACATCTAAGAGTTCCTAAAACGTTATTTTCATATATAAACGAAAGAAAGAAGTGAAGGATTTGTAGCAGCGGAAGCAAATACAATATGAATTAAGATATGTATCAGAATCAAATTATCTAAATGCCCATTTGGTGAAAATTATAAAAAGTATTTTAAAAATATTTAACGTTTGAAAAATAATTTTTTATAAAAAATTTATTTTAAATTTTATTAATTAAATATATTTTAAATTGTTTTTTTTTTTAAAAATATTTTTATTAAAAAACAGTTTCAATCAGATTTTAATAATAAAATACCTTTAGAAGTGCATAACCAAGATCAACTCTGTCTAGTAAGCAATCCACACTGCTAGATCAGCTATGGGCAATTTAAACCGTTGGATCTTTCAATCTATTCCTAGGGGTGGGGAATAATGTGTGGGTAATAATAATCTTTATATGGAAATATGTCAAAAATAAAATAAGTATATTTTATTTTACCTTTCCTATTTTATCTCAAACACAAGAAAAACACTATGTAAAGTGAACAATTTTAAACAATTGCCAAGTCTTTGCCCAATATAAAGAAATAGTTTTACACATCTTTATTTCAGGAAGCGATAATATTTGTTAAAAAAATATATATATATATTATAGTATTTGAATTGCGGTGGCACACTAAACTAAAATAAAATTTAATTTAAAGAAAAAATGATGGGTGGGCTTGGTCATGGACGACGACTCTGATTCGGGCCGGGCCGGGAGATGGTGGTCAAGACGCAGTTATGAAATGGGTTATGAAAAGAGGAAAAGGTGAAGAGGAAGAGAGAATAAAGGAGGGGGTAGGCCATAGAGAGAAGGGCAGAGATGGTTTGAACAAAACATAAGAATACTACAGAAAAATTGCAATTGTTCAAAAAAGGTAAATTTGAAAATGTAAATAATATCAGCATTAAGAACCAATATTAAATAAATAGTATTTTTCAGTGCTGCTGCTTTACAAACTAAGTACAATCCAAAACAAAAGGTTTGCAATCAGTCATATGCAATCTAGTTGAAAACACTGGCAATCATTACTTGAGCTCTGTACAAGACCAAAGCTTTCCATAATATAGTGATTGAAGGTTTTCCATATGAAAGATGGAAATTGGCAAGGATTTTATGACAGAAGCATCTATTTCAAGTTTCCTCAAACTCTTTAATTGCTCCAAGTTGACTGGCAATTCCTTAAGCTCTAAACAACCAACAAGTTTAAGGGTCTGGAGAGCCCAGATGATTTATCCCTCTGGAAACTTCTTTAGACTTGTGCAAAATTCCAAGTTCAGTACAACAAGCTTATTGAGGAGTGTAATGGAGGGATGAATGACCGACATTTTTCCACAACCTTGGAGAATCAACTTCTCTAGATTCAGGAACACTTTGAAGTCTTCAAACTCGGTAAAGAATTGGGAATTGGATAGGTCAATGACTTTCAACTTGTATAAAGGCTGTTCATATGAGACATAAAGAGAAAAATAAAGCATTGTCACAGCGAATAATATAAGCTTTTATCCTCAATGAATTGGCATATAAGAAGGGTTACCTTGATATCATTGTTCCAAAGTTTTTGATGTTACTGTTCTGAAGCTTCAATTGAACAAGGTCAAAAGGTCGGAAACTTGACGGTAGTTTACTGTAGGGAAATCCACTCCAATCAACATACGCTAGCTTTTAGAAAGCTCTGGTCCTTCACAATCGTATTGCAGCCGGAAATCCGCTGCAATCTTGAGTAGCCTTAATTTCTTCATACACGACAGGGCTTCAAAACTATATTCCATTGTTTCATCTAGATGAGTTACGATGGCTTCAACTTCATTCATTCCCTAACAATTCAGATATAAAATTGCAGCCAAAAATTAAATAAATACATAGACAAAAGTGTAAAATTGGATAAATCAAAATATGAATTTTAGAAACACACATGAATTTTATTTACTATATTCATAAAAATAAATTTCAATATTTAATAAGCTAAAATCTATGATATTCCTCGTACGGTAATTAAAATCTTTTTGGAACTATGTGAATACTCTAGTATCAACATAAGAAATTGATTTAGAAAATCGATTACCTCTTTAACCTCTAAAATTTTGTAGAGCTCATTCTTATTCCATATCCTACTTCCTCTATGTAGTTGTTCTTTGTCAGATATTCCTCGAACAATTTCTCTGGCCATCTCTTTTAGGAGATCATGCACCCTTAATTTGCTGCCATCTTGAATGCTCAAGAGACTTTTCAGTAAGATCACGTATCCCAATCAGGGACTCAAAACCACAGCAGTCAAGAATATCTATAACATAATCTCTGTCAAATCCAGTGAAGAAGCATGCAATATCTAAGAATATACATTGCTCAATTTTATTCAGATCATCAAAACTTATTTTTAGCTTATCAACAATCTCCATTTCTGGATAGTTCTCTAGTCTACGCAATGCACTTTCCCATTCACTCCTCTCCCTTTTGCTACCTAAATAGAACCCAATACTGTTAGGGCTAATGGAAGATAACAAGCATACTTAACAGCTTGTTCAGAGATCTTTGTATTCTCCTGGAGGTTCGATACTTCTAAAGGCTTTTGAAGAAAATAGTTGAAGAGCTTCACTAGGATTTAGAGACTCCGCTCTATATATTGTATATTTTCCAATATTTAGAAAGCTCTCTTCTCTAGTTGTGACAAGGATTATACTCTCCGAACCGAACCAATTATGTTCCCAAGCTAATCCATATAGCTGATCCATTTTGCTCACATCATCAAGAACAATAAGAACTTTTTACTGCGAAGCCTACTCTTTATCATATCTCTTCCATAGTCAGAATGCCCTATTTGCTCAAAATCACCTTCTAAAATGTTCGAAAGAAGTTGCTTTTGCAAATTCACCAGACCCTGCAGCATTCTCTTTACAAACTTCTCTAACGTTTTCAAAGAAAGCTGCAACCATGAAATTTATGGGACATCCTCTTATAATAGGCTCTGGCAAGAGTAGATTTGCCAATTCCGCCCATACCATGAATTCCAACAAAGCAAACACGATTGGTAGCAAAAGATTGAAGAACAAGTTTATCTAATTGTAATAGTCGTGAAGACATTCCAAAAGGTCATCGATGTTTCTTATAGATGCACCAATTTTTCTTGATATATCCGCAACGAACTTCTCAATGAAACTTGCTTCATCCCTTGAAGAATCAATAAATTCATACAACAGAGTATATAGTGTCAAAAGAATTTGACAATAATAATATAAAAGACATATTATAAAATTCTATTATCAACATAATATAAAAGACATATTTACGAAATGTTTTTATTTCTAATAATAAAACAAGGGATAAGATCGTCATAAAAGACAAAAAAAAGAAGAAAAAAAAAGGTAGACATAAAATTTCCCTGTCCTTTTATCCATAGAATAATAATGTTTTCAAACCATATTTAAGCACAACAATTTGTTTCTGAAAAAAATGGCTAAAATAATTTATCTATTTACAAAAAATGTAAAATTTGTGTGTAATTTTTTCAACCGAGCTATTGACTAATCATCATCGCCTCTGTGGCTAATAGTTTTCACTTAGAAAATTTACACTTTTTAGCCACATATCATTTTAATGCTAGTATGTGTATACACAGGTAAGTCTTAAAATTTAAAATGTCTATGTATAAAATTTAGAAGAGTGTCCAATTTATTTTAAATTTTTTATATTTATTATTTAAATTTTCTATACTTTATAATTTAGAAAAAAATATTTTTTAAAAAATAAAAGCTACTTAAAATAAATATATCTTTCGGAGTGAAGCTTTTCTTATATTTTAAGAGGTCACTGCATCTGTAGCAGCATACTTTCGAGAATTGGCTGGTACTACTATACATATTATACAATATCGATTTCTCATATAACAATGAAACTATTAATAAAAGAAACTATTAAAAATGAAAAACACTTTACTGCCATTTAAGTTAAAATTTTGTTATAATAACCTGATTTTTCCACTAGAAATTAATTAAAATCACTTCAAAAACAAAAAGAAATGATTTATTTGTTTTTAAATAATATCTTTATTTAGTTCCAACAAACTAAATGAACCAGATAAAACCAACGAAATTCATTCCAAATGATAGATAGAGTTACCCACCACACATATATACATAAACTACTTTAAGTGGGAAAATAAAATTAAGAGAAGACAAATTAAAGAATAAACATTTTGTACTTACGTTTGATTTAATTTTAGGGGTATCCTTCTTGATAGGATACTGTATAAAGTGCATTCCTCCAGCTTTCCAAATCTTTGGAGTGGCTTGGATTTTGGCATGATCCTTCAACGCTTTACAAAAACTACTTTCCTTCTGCTTCTCTACATCAGTTGATTTCACAGCGCGCACATGGATTGATTGACATGTAGAAAATTGTCCGAATCCTTCCAGAGTTTCCCATCCACAATCTTGGCAAGTTCTTTCAAACACCAATCTGAACCAGCATAGTTTTCTGAAAGAACAACCACCGCGTACTGCGAATCTTCTATGGCCTTCATCAACTCTAACTCTATGTTTTTGCCTTTTCGAGTGCGTACTCATCCTTGAAGATGTTAAATAGTCCAATCCTGCAAAGGCATGGGAGAGGTGACCCGTAAAATTATAACAGGTATCCTCACCTAAAAGCTCAAGAAGACATCGAACGTTTTCGCCGGGGAGGGATTTGTTTCCATTTGGTGTCGTTGGAACTTGGCAGAGACAAAGGGAAAAATTAAGTTCAAATAGAGGGCCTAATTTAGCAGAGAGATTGATGGATTTGTAAATCTGCATTTGTAGGATATTGCAATATCTATATAGGCTAATCAATCATACATGTTTTGACTTTTCATTGTTCACTTTGTGTGCGAACGTATTTAATAATTTCCTAAAATATTTGATTTTTATGTATTTTGTGTGAAGGAAGTAAAACAAGTTGGCTATTTTTTAAAATTTATTTGGATAATTAATTCCTCCCAGGGTATAAAGTATTCTTTTCAATTTCTTTTTTCATTAGTTGGTTTGTTTTGTTGTTTTCTGATCACCAACACCATATATATATATATATATATATATTTTGTTGTTTTGATCACCCACAACTCAAGTCCATTAGCAGACAAACCTCACAGTAATTTATCGAACAACTGCTGTAATGCAGGACATCAATGCGGGGTCTACATGTACAGACAAACTATTACAGTATCAATGCAGGGTCTACATGTACAGACAAACCTCACAATAATTTATCAAACATCTCCAGCTGTAATGCACTTGAGGATTAGTCAAATTAATACACTTCTTCCTCATTCTGAATTTTTATTTTGGCATGTGAAAGCAATAAAAAGTCAGACCAATTCTAGAATTTCTTAAAATATTTGATTTTTATGCACTTTTTTGAAAAGAAATTTGCAAGTGGGTACTTTAAATTTAATTTAACTACATAATTTTTCTTGATGGTGATGATATTTGGTTATCTTTAGTAACCGTCACCTACAAAACTCATTAATTACATTTGTCAAATGAAATATAACATACTAGCCAAATTTCTGTCAGTTTAGTGATATTTAATAATTCAAAAATTTGAAATTTCTGTAAGATTTTTTTTTTCATTTAGATGTGGTGTTCAATTTAATTATAGTGATAGAAAAGATATTTAATCTGTGTTTCTGGCTGATGAGTTGTATAAGGCGTTGAATATTTGATTTTTCTAATGAGAAGCCCAACACTCCAAAATTTTATCCATTTTAGGGCTCATGTTTGCTTGCACTAGAACTTCAAATACTAATTACTTTTACTTTTTATTTTTAATTTTTGTAAAGGGGTGCATATATACTCATATATATATATATATATATATATAAGCTTATTTGCATTCATTAAATACTAATTAAATCAATCATCATTATTAAGAAGATCCCGTT